>CAJQZJ010033120.1:1614900-1639872 GCA_907164525.1 Lophiomys imhausi | reverse complement strand
ACACACACACACACACACACACACACACACACACACACACACACACATACTTCATTTCTGCTTATGATTAAAATTGGTATGAAATTATCAGTAAATAAATACCTACAAGAACAGGACATAGACTTTCTTTCCTGTCAATGAGACACTTTGCCCTAGTGGTGCTGCCTTGTAGGCCCCCAGTGTATGAGGAGGCTCTTGGCCCTTATATGACTGCTGAACTGGGGTGGGGGACTGATATGTAGGGACACTCCACTCAGGAGGAGTGAGATGGAAGGGATAGGGGGTAGAGGGTGGGAGGGCGGGACTGGGAGGGGTGGAAAGAGGGCACTGTGATAGAGATGTAACCTGAAGTAATAAATAAACATAAAAAATAACATACAAAAAAAGGAATATCCACAAAAGCTGTACAGCACTCACTGAACAATAATAAAAATCTTGAAGGATACTTTTCTTGGGAAATTAAGAGGCTAATTTGTATAAAAATTGGAAATGTCCCAAATAGTAAAGACAGTCTTATAAAAGAATAAAATTAGAATATTTACATTAATAAATCTCAACACTACCTAGAAAGTTATCACAGTGAAAAAAGTATAGAGTAGTTCAAAGACAAATAGGTAGACCAGTATGAAAAAATAGAATTTACACATAAAGCATACACATATAGAAAACTGAATTACAAGGAAGATGACACCATATTGTAGTAGGGAAAAGAAGGTCTTTAAAAGATACATAAACAATTCTGAAGCAATATCGTGTGTCACTAGTAGAAAATATTAAATTCTACCTCATACTACATAAAAAAGCAAATTCTGTATGAATTATAAATTTAAGCATAAAAGTTAAGAGTAAACTTTCAAATGTACTAATCATCAAAAAAGTGAAAATCAAGCCAGTACCATTGAGGCTACTCCAAATGTTGGGAGACATTGGTTCTCTTGTGTTACTGGAAAAAATTTATGTATCAGACAAAAAACTACTTAGTCCTGGGTACTTATATTTTCTTGTCTGTACTGTTTTGTTCTGAAGTAAACCTTTGAAATAATTTTTAAAAGGTTAGAATTCATTAAAATTAGTTTCTATATATTTCATGGTATTGTTGCTCTGTGAATTAGATCTGTCTCTCTCTCTCTCTTTTTTTTCCTGATAGCATTTTCTCACTAGTCATTACTGTGAATCTGGAAAGCTTAATCGCGTTGACCCTTGCCACTGTGTTTTTCTCAGTTGTGTGTTTAAGCAGAAACTGTGAACACTTATGGGACATGGATGCTGTTCAGTGGTCAAGCACTTGGTAACAGGCATGAGACCCAAGGTTTATCTCATGCTATCAACACCACTAAAACTCACTTATTTACATTTTATCTCTTCCTTTCACATATTTTTTTTATTTTTTTTTACATTTATTTTCTTATACTATTGCTTTAGCAAGGGTTTCAACTAATGGTATTAATATTAATTATCATTCTGCCAGAAATTTTTAACAATAATGTTTCTATAATATTCTTATAAATACCATGTTTTTCAAAGTTTCTGGTAATTGTTATAAAATTTTTACTTTTTATAAAATTAAAGAAATTTTCTTCTAGTCTCACTTTTAAGATTATATTAAGAATGGATACTGTTTTATCAAATGCTTTTTGAAGTCTATGTTATTATTTTGTAATAAGAATATATTATTTTATAAATATTATTTTTATGGTTCTTAATATTAAAAATATTTCACTGATAATTCTTTGAATAATTTTCTAATATTTTTGTTGATAACTTAAAGTATAATTTTTTTTTTTTGTTTTGTTTTTCGAGACAGGGTTTCTCTGTGTAGCCCTGGCTGTCCTGGACTCAATTTGTAGACCAGGCTGGCCTTGAACTCGCAAAGATCCGCCTGCCTCTGCCTCCCAAGTGCTGGGATTAAAGGCGTGCGCCACCACTGCCCGGCTAAAGTATAATTTTTTAAAAAATCAAAAACTTACAAAAGAGCAGCAGGAATGAGCTGCCTTTCCACCTCAGTTCATAAAGTATTGCATATTGTTACATTATTTTTATTATCTCTGTGTCTTGCTGTTTTTATGACCTGCTTGACAGAAAGTTCTCCCCATTCCTCTAACATTTGAACATATTTAAAGAATAGCTGAATGATCATGTTGTAGGTGCCAAAAATTGCAGATTTAAGCATCACAGACAGTCACAAATTAATCTGGTGTATGTATTCACGTTCTGTTCATTGTCCCTGAACCAACCTTACAGCTGTCTCTCCCAGTGCAGGAACCAATCCAGAATGACACATCCAGTTTATTGTCATATTGCTTTCAGTTTCTTCTGTCTAGGACAACCTCTTTGTGTTTTGTTTGGCCTTAGTGTGGTTTTATTTGGTGGAATATCCTGCAATTTGGTTTTGTCTGATATATTCATATGGTTTTGAATCAGGTTATCATCTGAGGCAGAAATACCCATGAAATGATGCTGGAGATCTACTTAGTGTCTTATATGGGGCCGTGGCTCCTAATTCTTTATACATGTCAGATTTTTTTCTTTCTGAGATTAGGTATCTGCAGACCAAGCTGATTTGAAACCCTTTCTACAGCTCAGCTGACCACAAACGTACATTCTTCTGCTTCAGGAGCTTAAGTAACTTTTTATTAGTTTATTTTTTATTCTTCTGTAAGGAGATAGCAGAGTGTTTGCATATATCCTTAATCTGTGTTTATAGAATTTTTGGTGTGTGTGTGTGTGTGTGTGTGTGTGTTTGCATACACAGGCACAGACACATACACACTGGAAGATAACTTTCAAGAGTAGACTCTCTCTCTCTTCCCTGTGGAGTTCTGGAGTCTTCAACAGTCATCCTGCTCTCACGAAAACACTTGTACCTGCTGAGTCATCTCACCAGCTCTCTTGTCTTCCTTTAGGATTGAAGTAATGCTATCTAAATTCATTTAAGAAGATTCTCTTATTTTGTTATTCCATATATCAGAAGGATTTTTAACAGTTTGAAGAACTTAGCCATACAAGCATTTATTTTAGCTTTTAGAAATACCTCTTACAATCCTTTCAGTATAATCCTCAATAAATTTTTTAGGGGGGTTAAAGATATTCTATGAATCAATTTTTAAAATGTACCCTTTCACAGGGGAGGTAGGCTACTTCCTCTGTGTTTTAAAATATGACAGATGGGCTGGAGAGATGATTCAGTAGTTAAAGAAGCTCGATGCTCTTCCAGAGGACCAGAGTTCAGTTCCCATCATCCATGTTAGCTGTTTTTTATACTCACCTTGTATAACTCCAGCTTCTGGCCTCTGCTGGTATCTTACATACATATGCACATATACATGCACACAGATACAGACAAATAGATGGATGGACAGATAGACAGACAGACACACACACATACAATTCCACATAACTTGTTGGGTATTTATACATACATGTTCTTCATGTTTTATTATTAAAGATCTCTTTTTATATGAAAATATTGCAAAACTATTGACATATATATTCTTATTGAGCAATCTTACTAAAGTTCAACTTTTTGTTTTTCAAAGATCCCAAATTTGTTTTTAATGACCCATTCTATGTTCTTGTTTTCTATCTTTGTCTGTTATACAACACATGCATATAGCCCACCATAGTTGCACTTGATTCTGCCTGATGGTCATATACACATTCAAAATAAGATGTGTTCTTGTCAATGTACTTCCAACTGAAATGGTTGCAATGAACCTGTAACCAGTGTAATATCTATTATTTTGTTAAATTTACCTTAAAATTGACTTGACTTTAAAGGAATGCTCAAAATTATTTTATTCATTCTGCCCAAACATCCTATTTTTAGGATCCTTTTTAGGTCCTTTAGCTAGATCTGCCCCGTAACACCAGGCCAGAAGTTTTACTGATGGAGGTCACTGCTATTTGCTTCTTCTATCTACTGTTCAATAATTAAACTGAAGGTCAGCTTTCACAAATCCAATACTCTACTGTACCCTGGATTTTCCCGCTTTAGCTAGAATTTCAATTGTTTTACTTCCCATGTATTGGTTGACATTCTAAAGGTGCTCTGATATTTGAAGATATTGATATATATTTCAATAGACCGAGGTCTACAAACACTTAACCACATCCATGGCTATGGAGCCATTATTTTATGAGCTCTTTGTATGTCATTTTGACCTTCTCACTGAATTTGAAGAGCATTGTACAAATAAACTCTAAAATATAAAATATTTGAGTTGAAAAACAGCCTCTCCCAATGCTTCATTCACACTCAGCTGCCACTTGAAGTAAAAAGCATAAGAGACTGAAATACTTTCAAACAACAATCTCTCACAATATTCTCATAGAAATAAGTGCACTACATATTTCTCCCCCTAGTGGCTTAAAAATTCCACAAGCTACTGACAAACAACAAACATTCTTCTTGCCTGGCTGACATTTTTACTTTCTTTAGGAAACAAAGGAGAAGATGTCCCTAAAACTGTCAGGAGCATTGCTTAGGCTGAGCAGCAGGCGGACGTCTTTTGCAAGAGATGGAATCTCTAGTTCCCTGACAGTTTCCTGATCTCAGACAAGCAGTGGTGTACGGCTTTGGTCCTTCTATTCATCTCTTCCTGACTTGCAGCTCTCAGGACCAGAGGATTGTCCTCTATCAAAGAGATCTTGTTAAAAGTGAAAGCTGTGACATTCTGGTAAGTGAGTTTACAAAGAGCATTCATGAAAATGCTCAATGGAAGGCATCACTGTATACAGAATGTTTTGCCTTCCCTTCTGTCTCAATTTTTGATTTATACTCGACCGAACCAATTTTAATCAACCCTGTGCAATTATGCAGAAATGGGTTAGGCAGACTGGAATGTCCATTTTCAACAGCTCTGAACGGATGCATTTTTGCAAAGGTGATGTGGTGATTTTTCCTCACTTGTTCTTTTCAGCTCTCCAGGATTCCTAAAGCTGAACTGCCTGCCTTCAGTAATGTGGGGGAGTATGAAGGCTAGTCTTATGTCAACTTGACATAAACTAGAGTCCTCAGAGAGGAGCATGACTCAATTGAGACATAATGCCTACATAAGATTGGGCAGTAAACCTACCTGTAGGCTATTTTCTTTTTAGTTGTTGTTGGGGGAGGGTCCAGCCTCTTGTAGGTGGAACCACCCCTGCCTGATGGTCCTAGATTCTATAATAAAGCAGTAGACTAGGAGAGGCATGAAGCCAGCAAGCAGCTCCATGACCTCCGCATCAGTTCTTACCTTCAAATTCCCACCCTGTTTGAGTTTCTGTCCTCACTTTCTTCAGATGAACAGTAATATGGAAGCACAAGCCCAATTGTTTTGTTTATTCATCGCAATAGTAACCCTAAACAAGGAAAGTAGTCCAACACCTTCCCTGCTCTACAAACTGCCATTCATTTCAGGACAGTAACTGACTGATGGCTGCAAAGCCAGCTGCTTCTCACATTAAGAGTACGTGGCGTTTGCTGCCAAGTCCAGGTGTACATCTGAGGTCAGTGCCCTAAGGACTGAATGCAAGGATGCTGTGATCCCCGGTGGTGGCAGGGTCTCTGCTAACAAGCCTCTAGACATTCAGGATGAAATGTCATCACCTCAGCACAGCTGTCACAGAGGATGAAACAAAACACATAAAGACCTTCAATAGCTTTAGAGTCTGGGAAATAAGTGAAACAGCAAGGGCGCCGGTCTCTAATCTGTGGAGCTAATGTCAGTTATGTGGGCAACACTGACCCCTTATCCATCACTTTATCCCCAACACTCAGAGATGAAAGGATAACTTGTAATAATAGGTCTTCCTATGATTGAGCTTCCAGCAATTTTGATCTTACTACTCACTGTCAACCATTACTCAATAAATAATTACATAGTGTCTATGATATATAAGTTCCCATACTTAAAAGTTTAGGTGGATAAAGAGATTGATGATCACATTCTCTACCTTCATTGAATACTAGGTATGAACCATTAAATTATTTCATCTCTTGCCTAAGGCAGAATTGCTATTGCTTGTGCTAGATACCTAAGAAACAATCTAATAAAGGAAGGGATTATTTGGCTCACAGTTTCAGGGCTTTCAGCCTAAGGTAACTTGCTTATAGGCTTATGTGTGGTGAGCTACAACATCATAGCAGAGAGCACATAGTGAACAAATTGGAAGTATCCAGGAACAAGATTTCAAAGCCATGGTCCAGTGATCTACCTTAAGATGCATGACAACTCCTAAAGTTTCTCCCAACCCCACCCCCGAGTAGTATCAATGACTGAAGGTCACTGTTTTTAGCAAACAAGATATTATGAAACAATTCATATTGTGACAAAGTAAGTGTTCAACTTTGCTGTTTCTGTTGGGTTATCTAAATTCATCTTTCATTATTTCATTGGCACAAAACCTATGAGGTATAGATGATCTGTGGTATTGGGGGAGATATCTTTTTTCACCTTCAGTTATAACCACATATATTTACATGGAAATGCCTATGTCTTTGGTAAAGTGGCCTTATTTATTTATTTATTTATTTATTTATTTATTTATTTATTTATTTATTACTTCAGGTTACATCTCCATCACAGTGTCCTTTCTACCCCTTCCAGTCCTGCCCTCCCACCCTCTACCCCATATCCCTTCCATCCCACTCCTCTGGAGTGGAGTGTCCCTACATAATAGTCCCCTGCCCCAGTTCAGCAGTCATATGAGGGCCAAGAGCCTCCTCATACACTGGGGGCCTACAAGGCAGCACCACTAGGGCAAAGTGTCTCATTGACAGGAAAAAAAGTCTATGTTCATGTTCCCTTTGGTGCATTGGTTGTAGTATAGATATCCTGTAGTATATGGCTAAAATCCAAATATAAGTGAATAGATGCCATGTACATCCTTCTGGGTCTGGGTTAGCTCACTCAGGATGAGGTTCTCTAGTTCCATCCATTTGGCTGCAAATTGCATGATTTTGTTGTTTTTGATAGCTGAGTAGTATTCCATTGTGTAGATGTACCACAGTTTTTTAATCCATTCTTCAGTTGAGGGACATCTGGGTTGTTTCCAGTTTCTAGCTATTACAAATAAGGCTGCTATGAACATATATGAGGAAACTTCCTTGTGATTTGGTGAGGAGTCATTTGGATGTATACCCAGAAGTGGTATGGCTGGGTCCCAAGGCAGAGCTATTCCAAGTTTTCTGAGATATCGCCAGACTGACCTCCATAGTGGTTGCACAAGCCTGCACTCCCAACAGCAGTGCAGGAGGGTTCCCCATTCTCCACACCCTCCCCAGAATGTGCTGTCATTTGAGCTTTGATCTTAGCCATTCTGACAGGTGTGAGATGGAATCTCAGAGTCGTCTTGAGTTGCATTTCTCTGATGGTTAAGGATGCTGAGCATTTATTCAAGTGTCTCTCAGCCATTAGGAATTCCTCCTTTGTGAATTCTCTGTTTAGCTCTGTTCCCCATTTTTTGATTGGATTATTTGGTTTCTTGACATTTAATTTCTTGAGTTCTTTGTAGATTTTGGATATTAGCCCTCTGTCAGATGTGGGGTTGGTGAAGATTTTTTTCCCAATCTGTAGGCTGACATTTTGTTTCAATGACAGTGTCTTTTGTCTTACAGAAACTTTTCAATTTCATGAGGTCCCATTTATTGATTGTTGGTGTAGATCCTGAGATGTTGGTATTCTGTTCAGGAAGTTTTTATTGACTGTAAAACAACATACTTATTTCCTCCGGTCTGCTGAAGGCATCATCATCTACAACTTGCTTGCTCTCCAAGGTCTTGGAAGGTTCTGGGCATCCCATTACATTAGTAATTGATTGTCTGGGACACACATATCATCTATCTATCTATCTATCTATCTATCTATCTATCTATCTATCTATCTATCTATCGTCATCATCTATCTGTCTTTCAATCATATCTATGTATCTATCTATCTATCTATATATCATCTATCATCTATCTGTCTATCTATAGTTGGAGATCATCCTCTTTTCTCTAAATTTCTGAGCAGGTCATTTTCATCTCCAAATTCATGTGTCATGGCCTCTGGCTAAGACATTCTGTCTATACTTCGAATCTTCTCCTTCAAAACATATTGATATAAGAAATAAAAGAATAAACAGAAATTTAAAAGCCATTCAGGCTTTTAGCTAAAGAGTGATTTTCCTGGAGTTTACTTGAATGTAAAGGTGATGATAAATGGTACAGGGAAAATAACAAAAAGACAAAATATTTAAGAGGTAGAGCTTTGCTATAGGAAGTGGGTCACTGGGGACAGACTTGAGGCCAAGCCCCACTTTCCATCTGTCCCCTACTCCTAGCATGATATGAACTTGTGTTTCATACTAGTGCTGCCCTATGAATTTTCTGCCATGACGGATGGTATCCCTTCCTAAGTTGTGAGCAGAAAATTAACCCTCCTACTCTCAAACTACTACTTCTCTCAGGTATGTAATTGTAGGAACAAGAAGAGTCACTAACACAGCTACCTCAGATATTGACCTTATTTGGAAATTTGGTCTTTTAATTAGACTATATCTTCAAATATTTTTGCAGATATAGTCTAATTAAAAGGAAATGACACTAGACTTTTGTGAGCTTAATCCAGTGATTTATAAGAGGGGAGAAACAAAGATAAAGCCAGAAATTAGCACCTAAACCTTTGCCCCAAACACAGATGCTTAGAACCAGTGTAAGAACACAATTAAAAACAGCCATGGTAATATGGCATTACAAGAGCCTAGCTATCCTACTACAGCAAGCCCTAAATAGTACAACTCAGTTGAAGCACAAGAAAATGACCTTAAAACCAATTTTAAGAAGATGATACCCTACAGCTAGAGACCCATCAAATGTGGCTCCTGTGTCACATGTGCATCAGTAGATGGCAGAGAAGAGACAGGCTATGTCTACATTCAATGATCTGACTTATGAACATCTGAATGAAAAAAGCAAGATTGAGACCACCACCAACTTGGTGCCAAGAGGACCAGTCAGGTAGCCACTCTGTTATGACCACCAGTCCAGCACCAGGGAGGTGCCAGATGGGCTCCCAGGATAGAGGTAAGGGTGAGGTGTGAGGAAGAGGATGGTATCTCTCCTTTGTCCTTGCTTCCAAGGGATACGAGTGATGGGGGCAGTTCTCCCAAGCTCACATCCTTGGGGCCAGCTCACTTGGATCTCCTGAAATGTGCGGGGCCTGTTCTCCTGAGTACTTCAGCTGGTTAGAGGCAGAGATTAGAAGAACCCTTCCTGGAACCATGGAAACCAGGAAAAAGGCCACTTGGGAGAGCTAGGCAAGGAGTGAGCCTGATACAACCACTGAGCTGGTACCATGGAGTCTGGACAGGGAGCTAGCCTGAGATGAATACCAGTCTGGACCATGCAGGCCTGGGGGTCAGACCATAATGAAGATGATCCCTTCCAGACATCATAACACACAATGCACAAGTGGGGAATAGCACTCCTGAGACCAATCCTGAGACAAGCCCAGACACTCAATATCCTGGTCACCACAACGAGGAACAAGTAAGTGGTAGAGAAATGGAAACTAAAGAGAAATAGAAGGATGTGGGCTCAATGAAGAGAGGCAGAACTGGAGATTTGAGTGTGGTGAGGAACAACTTGACGTGAGTAGCTGAGATTCCACCGAAGACCATGGTAGGGTCCTGGCCTCTGTTGCCAACAGGGGCTATACTTGGGTCCATGGCCCTGCAGCAACAGGGGTCTGTTACCACCAAAATCCCTGATCTGGGCTGTCACCAAAGGCTATGTTGATGTCCGAGGATTATGCAGAACTGGCCAATCCCCTACCTGGGTATCATGGGAGAACTGACTCTAGAGGCATCAGAGCAGGAGAGCTAATCCTGCCCCTAACCAGCTACAGTACTCAGGAGAGCAGGCCCTGTATATTTCAGGAGATCCAAGTGAACTAGCATCAAGGATGCAAGCTTGGGAGAACTGGCCCTACCACTCATCTCCCTGTGGTAGCACAGACAAGGGAGAGGTACTCTCCTCTTCTTCACCCCTCATCCCCTCTAGCAAGTGGAGACCTGGTCTTGGGGTCCTGAGAGCAGGAGAGCTATCCCTGTCCTTCACCAGTTGCAGCATTCAGGAAATCAGGCCCTCTACTTCGCCTGGGTAGTACAGTACAGCTGGCCCTGGATGTAGTGGCTGTGGGTGAGCTGGCCTAAGGCTGTGAGTGTAGGAGAGCCATCCCTGCCTTTTGCCTGCTTTGTGGTGGTGTTGGTGAGGGACAGATACACTCTACTCTCTTTTGCCCTCACCACATGTAGCCAGTGAAAGAGTTGGCCCTGATGGAGTCATGAGAGCAAGAGAGCTGTTCCAGTCCCTCACCTGCTGCAGCACCCAGGAGAGCAGCCTTGGACCTTACCTGGAAACACATTAGAACTGGCTCTGGATGTGGGGGTTGGAAGTTCAGAATCAGGGCTTTGAATTGGCCCACCCCAACATCTACTTCATGGATGAGCTGCTGGAGTACATGAAGTGGCCAGTTCCACAGACCCAAAACTACTATATCTCCATAACACAGGGCAACAATAAGATATCTGAGAGGAGTCCCAGTGAGGTTCCACTATTGACAAAGTAACAGAAGTCAGAGGCATCATAGCAGACCAAGGGGTCATTATAATAAATTTTTGCAAGCAAAAAGTGTAGACAAAGGTGAGTATCATGAGACATACTGAGATACACTACATCTTCCAGAGTTAGATTTTTTTTTCCTGTTGGGGGAGGTTGCAAGGGTGGAGGGTGGGTCTGAGGGGAGGTGGAAGTTGAGTGAGAGCAGAGTCCATTACATGAAATTCACAAAATAAAAAAAAAAAGAAAAAGAAAAAAGAGATGATAGAAGTCCGTAAAGAGGAAATGAATAAATTCCTTTTAAAAATCCAAAAGAAAAGCCGGGCGGTGGTGGCGCACGCCTTTAATCCCAGCACTTGGGAGGCAAAGGCAGGCGGATCTTTGCAAGTTCGAGGCCAGCCTGGTCTACAAAGCGAGCCCAGGACAGCCAGAGCTATTAAATAGAGAAACCCTGTCTCGAAAAACCAAAAAAAAAAAAAAAAATCCAAAAGAAAGAGGCAAAGGAAGTGAATAAAATTGGACCTGAAAATGAAAATAGAAGCAATAAAGAAAAAAAACTGAGAGAATCCTGGAGATGGAAAATCTAAGCAAGTGAACAGGAACTTCTGATGCAAGGATCACCAACAGAATATAAGAGGTGGAAGAGAGAATTTGTGGTATAGAAAATACAATAGAATGCATTGAATATAAGTCAAAGAAAATGTTAAATCTAAAAATTTCCTGACACAAAACAGCCAGGAAATCTGGGACACTATGAAATGACCAAACCTAAGAATAATAGTAATAGAAAAAGGATAAGAATCCTGTCTCAAAGACCCAGAAACTATTTTCAGCAAGTTCACAGAAGAAAATTTCCCTAAATTTAAGAAGGACATACCTATAAAGGTACAAGAAGCTTATAGAATACCAAATAAATTAGACCATAAAAGAAAGCTCCCCACCACTACCACATAATAATAAAAATACTAAATATACAGAACAAAAAGAGAGTATTATAAACTGCAATAGAAGGTCTGTGGAGAATTTCTGCTGATAAGGTAGAAGTCTGGCATTACTGGAAACTCTCTTAGCTAGGTGCTAAAATGACAGACTCCCTTTTTTTCAGTGGAAGCCCTCCATCTGCCTGATCCTCTAAGGAGTGTCACATAGCCCAACTCTTAATAACCAGGCTAGTGAACATGAAGTTCTTCTACCCCACCCCCACTGACCATGGGATGATTAGGTACTACATTTACTTTCTTCTGCTAGAATAATACCTAGCAAATAAAACTCATTCACCTCTAAAACCCCTCCTCATTGCTCAAAGGTTTATAATTCCTCTCATTCATGAAATAAACTCTCTTTCTTTCTGCCCCCACCATGACTTCCTGAGACTTGACTGTTTATTTTGGGCTTTAGAAGGAAGAACTCTTCCTTCCATGAAGAATTCACTACTGCTATTGTCTCACTGGACAGGCTTACATAGGATCCAGGCTCCTGTCTGGCTGTCACTGGCCTAGCTAAGCCTGTTGGGGCCACATGTACCTGCATTGCTGCCACTGGCCACCTAAGTTCATGGTTTGATCACCACTGCTGGTTACCCCAGTGGCTACCTCCAAAGCCCACAGAGAGGCACTGAGCTTCTGATGCCTCTCTTGCACCACCCTTTCAGCTGCACAGCCACCTTTTTCAACAGAACCAACCTAGCTCAAGCCTTCTAGCAGAGAAGCATGTATTTCCAGCCCCACAGGAAGATTCAGAATGGCAGCTGGTAATTCCCTGCCAGACCCAAACACAAAACAAACACAGAACGGCAAAGGCCAAGTACCATATGAAGGCAGACCCATTAGAATTACACCTGATTTTCCAATGGAGATTCTAAAAGTCAAAAGGGACTGGATGGATGTCTTGCAGACCCTAAGAAACCACAGATGCCAGCCCAGACTACTATACCCAGCAAAACTTCACACAAAAACTAATTGAAAGTTTTGTCCACAATCCAGCTCTACCAAAAGTACTAGAAGGAAAAGTTTATCCATAAGAAGCTAGTTAGTCTCATAAAAACAAAGGAAATAAATAATCTTACACCAAAAAACATAAGAAGGGAAGTATGCACACACACACACACACACACACACACACACACACACACACACACACTTCCACCACCACCACCACCAACAACAACAAAAACAAGATAACAGGAATTAACAACCACTGGTCATTAATATCTTTCAATACCAATAGATTGGATTTCTCAATTAAAAAAAAAACAAACACATAGGCTAACAGAATGGATATGAAAACAGGGTCCATCCTTCTACTGCATAAAACAAAATAGACTTCCAACCAAAATTAATTAAAAGAAATGAGAAGGATACTTCATGACCATCAAAGGAAAAAATGTACCAAGATGATGTCTCAATTCTGGACATCTATGCCAAAACTTAAGGGAACCTACATTCACAAAAGAGACATTATTAAAGTTTAGCCCACACAATGAACCCCACACAATGAACCCCACACATTACCAGTGAGAGACTTCAATACCCCACTATCACCAAAGGATAGGTCATCCACACAAAAACTAAACAGAGAAATAATGGAACTAATGCACATTATGACTCAAATGGATTAACATATCTACAGAACATCTCACTCAAACACAAAAGTTATAACTTCTTACCATCACCTCATGGAACAGAATAGAGAAATATTTCCACTAACTCCACATCTGGCAGAGGGATAATTTCAAAATATATAAAGAACTAAAAAAACTAGACATCAAAAAAAAAAAAAAACTAAGCCGGGCGGTGGTGGCGCACGCCTTTAATCCCAGCACTTGGGAGGCAGAGGCAGGCGGATCTTTGCGAGTTCGAGGCCAGCCTGGTCTACAAAGTGAGTCCAGAACAGCCAGAGCTGTTAAACAGAGAAACCCTGTCTCGAAAAACCAAAAAAAAAAAAAAACAAAAACAAAAACAAAAAAAAACTAGACATCAACAAACCAAATAATCCAATTTATGGGATACAATGAAAGTGGTGCTGAAAAGAAAGTTAATAGAACTAAGTGCCTTCATGAAGGAAGTAGAGAGATCTTGTACTAGCAATTTACCAGCATACCTGAAAGCTCTAGAACTAAAAGAAGCAAGCCTACCCAAGAGGAGCATGAAATAATCAAACTAGAGCAAGCAAACAAACTGTGTGCAGGCTGAAATGAATAAAAGAGAAACAAAGAGAACAGTACAAAGAATCAATGAACCAAAAATTTGGTTCTTTGAGAAAATCAACAAGATATACAAACCTTTATCCAAACTAACTAAAAGGCAGAGAAGGTATATCCAAATTACCAAAATCAGAAATTAAAATGGAGACATAACAACAGACACCAAGAAAATCCAAAGAATTATTAGGTCACATTTTAAAAACCTGTACTCCACCAAGTTGGAAAATCTAAAAGAAATGGATAGTTTTTTTTAATAGATATCACTTACCAACATTAAATCAAGATCAGAAAAACAATTTAAGTAGATCTATGAGCCATAGTGAAATAAGAGGGGTCATTAAAAGTCTCCCAACTCCAAAAAGCCTAGGACCAGATGATTTTACTGCAGAATTCTGCCAGACTTTCCAATAAGATTTAATACCAATATTTCACAAATTATTCCACAAAATAGAAACAGAAGAAACATTGTCAAATTCATTGTATGAGGCCAGACTCACCCTGGTGACTCTGATGCCCAAACCACACAAAGACTCAACAAAGAAAGAGAATTTCAGACCAGTTTCCCTCATAAACTTTGATGTAAAAATATTCAGTTAAAAACTTGAAAATCAAATCCAAAAACATATCAAAAAGACCATCCACCATGATCAAATAGGCTTTACCCCAGAGATGCAGGGATGGTTCAACATATAAAAAGGCAAAGGACACTGTCAATAGGACAAAACATCAGCCTACAGAATGGGAAAAGATTTCCACCAACTCCACATCTGGTAGAGGGTTAATTTCAAAATATATAAAGAACTAAAAAATCTAGATGTCAACAAACCAAATAATCCAATTGAAATAAAAATGGGGTACAGATATAAACAGAGAATTCTCAACAGAGGAATCTCAAATGGCTGAGATACACCTAAAGAAATGGTCAAGAGCCTTAGCCTTCAGGGAAATCAAATCAAAACTACTTTAAGATTTCATCTTACACTTGTCAGAATGGCTAAGATCAAAAACACAATTGACAGCTCATGCTGGGTAGGATGTGGAACAAAGGGAACATGCCTCCTTTGTTGGTGGGAGTACAAACTTGTACAGCCACTATGGAAATCAATATGGCAGTCTTTAGAAAATTGTAAATCAATAAACCTTGAGACCCAGCTGTACCACTGTTGTGCATGTACCCAAAAGACACTCCATCATACCACAAGAACACTTGCTCAATTATGTTCATAGCAGCTTTATTCCTAACAGCCAGAAACTGGAAGCAACCTAGATGTCCCTTAATAGAAGAGTATATAACGAAAATGTGGTACATTTACACAATGGAATATTACTCAGTCATAGGAAAAAAATCATGAAATTTGCAGGCAAATGGTTGGAACTAGAAAATAAAATCATCTAGAGTGAGGTCAGCCAGACCCAGAAAGACAAACATGGTGTGTATTTATTTAAATTTAGATATTGACTGTAAAGTAAAGGACAATCATGCTACAATCCACAGACCTGGAGAGTCTAATGAACAAGAAGGACTCAAAAGAGGAATGCTTGGGTTTCTCAGGGAAGGGAAAATTGATTAGGTATCTTGAGTAGATTGTGGGCAGGTAGGGATGAAAACAGGAGGAATCAGGCAGGGGAGGATGCAGGGAGATCAGGGAGATACAACTGAAATTGGGGGGTATTTCAGGGGCCAGGTAAAAACCTAGTACAATGGAAACTCCAAGGAATCTTTGAAAGTGACCTTAACTAAAACTCCTAGTAGTGGAGCATATAGATCCTGAAATGTCCATCATCCTAAACCAGGCAATATTATGGGAGTTGGCTAGTCTAATTGCAACCTGATATGCCATGTTTAGTTGATATCCATGGAAGACCTACCCTTTTGTGAAGGGAAGTGGAGGAGGAATGGATTGGGAGGAAAGGGGAGGTGGGGGAGAGGGACAAGGAGGAGAAAAAGAAGACAAAACTAAGATCAGGGTGTAAATATATGAAAGAGTAAGTAAATAAATTTTAAAAAATTTTAGAAAGAGAAGAAAATGCATATAAACACATGTAGACGGAAGAAAACCATGGCAATAAATAAAACAAAACAACACAATTAGATAAGTGCAGCGGAATTGCCAATAATTTCAGAAACTAGACAAGAATTCTTAGTTCACAGAACCATTTGAACTTACGCTCATTTTGTGTCAGCATAAGAAATAAATTCCTTTTATTTTTAAACCACCTAGTTTGTGGCAATTTTTAAGCACAGCCCTTGAAAATGAATAGCCCTTACTTACATTTCTTGGTTTATGTTATGCAAGAGAAGTTTTTCTGGGTGGATTTTATAAAGTCCAACTACTGTAAGTAAGATTTAGAATGGACTAAGTAGTCTGTAAGTAGCACTCAGTCCTGACTGATGTCTTAAAACTCTCTTAAAGTACTCCTAGTTTCTGGGCAAGGGATAAGAGTCACAATCTTGTTCTGTTACCAATTATACCAAGGGTGTCATGCGGGGGACTTGTCCTGGCAACTGAGGTTACTGGTCAGTTTGTTAGCTAAACCAAACGACTCAGGTCTCATGTCCTCTGACACTGGAAAAGCAGAAGTCACCTGACTGTCAGTTGTTTTCTCTCTTTGTCCATGGTGGACACAGCAGAAGAAAATGGCATTGTTCTTGGCGATGAATTCTGCTGAATTTTTTTTCACAGTGTCCAGCATTTTCTAGGCACTATATAATGTGTGATCATAAACAATGAATGTTTGCAAAACATTCCAGAACTAATATACCAGAAGAAGAGTACCATCCATCAAAACTGTTATTCTGGCAACCTACACCTCACCATTCCTGCCATTATTCAAAGAGTTACTGGAACTCCTTTTGCAGAATTTTCTTCAAATCTGGTTAATGAACCACACAAGAAAATCAGGCCCATAAATTTACAGTCACACATAATTTTGACCGTTAAGAATGTCATCTTGCTTGATGGCTCTTACCCACCACATTTATCAGTATTGACTTTGAATAACTTTTGACCATTTCTCCAAATAAAATCCACCATCCATGGAGGGATATCTGCCTCAAATGAGCACATTCAAAAGAATAATAGCTTTAAAAATTCTTTCAAAGGAATGTTTATTATTATGCCTTGCAGATGGTTGACACCCAATAAATATTTGTGAGATTGCCTCAAGTTCACCGTATGGATTTTGCTAACAGAATTATAGGAGAAGTTCATTAAATTGCAAAGACAAAAATATTGAATAAATGGGCAGGTTTATAAGATGAATAGTAGAAAGAGAATTATAGTCAATTGTTTGTTAAATTGTAATCCATGTTGAAAATAGGTAGTTTTAATTTGGTGACACACCAATGCCAACTCATTCCTTGTCTTTCAAAGATACATTTTACATACAAATTATAAAAAAAGATTATATTGCATATCTGTTTATTTCTTGTTTTCTTGAATGATGGATAGTATAGTGCGATGTGATTTCATGTAAATGTTTCATTCCATTTTTTTGGTTGTTGCCACCTATTCCTGTTTAGTCAAAATAACTGAGAATCCAGGTTACGTCCCTGAAAGCAGAAGAATAACAGATAGCTAGAGGGACGCTGGAGACTGAAGTCACTAGCAATGCAGCAACTAGGCACACTGATGTAGACTGGGTCACTAGCACCAGGTGACAGATTTACAGAGCCGGGCATTATTTTCTCATGCCAGGCACAATGTGGGATGAAGTTCCAAGAGGGAAGAATGGACTGCAACTGAAGACTATGATGACAAGAGTGACTGGATCATTATAGAAAAGAAAGTGACAAACTGTTTAGCACATAAAGAACATTAATGATTTCATGTGTGATAATATTTTGCTTCGGAATTTGTGTCATTTCCTCTGGCATCTCAAGCATTCTCATAGATATAGAATGAAAGGTTAAGGCGGAACCACTAATTTTTAAAACAGTGATTAAGAAAGAAAAGATATTAGACCTCAGTCTAAAATGATAAAACTGTAGTGAGAAAAAAATTTAGCAGTATAGCAGTTCCTTAAAAGGCTGGACACAGTTATGGTATGACCTAGCAACTCCACTCCTAGGTATATACCCAAAAGATGTAAAGCCATGTGTTCACAAAATGTGTACACAGATGTTTATTGTAACATTACCTAAAAGCTAGAGGCAATAAATGTTGATAAATGGGTAAGTGAAAATTGAAGAATTTTAGTAATTAAAGGTGGTCCTATCCACTCAACAGTAATTTACTTGGCAATAAAATACAAAGTAGAGAGACACACTACAACATGAATGAATATAAAAATTTTAGTGGTCTCTGCAAACACCATTGCCTATAAAGTAACAATCTACATGAGTCAAGAAGGAAATCCAGGTCAACACACCTCAGTAGCCAGTGGTACTTCAAACTTCTTGCATCTGGCACTGGAAAGCTTATTGTAGATACATTTAAGTACATTAGAATTTGAAAAAAAAAAGTTTCCTGATGTAACACAATCCCCTCTGCACAAGGAGGCATAATTACATTGACATTCTTCTCAAAGTATATGTCACTTCTTTTATGAGGATGGGTTTTAGAGATAGGCTACACGTGTTATCTCAAGAAACTAGGGGAGGATCTGATATGTTTTTGGTCATGCAGATAGCATAAATGTTATTTGGGCTATTATCCACCTCCAGTCCTTGTTGTGGGAGTTTGGGGGAGCCCCTAGCTATACAGATGACACAAATGTCACCTAGAATATCAGCTACCTCTGGTCCTGCTTGAGGGAGCTTGGTATGGCCTGCCATACAGACAGTGCAGGTGTCATCTAGGCTATTAGTCACATTTTTCCCCATCCTTCTGGGCAGAACACAGGTTATACATCTTTTCTTTTGAAAAGACAACCCTGTGTGTCTGTCTGACATTTCTAGTTTGACTAGTGCCCTGTGCTCCCAACAGAAAATAACATGCTAGAAGTGAGGCAGTACACGCCTGTAATCCCAGCATTTGGTAGCCAGAGGCAAGAGCCTCATATGTTTGAGGCCAGTCTGGGATACATAGTGAGAATTTGTCCAGAAGGAGTAAGGAAGGGCCGGAGGGAGGAGGAGTAAATAAGGGAACGAAATCAATCACGATGAATCACATATTTTATGATTTCATTTACGTGAAAAGTTTCCAAGTGTTCAAACTAAAGGGACAAGAAGAAACCATATTGACAGTTTTAGGGGTTACAGACAGCTGGGGACTGTGTAACAGTCAATGACAGATGAAGAGTTTAGTTAAAAAGTAACAAAATGTTGTAAAATTGGTAGTGATGATGCTTCCCATAAATCTGAGAATACATGAAAAGCTACCAAATTGTATTTTCAATGGATAAACTGGACTATCTTGAATTATACCTTAAAAAACAACTCAAAAGGGACCCAACTCTTTTGAACAGCCCAAGTCTCTGTTGAAGGGACTCTTTCATGGGTGATATTAATGCTTCTGTGGACACGACAGGGACTAAAGCAACCCTTTCGGAGCTTAAAAATGTCGTTTCTGCACCAACTTAGAGAAAACTGGGTCAGGTCACATTAGAGGCAGATCAATTTTGGCTGCGTTATTTTATTTCTCTTTACTTTTCTCCACAATATATCATGTTTACCATGGTGGTATGCAACCAGACTAACTCTGAGAGAAGCATATTAATTCAGATGCTTGGGTTTTCCAATGTCTCAAAAGTTGAAGCTGTCAAATATCTCGGAGATACTAAGTCTTTTACATAGCTATAAATTCTTGGGGGTGCTACACTTGTTGTTAAAGAGATCAATTCTGATATCACTCTGTCATTTGCGCGTGTGTGTGTGTGTGTGTGTGTGTGTGTGTGTGTGTGTGTAATGTACGTGTTAGTGTGTATGAGCATGTGTCCTTGTGCATTCATGAATGTACATGTGAAGATTATAGATTGATGTAAGGGTCCCTCCAAATTGCTCTGCCTTTCCAGAGCTAAGATTACATCTGCCTTTCCAGAGCCGAGATTACAGCCATAAGTCATGTCAAGTAGCTTTACACGAGTGGTGGTGGGGAGCCAAGCTTGTTTTTCCTGATTGCCTCACAAATACTGTACTGACTGAGTCATCTCCTTAGATCAGGGTCAGTGTTCCTACTGAGTTAACAATCCAACACTAGGCTGCAACAGGATGGTTTTCTTGCTCTAAACTGTGATGATGCTAAATGAAATAGCTCTTTGCAGAAGAAAATATTTTAAAATCTCTTTATTCAGAAAAAAAAGTCCTTTTGTCCCTAAAATTGTTCTGAACACAATCAAATTCTTTTCTGGTTTAGAAGCACTCAGGACCTTTCCGGGTGTGCAGTCATTATTATGTATATCAATTTTCATGGTAAACCATTGTGAAGGCATTCTGAATATTGACATTTACTGCAAATGGACTAATCCCCAGTGATCAATAAGTGTCTCTAGTTAGCTGGCATGTCTTTAAGCCTCTGTGCACTTCACAACCTTTGCTTTCAGTTTTCCTATTGGCTTCTATTGATTCTTCTATCAGTTCCTACTGGGAGTTTTCTCTGTTACTCTTCAGTGGTTTATTTATGAAGTGGCAATTGTTGCTATTTTCATCTATATGCTCATTTTCTTTTCTCCATTATGTAGCTATTCTTAGTCTATCCACTACTATTTTAATCTGTTGAACATTGAAGGAGGAAGGCAAGTAAATTGAGGAGGCAATGGGTTGAAGTACACATGCATTTCTGGGTCCTCAGATGGTGAATTAAGTATTGTCACTCAAGCTTTTTGTAAATATGTTGAGGCAATGAATTAAAACGCAGGGAAATAGCATCAACTTATTTGAAACAATCTAAAAATATAACTTAGACTATTGTTTTACAAAATGATATAAAATTATAAGACAACAGTGGCTCTATATCCAAGTGATGTAAAAGAGTTTTATTTTATTTTTTTTTTACTGATTTTCTCTTTTGTTTGTGTGTACTTGTGTTCATGTGGGTGCATGTTCATGTGTATGTACATGGGTGTGGATGCAGGTATGCATGTGTACATGAAGACCAGAGGACTACCGTAGGTGTCATTTCTCAGAAGTCAACCTTGCTTTTGGAGACAGGGTCTTTCATTGGACTCAAGCTTGCTCCAGCGGGTTACCCTGGTGGACTAAAAACACCCAAGAATCAGTCTATCCCTGTCTTCTTGTTTGAATATGACAGCAGTCACACCCATTTCTTTATGTGGATATGGGGGATCAAACTTAGATCCTTAAGCTGGCATACCAAAGACAGTATGGACCCAACCATCTCCCCAGTGCAATTGTGTTATTTAAAGGACATAGGAAACTTTTCTTTCCCAGACACTTCTACAAGTATTCCAAAGCCAGACATCCTGATTATCAGTCAATTGCTTTGTTACTATTGCACATGGAATGGCACTATTTTTATGTAATTCTGTCCTTTAAGGAACAAAGTACATTTACCTGAAACTAGAGGAATACATTCTTGATATTTATGTATCAGGTTATTTATCTGTCCTCTAGCTAACAGTAAACATTAGGCTTTAGAGAAAGGTAAAGAAGATGTGAGTTATTTTGAAGAGGCTGGAGGAACAAGGAGCCAGGGAATAAAATGAACGATGAAATATTGGGCAAGAACAGGTGGTCATGTGCCAAAGTTACCAGCCTTAGACATCCATAGGACAGCTTGAGCCAGTCATGTCAGGGCTCTCTGAGACTGGCCTTTTCCCCTGTACCTAAATTCTTAAGTCTTTTAATTCTGGGGAAGGAGATATAAAATAGGGGAGGCACAAGGTATATGAACCTGGGGCCTCTGAATTTGAGGCCTATTACCTTACCAACTGAACCACAGAGCCTCTTGGTTTTGTATGGCTGAAACCTTTTCTTAACTATGTCTTTAGCTGCTTAAGAGCAGGTGGTCCTAATCAACTAAGCCTGATGGAAGAAATTCTTAGATACAGTTGTGACTTTTTGCTGTTAACAAAAGAGAACAGAGAATTCACAGTTCCTTGGCTTCTAGGAATACCAACTGCTAGTTTCTAGAATATTGCTCTACGTTTCAGCTCTAGAGCCAGTGGGGTGATGACTAGGTATTTGGCTGCCCAAGAAGCATGCTGCTTCCTCTGGCTAATGCTTCCCACTGTGGGACAAAAAGGCTGTGAAGGTGGCTTTTTGACTCACAGCCAAGCTGACTAGGGCTTGGAACTTATTAACCACTATGAGCCAATGGAAAAAGGAAAAGATGAAAGCTCTCTTTCATTCATATATACACATTCACTGGAGAAATAAGACAAGGAGGCCTCCATTACATGTACATTCACTCAAAGATGTAGATAAAATACATAAAACATATATGCATACATATAGACATATTTTCAGTTAAACAGACAAACACATATCTACATATTTATAAATTATGCATGAAGTGAGTTCTATCAGGCTTCTTCACCTTTACGTGAAGCTATGCCTTGTCCATAGTTTAGCTCCAAGACAAAGTCTTCTGCATAGAGACAATTACCTCATTCAAAAATAGATACAGTCATTACACAAAAAGGGAGTTACAGTAGGACTATTGATTATAAGTTCTTTCATTAGAATTATATCTAGCTAGACATTTTTTGTTTGTTATAAATTTAAAGCAGTGCTTTTATGTAAGCTCATTATGAATTCAAAGCAGAAGTTTTATTTTTTCCTTAGTTCAAATGTACATTATGTGTTCAAAGTGAAAGTTTTTTATGTCAAGGTTTTTGCCAAGAAGCAGTTGTCTATCTTGTCTTGTATAGCTGACCATTTATTCTTTGTTTCTATATTCATATGGCCTATCTTATTAGGGCACACAGCTGGACCTCATCCCTGGACTAAACCTGGAATGAATGTATTTCCTTGATCATTAATTTGTTTCAACATTGATTTTCTTTCTAGTGTAATTCATATGGTTCACAGAGCACCTAGTAGTTTTTGCTTATTTGCAGGAGGGCTACAAGTTACTTGAATCAATTCAGGAATCACTGTCAGGAATTATGAAATCATCTTTATAAGAATTTGCAGGGAATCTGCCCAATACATTATGCTAGACATATGAGACAAGCATAGAAAGGCAATGTAGCAACAATAAGCAGTTTAGAGGCAAACATGCACTTGTCGGCCTTGTGAAAAGAAGTGGACTGCCTTCATAGAACTTACTTGTTTGTTTCAGGTCTATCTGTATGCTATTGTCTCTGACAGTCATGGTCATTTTCCTCAAGCTATTAGGTTGTTGTTGGACTTTTTTTTTTTAAACATTTATTTATTTATTATGTATACAGTATTTGCTCTACATATGCCCGGGCACCAGATCTCAATGTAGATGGTTGTGAGCCACCATGTGGTTGCTGGGAATTGAACTCAGGACCTTTGGAAGAACAGCCAGTGCTCTTAACCTCTGAGCCACCTCTCCAGCCCATGTTGTTGGACTTTTATGTAAGAACTAGACATGGAAGACAGGACAGAAAACTTGGTGTAATATGGTAATGGTCTCACACTGAGAATTATGAAGAACAAAGGGAACAAATGGATAAGCAGGTAAAGACTGACCACATGGCAAGACTTAGAATGCATGGTTAACACACATAATTAAGAAGAAACTATTAAACTATGAAGATACTACACAGTTTACAATATCTTGTGGGATTTCATGCCATCTT
Organism: Lophiomys imhausi; assembly: GCA_907164525.1. NCBI lineage: Eukaryota > Metazoa > Chordata > Mammalia > Rodentia > Muridae > Lophiomys > Lophiomys imhausi. The sequence continues at coordinate 1,616,416 of CAJQZJ010033120.1, read as the reverse complement.
TATAGAGCAGAGTTCAAGACTTATTGTTGACACTTACCTAAATCAGGCAAGGGAGAGCTGGAGCAGTTACATAACACTTATTCCTCAAATGGAAGTCTGGGAAAGAGAGTCAAAGGCACCAGCCTCTGCTAATTACCTGTGTAAGGTCGAAATGTGCATCAAACCATATTCTAGAGATGGCATGTTGCTGCCCTCAACTTTGTCTGGAGAAAGTTCTCTTTGCAATGGTCAGCATTAATACAGAGATTCATACTTGGTCAAAACGTTGAGAATAAATTACTGTTGACTGCTCAGCCTAAGTGGGCATCTATTTTTCCCATCGTGGAAGATGGAGTAGAAAGAATGTAAGAGCTAGAGAATGGGGAGAGTGCCGTGAGTTGCTGTCATGTGGACATGACATGGACAATCCACTAATGAATTCATTGCAGTTCTGGTCACCTGTTGTGGGTTGTCTTGTGGGCTATGTATTTAAATGCTAATTACTGGCTCCCCATGAAGTTACACCCCAGACAAGGAGGACATTGTCACATACACATGTCTTTGGTGTGTAAGCCTTGCTCTGTCTAATTTAAAATTGATCGGTTAATGCAATAATGGCAAGCTAGCCACTGGGGAAGAAAAAGCTCTAACTTCAACTAGACAGAATACTGTATGAAAAAGAAAAAATTTGGAAGCAGGAAGTCAGCAGCCTAGCTCTGCCAAGACAGGGAAGGCAAGTCCTTCATAATTCCTGCTTTACAATTAATTACTGTTAGAGAAATGGGGCCAAAAAGACTGAAGGTAGATGCTCCAATGTTATATAGAGAAATTGGGGACTATCCAGGCAGCCAACTGTCATTTCTTAGTTTTTGAAGCTTCTTGCTCTGCACTTACTGTTCATTCAGATATATTTATTCTTCTCAGGTCTGGTGTGGTTGAAGACTAGGTAATTATAGCCTCACAATTAAGGTTTAAGTTGTTTAGGAATTAAAAAGATGTTCTAGTTCTAAGAAGATATTTTTAAGTTGGTAATGCAAGTTAGGATGGAAACTGATTTAGGTATAGAACTTTAAGCTCATTGATATAGATAGTCAATAGAATATTAATATCAGTTGCCAAATACATATGGTCTGGACATTGGGGATGTATATTATACCTTATAATTTTCATAATTGTTCTTATGGTCTGTATTTCATTTATTGTTATAAGAAAAAGAGCCTTTTATTGGACTAAAAGGAGGTGATGTTGGGGAGAAAAAGATACACTGTAAATTTTTTAAAAAGCAGATAGAAGGGAGAGGGGTTAAAGAGTAAGAGGGTGGGACTTGGAGGGGTAGGAGGGAGGAGATTGTGATTTGAGATGTAATTTAAAGAAATAAATAAATGTTGAAATTTTTTTTAATAATTTATTTTTTATTTCTTCAAGTTACATCTCAATCACAATCCCCTCCCTACTCCCCCCTCCAGTCCCACCCTTCCACCCTCCTCCCCTCAACCCCCCATCCTCTTCCCTTCTTTTTTTTTTTTTTTTTTTTTTT
>CAJQZJ010033120.1:1598244-1614500 GCA_907164525.1 Lophiomys imhausi | reverse complement strand
TTTTTTTTAGTTTAAGGTATTTCTTTTTTCCCCCCAACAGCTCTCCCTTTCAGTCCAAAAAAATGGTTCTTTTTCCTATAACTATAAATACAATACAAAACAACAGAAATAAATAGGCCACAATTATAAGAGTTATATGGCTTAGCATACATTCCCAATGTCCAGTCCATATGTATTTGGCACCTGACTTTAACATTCTACTATCTAACCATCTCCATGAGTTTAAAGTTCTATATCTAACTCAGTTTTCATACTAACTTGCCTCATAATTTTAAAAATATCTTCTTAGATCCAGAACATCCTTTTGATTCCTAAACAACTCAAAATTTAACTATGAGACTCTAGCTATCTATTCTTCAACCACCTCAGAGACCTGAGAGGGATAAATATATCTGATTATATAGGAAGTGCAGGGCCCGCAGCTTCCAAGACTAAGAAATGACATACCAGTGGCTTCAAGCAAAAATGATATTGTTGTTGATGTATAGTTGGAATTCATGGCTGTCCCTCTACCCCAACACGGTCTGGTAAAATTTAATCCCCCTTTCCCTCTAATACTGCCCAGTTGGAATGTCTTTGAATGGGAAAGGTGCAAAGAAGACCAGTTCTGCATTCTTAGCATTCCCATCATCACCCCAAGGCCCCCTCCATCCCAGATGCCCTTATCTGAGCATCAGTCCTGCTTGTCATAGAGACACACCTCCCCCCCCCCTCACCAGTCCATTCCAACTTCCTCTGGCCTCATCCCCTGGGACTGGTGAACTGGTCCAGGAGCCATGGTTCCCAAATAAACCTGCCTTTTAATCCTTAATTTGACTTACTTGTGGACAGAAATAAAATAACCAATTAGTTGAAACATTATATGTTTTACAATTTGTTATAGCCAACTTGTCAAAGAGTTTTAAGAGGTACTATAACTAATGCACATATTCCCTGAAAACTTTCATATGGAAAGTTACCCAGGCTTCTCTAGCAATGAGGACAAGAATTCTAGACAATTAGGTGTTCCTAGTTCTTTCTTTTCCATTGCCTCCTCCTTTTCTTTTTCATACCAGGGTCTAATGTAGCCCAGGCTGAATTTAAACTCACAGTGCCACTTGACTTTGGCCCATTTGTTAAGTTACTGTATGAGGGGTGGGAATTCTGGGTAGGAAAAATACAGTAATTCATTCAAAGACTATTTATCCCACCTCTCTTTACTATGACCTCTTTAGTGGTCTATTGACCAAGTGACTGACCTGGCCCAACTGGAACATTAGTTCTCTATCCAGGCCAAAGACAGTATTCTCTTGACCAGAAGGAGTTTCTGTTTGTTTGTCTGTTTATTTAGTTGGTGGTTGGGTTTTTGTTTTGTTTTGTTTTTTCTCCTCTAACACTAACGTGCCAATTATAAACACTTGGGACATTAATTAACAATGCATTCTTGTCTAATAACTATCTGTGTCATAGTGGCTTGAACATCTGAAAACTAGTTACGTCAAGCCAATGGCATCTCAGAAGAATTTCTCCAGAATAATGGACTTAATTATCCAATAGAAAGACTCAGGATAAAAGAATGAATGTGAAAACAGGATCCATCATTCTGTTGAATAAATAAAAGAAAAAAAATGAACAAACAAATAAAAAACATACTTCAACATCAAAGATAGACATTACTTCAAAATAATATGCTTCCAAAAGATTTTCCACACAAACAGACCCGAGAATCAAGCGCAGTAGCCATTCTAACATGCAATACAATAGACTTTCAACCAAAATTAATCAAAAGACATGGGAGAAGACACTTCATTCTCATTAAAGGAAAAATCCTCCAATATTAAGTCTAAGAAACATTACTATTTGTTAATGTGGATGCACATGAGAACAACACAGAAAAATTTCTCTCAAAACACTGCAAAGAAGCTCTTCCTGGGGGGCTTCACTGATCTGGATTTTACCAGCCTGCATTTTTCTCCATTCAGGTAATAACACTTTCCTATGTGATCCTGTGCTAGGAGACAGGTGGATTCACTGTGAGGTTTGGCAAATATAGTGTAAGACAATTTCTGTAAATACCATATGTTTTGGTACTATTTTTAAAGCAAGGAACAAGCCACAGAGAAAACACTATAATGGACGACCTGCTCTAATGCCGAGAAGAAAACAGTAAAACTTGCCAGCTACCTCAAGAAATCAAAATGAATAAACAGATAAAAAGGACTCTCTTCTTAATGATGTTGCCTGGCTGTTGATATTCACATACACTTAGCAAACACTGGGAGCACTTATGAGGTTTACAACTTGGAATTTAATTTTCAATGTAGTGGCACTATTGTTGAATTGTGCACCTTGACTCTTACCAAAGGAGATTCCTTTATACTCACAATCAAGTAGATCTCACATATTTAAAAATACTTATTCTCTTCAGGACTTCGTTATCTGGCAGCAAATATCTTGGCTTCCAAAAACAGGACTGAGGCATGCCCATAGTAATAATATGTACTCATGCATACACACAAAAGTGTGTGCACATGCACACACACACACAATTTCCTTAAACATAATATTATACTTGGGTAATAATAAGTTCCAAGTTAGAATATGTAAAACATTACAAAGGATATGCAATGTGTGTGATGCTTTGAAGGAGGCAGAACTCTGCAGGCTTGGGTGACTATGTGGTCTACTTCTCTTCCCTGGGATAATGAGCCTCAGAGCATCTTTGTTTGGGAAGGACATTCACCTTCCACTCTCTGGCTTCCACATTTGCTTGTCTGCTATTTTCATAGGCAGGGTCAAGAGCAAGGTCCAATTTAATAATGCTTACATAATGGTTCTTCTCATTTAAAGAATCTCTCATTTCTTCTCAGTGTTAATTGTGAATCGGTTATTTTCATTATGTCTTGAAGCACTTTGATATGTTTGATTTATAAGAGACAGTAAGTTCTGATGGGGAAAAGGACCTTCTGCTATGAAACATTGATTAAAGGTTTCTTTCTTGATCAGTATCAACCTTTTCTGTGATTATTTTATTGGTTCACATAAGATTGTCTTCGTTATTTAATATTATACATATATACATACCAAATTGAGTGTATCCGTGGATTATTGCAAACCTTCATTAATCATTCACTTTTCTATCTCTATTGATTTTTTTAAATCTGCATACCATTTTTGTTAAATTCAGAGGTGCACTGTGTGTGCTCATTGAGTCTCTTTAAGTTTTCTTATTGAAAGGGTCACAGCCTAGTATGTTCCCTCTAGTTGATTTATGAATTTAGACTTATAGTCCAGATGTTGCCATTCTGAGATTATGACCACACACTAGACTGTGTGAGTAAAAACCTCTAAATTCTCCCAACTTTGTAAATACTAGAAAAATTTAGTGACCCTCACGTCTCCTGTGCTGTATAACACCACAAAACTCCCCAGTTCAGGTTCTAAGGGGACTCAGTGGACCACAGATTCTTTTTTTTTAATTTCTTTATTTATTGCTTCAGTTTACATCTCCATCATAGTGTCCTCTTTCCACCCCTCCCAGTCCTTCCTTCCAACACTCTACCCCCTAACCTTTCCATCCCACTCCTCTGGAGTGGAATGTCCCTACATAACAGTCTCCCACCCCAGTTCAGCAGTCATGTGAGGGCCAAGAGCCTACTCATACACTGCGGGCCTACAAGGCAGCACCACTAGGGAAAAGTGTCTCATTGACAGGAAAAAAAGTCTATGTTCATGTTCCCTTTGGTGCATTGGTTGTAGTATAGATATTCTGTACTGTATAAAATCTGATTATAATTGAATAGATGCCATGTGCATCCTTCTGAGTCTGGGTTAGCTCACTCAGGATGATCTTCTCTAGTTCCATCCATTTGGCTGCAAATTGCATGATTTCATTGTTTCTGATGGCTGAATAATATTCCATTGTGTAGATGTACCACAGTTTTTAAATACATTTCTCGGTTGAGGGACATCTGGGTTGTTTCCAGTTTCTAGCTATTACAAATAAAGCTGGTATGAACATAGATGAGGAAACTTCCTTGTGATTCGGTGAGGAGTCATTTGGATGTATACCCAGAAGTGGTATGGCTGGGTCCCAAGGCAGAGCTATTCCAAGTTTTCTAAGATATCGCCAGACTGACCTCCATAGTGGTTGCACAAGCCTGCACTCCCACCAGCAATGGAGGAGGGTTGCCTTTTCTCCACACCCTCACCAGCATGTGCTGTCATTTGAGCTTTTGATCTTAGCCTGTTTGACAGGTGTGAAATTGAATCTTAGAGTCATCTTGAGTTGCATTTCTCTGATGGTTAAGGACGCTGAGCATTTCTTCAAGTGTCTCTCACTTGAAGTTCAGATAAGATACAAGGGGTTATATCAATTTTCATGTATCTGTTGATGCTTGTTTTGTGTCTGACTATATGGTAGTTTTTGGAGAAGACTCCATGCAGTGCTGAAAAGAAGGTGTATTCTTTTGTGTTTGGGTGAAGCATTCTGTATATATCTGTTAGGTCCATTTGGTTCATGAGCTCTGTTAGACTTATTATTTCTCTGTTTGGTTTCTGTCTTGATGATCTATCCATTGTTGTGAGTGGGGTGTTGAAGTCTCCCACTACTAATGCGTGGGGATCAACGTGTGATTTAAGCTTTAGAAGAGTTTCTTTTACAAATGTAGATGCCTTTGTATTTTGGGCATAGATGTTCAATATTGAGATGCCCTCTTGATGAATATTTCCTTTAACGAGTATGTAATCCCCTTCTCTATCTTTTTTGATTAACTTCAGTTGGAAGTCTATTTTATTTGATGTTCAGTTGGCTACTCTAGCTTGTTTCCTGGGTCCATTTTCTTGGAAAACCTTTTCCCAGCCCTTTACTCTGAGGTAGCATGTATCTTTATTAGTGAGAAGCATTTCTTGTATGCAGCAAAATGATGGGTCTTGTTTACAGATCCAGTCTGTAAGCCTGTGTCTTTTTATTGCGAAGTTGAGTCCATTGATGTTGATGGATATTAGTGACCAAAGGTTGTTATTTCCTATTATTTTGGTGTAGGTGGTGGTTCTGTGTTTCTTTTGGTTTAGTTCCGGTGGAGTTTTCTGTTTCCTTTGTTTTCTTGGGTGTAGTTATCTTCTCTGGGTTGGAATTTTCCTTCTACAATCTTCTGTAAGGCTGGATTTGTGGGTAGATACTGTTTAAATTTGATTTTGTCATGGAATATCTTGTTTTCTCCATCTATGTTGATAGAGAGTTTTGCTGGGTACAGTAGTCTGGGTGGGCACCTATGTTTACTCAGGGCTTGTAGGACATCTGTCCAGGCCCTTCTGGCTTTTAAAGTTTCTGAGGAGAAGTCAGGTGTAATTCTGATGGGTCTGCCATTATATGTTACTTGACCTTTTTCTCTTTCAGCTTTTAATATTCTTTCTTTGTTCTGTACATTTGGAGTTTCAATTATGTGGCGAGAGGAGGAGAGGAGTTTCTTTTCTGATCTAATCTGTTTGGTTGTGTAAGCCTCTTGGAATTTTATTGGCATTTCTTTCTTTAGGTTTGGGAAGTTTTCTTCTATGATTTGTTGAAGATGTTTCCTGGACCTTGGAGTCAGGAGTCTTCTCTTTCCTCTATGCCTATAATTCTTAGGTTCCATCTTTTCACTGAGTCCTTGATTTCTTGGATGTTATGGGTGAGAAATTTTTTAGTTTTTTCATTTTATTTGGTTGTTGTACTGATTTCTTCCATCGAATCTTCCATGCCTGAGATCCTGTCTTCCATCTCTTGTATCCTTTTTTTGATACTCATGTCTGTAGTTCCTGTTCTCTTCCCTTGATTCTCCACTTCCACTCTTATCTCTGACTGTGTTTTCTTTATTGCTTCCATTTCCAGTTTCATGCCTTGAAAGATTTTATTCATTTTATACTTTTCCTGCTCCAATTTGTTTGTCTTTGTCTGGAAATCTCTCATATCTTTTAAATCTTTCACTGCCTTGTCTCTTTCCTGTTCAAGTTGAGCCACTTTGGCCTTGAGATCTCTAATAGTATTCTCCATTGCTTTCACTTTTAAATTGTGGAATCTTTGAATTCCTTCAGAGATTTAAGTTCTTCTTGAAAGGACTCTATCACTTTCCAGAATGTAGACCTGTCATCGTTTTCATGTGTTTCAGCTGTGGTGGGATGGTCAGAGCTTGCTGTACTAGCATAGCTGCATTTTGTTGGAGTCATATTTCCCTGACTTTTGTTGGATATGTTGTTTTGTTGACCTTTAGCCATTTGGTTGTTCTTAGCTGTTTGTTCCTGGTGCCTTCTGGGCTTGGTGCCAACAGGGGTGCTTTGGTGTAGAAGTTGTGTCACTTGGTGATATGTAGTTTCCACTGGCTGGACGGGGCCTTGTGTGGAGGTTTGTTCTCTGTGTGTCTCCCAGAGATCACACCTTCCTGTTTTGTCCCAAGTGGGGACTCAGGTGAGGGGATGTGGTGCGATGTGTTCCTGTGGGTTCCTGGGATCCAACTGGTCTTCATATAGATTACAGTGCAGGATGTTAAGCCACAGATTGTTGGGTGGGGCTGTAGCTCCCCTGCAGCTTATGTGTTGGGACCATGATTGTGGTCCTCCCAAGCTGCTCTCAGGGGGTCCTCAGGGTCAATGTGCATCTAATAGCCAGAAGCACTGTGAGCTGGTGCAGGCCATTCCCAGGCAATGAGGAAGGGCCCGGGATTGTTTCACTGCAAACAAGTCAGAGCTCTCTGTGTTGCACACTGGGTATTAAGCATGTAACGGCTCTGCTGGTATGATCCTGTGTGTCCAGGCACAGATGCTGTGAACTCTGGAGGTCCCAAGCTTAGGGGTTGAGTCCACCAGCTGGAGTCCTGAAAGGATCTGATTCCGATGGTGAGGGAGTGCAGTTTGCCAGCCCAGGTGGGCTTGTGCCTATCTAGGTGGTCCTCTCAGCCCTAAGCACTAAGCCCTTGAGCTGATTCACTCAGCAATGCCTCCTCCAGGCCAAAATGTCACTGCTCCAGGGGTGGAACTATATATGCTGAAGATCTGGTTTCCTGCTGGAAGGGCCAGCACTAGTGAAAGAGTCTGATATTAACCCCACAATCTGCCCAGGGCTTGGACCCTGTGGAGAACAAATCTGCCTTCCAATCCGGCTGCCCGCATTTCTGCCACTCTCACCACTCCACCTATGTGTGCCTGGAGCTGACTTTTGATACTGGCAATTGGGGCCATTGTCTTCCAAGTTCCAGTAGACTGCAGTGGAGCTGCAGCATAACCTACAGCTGGAAGTGTATCCAGCTGCTCAGTCCAGTTGCAGTGTTCTTCCCAGTGACTGCAAATCCAATAGAGGGGCCTGTATGTATGTCCAACACCCATCTGGGGAAGCCCAAATATGCTTGTGATTTCCAAAATGCCGCTGTGGACCAGCCCCTGCGCTGCCACCCCAACATGCTCAGTTCGCACTGTGGTTCCGCTCAGAGTACATCCTGCTCCCAAGGCTCTGGCAACCCTTCGCTAAATAGCTAGAATGCTTGTATAGAGTCTGGGAGCCCAGGAGGCTGGTGGGTAGCCCTGTCTGGGGTTTGGAGCTGCCCGCTGGGTATTTGAGTGGCTCTTACCCTGTCCCTCTCCTGGTGATGATTCCCGGATTCAGCAGCTTCTGTGGTTCCTGCTGGGCTGTTCTTCTGAGTGTCCGAGAGAGGGGAGGAGAGTCCTGCCCAAGGACTTTTAATGGTCCCTGGGTCGCTGGGTAAAACCCTGCAGGTTCACGCCACTCAGATTGTTGCTCAGTGTCCTATAACTTGTGGTATTATAGTTGTTTTCCAGTGTTTAAAAGGTGTCCAGGCATCCGTGTGGGCCCCGCTATCTTGGATCCTCTCGACTACAAATTCTTGAGGCCAAGGAGACCTTTACTCTATCTCTCAAAATCATGTGGACTGTTTTTGCCTCTCCTTGGGAACCATAAATTTCCTCTGACCAAGTTTGTTCCAGGAAGCTGGTCACTTTTAACTACCTCATCCCTGAGCCTCCTTTAGTGACAGAAGGAGAAAGGGAGCAGGGGATGAAGAGTTATGCCCTGGTTTTACTACCTAGAATCTTGAGGAGTCCAAGACTATGCTCAGAAACCCCATTTTCCCCTCAGGAGACACAGTCAGAGGAGGGTTTTCTTGTCAGGTAAAAGGAAGACAAGAAGGCTACTTTCATTACATGATCATTTTCAGCTGCACTTTCTGTCTCCACATGTTCTTTCCTCAGAAAACCACCTAGAGAAATATTAAGCCATTCTGTGACCTCAGTACTCCCAATACAGGAATTCGTCACTGAAGAAGGGGAGGCGAAGAGCCAACATTCAGTCCTTGCTAACGCCAAACCCTAATTATGCAGCCTCTACCCAGAGGATCAGCTGCAGGTGATTATTATGTTAATTTTAAGAATTATTTTATTTTATGAGTGTATGAGTATTTTGCCTACAAGTATGTCCATGCAGCAGTTGCATACCTGTTGTCCATGGAAGCAAGAATAAGGCATCAGATCCCCTATGACTGGAGTAATAGAAAATTATGAATCACTATGTGGGTACCAGGAGTCAAAAACTCAGGTTTTCTGGAAGAGTAGCCAGTGTTCTCAACTGCTAAGACATCTCTCCAGCTCTTGCTAATAGTTCTTTAAGTCAAAGAGAAAAATCTTAAATATACAAAAGAAGGTTCTCCATGGTTTCCTAACTATACAAAGTTCATCAGTGTTAGACTTAAAATTATCTTTCCCATGTTTCCTTCTGACAGAAAGAATGATTATTAGAAGAGAGTGAACCTGTTCCAAGGACACAACCCAGACATGCACGTACAAGTCTACACTCTGCAGAACCTCTTTGCTTATGTCACACAGGGATGAAACCTTCTGCTCCTGATCATAATATTATCTGGAATGTCATCTGGTAATAGGAGAAGTTCATAAACCATTAGGATAATGATTCCTAACAGTACATGTCAGTAAAATATGGAAATCATGCCTTGTTACCCAGTGGCACTAATTTTATCTTACATTTATTTAGTCAGCAGCAAAGTCTTCCAGAGGTGATTATTTCCCACAGCTTAATTCAAAGTTCTAGCTTAGTGCTACACAGTACACAGTTACATTTTCCTTATACTTTATTTTCACAGAAACAAGGATCCAAATCTCAGCTAAGTCACTGGGAAAGTCTCTTAAATATGAACCCAGATGGCTCTTGTCCTAAGACGTTCAGGGTTCTTGTCACCATGCTCAGCTAATTTGATGGCCTACGCAGTACACTGGCCACGGGCCCTTCTTGGACATGCTGTAGGAGTTCCTCTACATACTCTGAACTCAGAGCTTAGCTCAGTAGTTGCGGACACTTAGGCTGCAGTCAGTCTACAAGCCTTTCTGCTATGTAGATCAACTTAGGCTAGCCGAGTGATTCCCTTTTCCAGAGTTTTTCTTAGATAGCATTAGATCATTTGAGTTGATACCAGTGTGAGAGGGAAGTCTCCACTGTCAACAACAGTGTTAGGACTTTGATGAGCTTCAATAAAGCAAATCTATGCTTTACAGTTTCAATTAGCAATGCTCCACACAGACTCCTGTTTTGAATACCTGTTCCATAGTAGGTTGCACTGTTTTAGGGGGTACTGAAGCTTTTAAGGGATGGGGCCTACTTGAAGAAAATAAGTGAATATGGGTGAGATTTGAAGGGGAGTAGGCTATCCTTTGCTTGTCACTCTCTGATCCATGGCTATTTCGGTGTGAGAAGCCTATGTTCTCTTTTCTGATAGCCATGGACTCTCTCATGCCTTCCGTACCATGATAGATTGAAACTTTCTGAACCCATGAGCCAAAATAAAGCTTTCTGACCCTACATTGATTCTTCCGTGTATTTTGATGAAAGTATCACTGCAGTAACTACTGTGGAGGGACTATTGTAAGCAGTTCTGGCTGGTATACAGTGGATTTGTTATGGGAGGAGAAGATGGTATCAGAAAAGGGGAGGAAAAATGCATCTTACAGTCTTTTCCAATTTTTTTTTCTTTAAAAAAAATAAGGATTTCTTTTAATTTTTACTTGTGTGTGTGTGTGTGTGTGTGTGTTACTATCTGCATGTGTATGCATGTACCTGAGGAGATCAAAAGAGGGTGTCAGATTCCTTGGTGCAGGGTTTATAGGTGGTCATGCATCACCATATCGGGATCTGAATTCATTTCCTCAGTACATGCTATGTGATGGCTGATCTTGCCTGTCAACTTGACTACATCTAGAATCAACTAAAATCTAAGCAGCTGGGCAGCCTTGGAGAGATTTCCTTGATTGGATCATCTGAGGCAGGAAGATCCACTCTAAATCTGGTCCACAATTTTTGCTGGCAGCAGCATACAAAGGACATGGATGAACGAAGCCTTCCTATTTGCCTGCTTGTCCTTGCTCTCACTGGCAAATACTACTGAGGCATTCCTTCACTGGCATTAGAGCCTACTACTTCAGGATCCAACATAGCCTGAGGATCAGTAGTTCTCTAGGAATCCTTAGGGACTCCAGCACCAGAATTGAACTGCTGAACCATCCAGTCACATGGATTGACTACTAGGTTCCTGCGTTGTTGGAGTAACTCAAACCACAGCATCTAAGCCAGTCCAATAAATCATATATTCACTCATTCTATTAGTTCTGTTCCTTTAGAGAACCCTGAATCACACAAGCAGCAAGTGTTTTTAACTACTGAGCCAAATCTCCATCCCAGGAATTTCTTTATCTTCTTCTTGTCCACACATATTGTTTTGAGACAAAAATGTCTTTTCATGGTGGGGATTTGTCTTGGTAACAACGGCAACAATTGCATGATGTCTTCTAATTTCCTGTAGTTCATATCTATCAGTATCCACTATGTGCTGCATGGCAGAACAGCTGAGGAGCAGGGCATTCTTCCCTTTGCTGATACTTGAAAACTCTTTTAAGATGAAGAAGAGAGTCCCTGAATGAAAACCTCAACCCCGTTCTCTCAGTCACAGAGACAAAGGAACATTTTTTTTTTTTGTCTTAGGACAGATAAAAGTTAGTGCACATGGGACTTTTCACCCAATTTACAAAACCCACAACTTTTCCTGTTCCCTGACTTCTACAGAGCCATGAAAGAAAGGCATTGTCCCTTTTCTCAGGAGAAAAGATATGGCTTTAAAAGAAGAAATAAATGACAGACAACAGAACCCTTCCCCCAAATTGTGTGTCATTTCTTTCCTTTCTCTCAAGGCCTTTTCTCAAACACACAGTATTAATGTTTCCTTGAGTGATGGAGATGGAATTTAAACTTTGCAAGGGATAATCCAGAATTCTCAGAAGACTCCTTCCCTCCCTCCAAGGCAGGGAGGGGCTTTCTAGTCCCAGAGATGAATTTTCTCATGTTAAGTAAGAGTGGCACCTTCAGGAGATAAGAATTGTATAGGATTATGCAAAAGATTGCAGGCCCAAAGAGGAGCAGTTATCCATATTAGGTAATCCTATGCAGATGCTCTCAGGATCAAGATGAGAAGCTGCTACTTCAGCAGAGTGAAGGCCCCAGCATCTGCCCTGCTTTGTTGGATCCCATGTCGGAATTCACTTCTCCTTGACACTTCACACACATAAAACGTAAGATTCCATTCCCAAAAGACAAGCAGAGTCGGGGTGTTGTTGACAAACTCTCTATACGTGGCTAATAAAATGTTGGCAGGGATTTTACTTATTCTAGTGAGGCCAATAGCTGGTATTTACTTATTACCTTAATGTTTGACTGAGAGAGATATTCTTAATATACAATTACAGCACTCAGTTGTCAATTAAGTGTGACAAACATTTCTCAGTTGGAATTGTACTGGAATACAAGGTAATCTCAAGTGGCCCAGGAAATCCTATTAAGTTAGGCATCCAAAGATCATTCTCTCTCCAAGGCCTCTCACATACTGGAGTGGAGTTCCAAGGGGCTTTATCAATTAATTGGACGGGAATGCTGACAATTCCCTTATGCATGATACTTAGAATTTAACATGTAAAAACAACCTAACAAGAAAAAGTTTCTAAGAACTGAACTCACAGCCTGTAGTGATTATTATTCATGTTTGAAGGATAATAGGGGAAAATGTCACATTAAGGAAGTAGAATGACTGATGTCCCTACATCCTGAGGCTTCTAGGTAAATGTCTATGGTATTCTGAGATGGTTGGCTCTGTATAAGGAAATTATCTTGACCAGCAAGTGCTCAGAATGCCTTACTTCTCTTGTAGTGCCCAGAGATTGTTCTCCATTAAAACATTGATAGATTGGCTAAGATAAAGAGCATATGCAAAGACTGAGGGTCACAGCTTGTGTTTCTTGCTATACAGAGAATCACCTTTATTAGAGAAGTGAGTTGAGAGAACTAATTACCCAGGCATATCTTCCAGGCCCCTGGAGCTGCATAAACAAAGGAACTTGCCATTATTGGGAAGAGCAGAAAGAAATGAATTCTGAGGCTGAAGTTAACAAAGCAAATACTTCATTTAAAGCTCATATCCAGAACAGAGATAATGAGAACAGAAGCAATTTCTCTCCATAGCAAAAAGAAGAAGAACTTCAAGACTCACTGCTGGTTACCAACAGCACAACATTGCAAGCTGTGAAGTTTGGGAGCCAACATGCCTGGCCAATAGCCTCTCGTGAATACCACCACCCTAAGGAGTGTGTGACAGTTGGGTGAAGTTGTATGGGAGAGTTCTGAGGTTTGTAGAATCAGTTAGGAAGTTCAAGCTACTCTTAGAAGATTGTGTGTGTGTGTGCGTGCATATTTCCCACTATAGATCATCATAGGTGTTTTGAACTGGATGATCCTAAGAAAATAGATGGTGCAGGTGAATGAGATTCTTTCCTAACAGACATTCTGAACTGTATTCAAGGCAGACCTGCTCTCAGTAGGATTTCCTGAATGAATGAGTTCAGGGACAGTCTGTGCAAGATTAGGAAGGGAATGGGTACATGTAGAGAGGACATTGGAAGGAAGATCCAGAAGGCTCCCTATGGTCTCAGAGCCAGGAGTCTGGGTCCTGTTACTGTTCTACTTAGGTGACACAAGACTTTCAGCAACTCATAGAAGCATTCTTAGCCTTGGATTTAGCACTCATAAAATAATAAAACTACTTTATACTTCAGAATATTTATGAGATGTTAAGTGTTCTTTATTGTTAATTGCAGGTGTTGTTCCTTCAGTAAATAATGTGGATGGTGACTGCTCAGTGGTGTTGGTGTTGTTGCAGTAGGCTCAGTGAATATTTCTTTTGGTAGTTACTTTCCCTTTATCCAGACTATGGCAATTTATGCTTCCATTTTATTTTAAAATGCCTTTTATTTGACCACCCTAATTGTCACAGCATCCATCTTGTGTCTGCCATATGATTGAAGTTGTAAAAATAAAAACAAGCAAAACCACAAACAAACAAACAAAAAACACAAAGCCACAAGAAACAAAGAGACAACCCACAAAAGTATTGGAGACCCTTAATTGAGTAAAGACTGTCTTTAAGACAGGGAAGGAGATAAGAGCAAAGGTAATGGAGACACCACAAATTCAAATGCAAAATCTGAGCATTTAAGGTTTTAGAGGAAAAAATAATGTCTCTTGGAAGTTATGTGCCTTAAAAAGCAACTTGTGTTCACTAAAGGCAAGTGTTTCTTCCCTCTTTTACTTGCTACCATATATCTTGCCTAAAACTGTTGAAAGATTAATGCAGCCAATCTCTCAGAAGGAGACAATGGGTAGCAAATGTCTTCATAGAGTTGACAAAGGATACCACAGACCACTGCCATAAAGAACTCAAGCATGCTTTCACATTTCCCAGAAGATGCTTGGGGAAACACTGTCATGAAGAGGTTTCTTACATTCTCATTCTTCCTTTTGTCTTGTGTTCCTTTATTTATCCTTTTTGGGTTCATAATAGGTTCACCTTCTAATTGCTACTTTTTCAGATAATCAAGAGGGCTCTCTTGGCCTTCTCTGGAGTAGAATTCATTTGTGCAGGGCACTAAGGACTCTTTGTTTTGCTAGATTCCTATGTCCATTAGGGTTCAATGGAGCCTTTGCTAGCAGACAATAGTCTTGATCCATGGCCTTCCTTTCTGCTTGGCTAACCAGTACATCAATGCAAACACGGAAAAGCACGGGGCAGGATTCATATTACCAAAAAAAATAGCAACAAAAGATTCAATGAAAAGGGTTTCACAGTCCAGGGAGACTGTGCATGAGTCTATGGATGGGTCTCTTTTCTGTAATCTTTCTACAGATAGAGCAAATGGCACTGCCTAAGCACCATGCTGCCTACTGATACTATTATGAACCAAAAGATGATCCTGATGCTGTCTGCCTAAGAGAGATGATTTTAAAGCTGGCTTTCTCTTGACTTACTTTAATGAGTTCTCTTGCAACACTGCTTTCATTACACTCCTTTGTTCTGCCACCGAGAAATAAGTTTAAACCACAGTTATTCAGAGCCATGGCATTTATCGATTAGATAAACACAAGACTGAGATCTGGTTGTGCTCCCATTAAACCTGCCAGCTCCTGTGTCTGCTTATCAGGCAGCCAGGTTTACCTCCCACCTGCTGCATGGAAATGCTGTCCTTTGGCTGGAAGGAGTGGGGGCTACAGCAACTTAGCCTAATCCTTAAAGTATTCTCTGATTCTCATAGGGATCATTAATGGATAAATAAAAACATATGAAATTAGAATGTTCCTACTGCCAGAATATAAACTGGTCCAGACAAATATTTACCTGTGTTAATGAATAGCCAGTGAAGTTTTTGGTTGAATGTCCCAAGAACCATAGTATTCTGTAGTTTGAATATAATAGTTTAAGCATTTTATGAGATTAGCAATAAGTTTGCCTCTGTGTATGTTCAGAGGGAATTACTCACTTTGGATGAGAAATCACAATCTTTGTCACCAACTACCTAAAAAATGCCAGCTAAAACTCTTCAGACTGGTTCTCCCCCCAGTGAAAATTAAAATCATCTGAGATTTGAGAAAATTCCAAATTTAATAAACTCTGGGCTCCATGGCTTGAAATTCTGATTGAGTCTTGGGTAGAGCCTTCCTATGGATATATGTTTTTAAAAAATTATTAGATGATCTTATTGTATAATCAGAGTAGAACATTGCATGACCTCGGCTGTACATCAGGATCAACAAACTAGTCTTGTTTGTTCTTTTCTTCAGAACAGGTTTCAGAATGATGTGACTGTGGAAGAGCTTGTGATTGACTTGCTTTATACGGCTGATGTTCTCACCCAGCCTAAGATGGTTAGATAGTCGAATCAAAGTGACTTCATTGCTATCAAACATAGAATAAATTTCCTAAGCTGACATCAGCAACATACTGGGAAGTGACAATTGTTTCATGAGTTCAAATCTCCCCAAAATAGAGAAGACTGGAAGGAAGAGGCAGAAAAACAACTACCAGTTGGATTTCTTCCTGAAAATAACACCTCTTTTTACTGGAGCATTGGTGGGTGTCCTGGCCTGTCAGCTTTAGGGTTATTTATAGATATTTAAAAGGCTATGAAAGTGCTAGGTGTCTTGGTGCACACTTTCTTTTTTTTTAATGTTTATTTATTACTTCAGGCTACATCTCCATTGCAGTGCACTCTTTCCATCCCTCCAAGTCCTGCCCTCCTACCCTCTACCCCCTCTCCCTTCCATCCCATTCCTCCGGAGTGGAGTGTCCCTACATATCAGTCCCCTGCCCCAGTTCAGCAGTCATATGAGGGCCAAGAGCCTCCTCATACACTGGGAACCTACCAGACAGCACCACTAGGGCAAAGTGTCTCATTAACAGGTAACAAAGTCTACGTCCCTGGTCCCTTTGGTGCATTGGCTGTAGTATAGTTATCCTGTACTATATAGTTAAAATCCGATTATAAGTGAATAGACATCATGTGCATCCTTCTGAGTCTGGGTTAGCTCACTCAGGATGTGCTTCTCTAGTTCCATCCATTTGGCTGCAAATTGCATGATTTCATTATTTCTGATGGCTGTAGATGTACCACAGTTTTTTGTTTGTTTTTTTTTTTTTAATTCATTCTTCAATTGAGGGACATCTGAGTTCTTAACACTCAGGAGGTAGAGGTAGGGAGATCTCTATGAGTTCAAGTCCAGAGTGTTCTACATAGAGAGTTTCAAGCTAGCCAGATCTGCAGATAACCTGGAAGAAGAAGAAGAAGAAGAAGAAGAAGAAGAAAAAGAAGAAGAAGAAGAAGAAGAAGAAGAAGAAGAAGAAGAAGAAGAAGAA
>CAJQZJ010033120.1:1555659-1598234 GCA_907164525.1 Lophiomys imhausi | reverse complement strand
GGGGGAAGGAAAGGGTTATGGGGATCATTTTAGTTGTCTTCTGATCTGGGATACAGGATATGCTATGAATTTTTTTAATGTGACAAAATAACATTAATGCCTCTCTCCCATTTAGAGAAGTAGCCCTTACAAACTCAAATGGTTTCTGGAAAAAAGAGGAGGCCTTTCTGATGCATTTTGTGGTTAGGCAGGGCATTTTAGAGGGATGAGAGAAACCAAGGTTGGCCTCTTGAACTGAGACTGAATGTCACCACTCAGAGCAGTGGTTGTCTGTATTTCACCCAGGAGGGTCATAACACACAGCTACATGTTTTATGGCTTTTTCTAGGTCTCTTTCTATGTCAGCTGTTTCATCTTGAGAGATCTGCCATAAAGAACATGTAATATATGAGTTCATAATGCTTGGAGGACGTGAAATAATGACTAAAAGGCAAGTGTGTATGTTTCTTCTTTTTCGAGTGATGTAAGCTGAATTCCCACACAGTAAACTCTTGTATTCCATCAAATGTATCAGTATCTAGCGATTTCACATTTCTCAGTAAAAGAAAAAGGTAGCAATGCTGTTACAGTTTCTCATAATGCTTTGGTTTATTAGAGCTCATTTATATTAAAGTAATGATTTGTGATAACCTGTGCTTAGTGTGGGCCATGTCATTGTTCATGGGGCTATGCCATCATCTTCGTGGATCCTAGTGTTCTGGGAGACAACATCAAACCAAACTGCTTGTCATTATTTCATTAAGATGATCAAAATTTAAATTTTACCCACTGTATGCAATAAATTCTTCACAGTCATTTGTTTTTATAACCAGGCAATATTTAATATTAGCCATTTTGTAATGTAAACATAGGATATGCATCATCTAGTCATTCCTGTCTCTACCCATTGGATTCCTGCAACATGAACTGATCTCTATGCACTGCCCTCAGAAGGGTTCATAGCCCAAGGAAACCTTGGCCAAAGTGAGAAGAGCAATCTCAGGGTACAGGCGATCCCCTCCCTCTTCTAGAATACCTATTAAAGTCAGTGTAAAATTCAGCTGCTCTGTGGGTCCCAGGCAGGTTAGAGCTCAGATTAGGGCAGCCTCCAAAGCTGTGGTTGCAGATCAGCTCTGCCACTTCCAGGAAGCCCTGACCAGTAATGTGGAGCCAATGTCTGTGCTATGTGCCAGGTGCCTGAAGCACACTTAGTAGCTGGCACTCTATCACACGCCAGCTGCAAATCTGGTCAGGACATGAAAATGCCGGAATCGCACATGGGCCTTAACAAGCTCAGTGTGTGGATTATCCATAGTCCAGGACCCTGACTTGGCTTGTATCTCAGTTGATTAAAGTTGCCCCCAAATCAACATGTTCCTATTGTTCAGCATTTTCCTATGATCTTGTGGAAGAAACAGAACGTCAGAATAATCTGCTTGTCTGCCATTATCCTGGCATCCCGGTTTGACACAAAGATAGTCTGATACATATGGGTGCTTGAGTTCCTAAAGGCAACTGTTAATCTAGTGTGGTAGGCAGGGTGTTGGTGAGTATCTATAGAGGGTCCCAGAAGGTAATACTGAGCTTTGTTCAAAGTCTTGTTCCAGGTTCTGGCATCCCACTCAGATAGTACTGTTGGTTCTGACCAGCCCCAGCCTCAAGATGACATTATAAATGAGCCTGGGACAGAACCTCAGTTGTGTGGATCTAAGATTATTGCTACAGGCTCACTGTAGGATTCTGTATCTCAAGGGCATACTGATTGCTCATGGGTAATTGTACTGAATCAGAGAATACGAGTATGTCCCCATTGTTTTTAGTCTTTAATTATACAGAAAGAGTAATCAAAAGACTACACTATGCTTTTTATATATATTTTATAAATGTGTTTCACACATTAGAAACCAAACTACATAAAGGACTTAAGAAGAGATACATAATATCTTAAGAAGATATTACAAGCCTTCAATCCAATGTTTTGAATAGCTATCCTATGTTAATATAGTATAAAATATATAAACCATATTTTGTAGCTTTAACAACAAAGACAACGGCAGATCACACAATGGAACTCTGTGCCCCATAAGAGTTTGTAGAAATGACTCCCTAGAACTCAAAATATAAAGAGTCAAGAAAAACAATCTAAGATATAGCCATTTTAATAAATTTCATAATTATATTTTGTGTACAAAAATCTTTCTTACTAAGAAAACACATTGTGAGATCTTTTAACTTCTTCTCCTCTCAGACTTATTGATCTTCTAGATTTTGTGTTTTTATATTTAAGAATTAGAAAGCCCTAAATCAGATTCCCAGAAGTAATAATTTCATAGCTAATGTGTATCCTCCTACAGTTCATCTAATCATTATTTGATCAAATCTAACTCCCACAGAGTTATTGTCTCATAGGAGTGAAAACATTAATGATTTTCTTTTCAAAGTGAGCTCACTTATTAATGAATAAGGCTTGCATTCAAGAAACACTGTCTCACTGGCATCCGTGGTGTTTCTCTCTTGTTTTTTTGTAAAGTCATTTGTAAATAATGTGCAACACTGTTTCACAACAGAGGGATGCTTAAAGTGAAGATGATGGGAGATGACTTACAACTCAAGTGCAATTGCTAAAACAAAATAGGTAATGGATTTTGGGAAAGCAATTTGCCATTATACAACTAAATCCATGCTTGATAATAACAAAGGAACAAATGAAACACACTAATCAGAGAAAGGTGTGTGCAAATTGTCAAAACACTTAATAGGTGGAATTAGGCATTTCACATGCATTATCTAAATTACTTGCTTTAGTTTCAACCCAAGTACATTTCACTTTAAAGAACAACAACTTAAATCAATAAATATTTATTAGCACCTATGATGCTTGGACAAGGCAGTAAGTTGAGTTAGGGAACATCAAAATAGTTAGTCATACCCAATTTATTTAATGAAATTGACAGAAGAGTTTACTTAATCACTGAAATATCTGTCTAGACTGCAGACTATTAGCTTTTAAGAACAACTTAAGGGATTCAATATTTGGATCAATATGATTAGACAAAAGGATTTGCCATTTTTATTAGTATTTTCTTAAGAAATGGAAAAAAGGTTAATATGAAAAATTAGAAATTGGCTATCATTCTATCATTCAAGGAAATATATGTGATTTTCAGAAAGTCAAATGGGGATATATATATATATATATATATATATATATATATGAGAGAGAGAGAGACTAAAGTCACTTAGGGTTCTTATTGTATTCAAAAGAAAAAATTATAAATTTAGGTAAATATAAACATGACCTTCATTCCCCAAATGTCACTGTATTACTTTTATCCCTCTTAGAATACGATAACAGAATGAGATCGCCTACTGAAGAACAAATGGAATCATATTATGAAGTGTCACAGAAAAGCACTGAACAAACACGCAAGCACCTCTGGGAAGCCAATGAAGCATGTGATTCAGTGGAGGGCACTAAATGATTAATCAGCTCAGTCATGTTGCCTTTTAAATTATTGTTATCCATGTTTGTAAGTGCTGAAAGGGAGTACAGTCCAAATTGGGTGACATTTTATGACCCAGCAGGAGCAGAATAGCAATATTTTTGCAGGATTTCTTTTCATTAATTTCTTACCACATCATTTAAATAAGAAGAGAACAAATGATACATGCCTCTGAAGGATTTTGTTGTTCCTTCAAGGGACTATCAGTAGTGACACCTGCAATTCACCAAGCCACGTGCTTGGAAGTTTGTGAATATCACCATAGAATGTTGGCAAAAATACTAAACAAAATATCATTCTCAACTTACCAAGTAAGCAGCTTAAGCAATTTAGGGATTTGTACTCAAATCCTATGGCTAACTCATGAGAGAAGTGTGATTAGACTGTTGTTACAGTTTATAAACTCTGTGTAAGATATTTTGATTAGCTAATTAGAACGACTTCACTATGGCTATAGTTTGAGGGGATGTTGCCTATTGTGATGGGAAAGACCTGGGAGCTGGTAACTCCATAGTGAGTGGTAATTGTACCAGTTGCTGTTATACAGTGCTGGCCATATAGCAGAAAGTTTGTTCAGAACCACGACCAGATTACAGCCCACAGGCTCTGCCTCTGTGGCCCCATAACTTCTCTGCATAACAGCACCATCTAGGGGCCAAGTGCTCAAACATGTAAACTTGTGGGAGACATTTTACATGCAAACACTAATAGAAACCTTCTCCTAAGTATCTTCAAGGATGAATACAGAAGTATCTTTCTTCATCAGACTAAAATGAATTAGAATGTTAAAAATACAGAATAGCAACATTAAGACTTAATGCTGTGTCCTGATTATCTGTTCTGGGTAACTGTGGAGAAACTGACTTACAGTGTATCTACTTTACCTTCAAAATGTGTGAAGAGATGATCTATAACTTCTACTAGATAGTTCCAAACAAGCTCTTATGCTACTCCAGATCTAGTCCAGCTTCTTGCAGCCTTTGTGACCAGCCCAGAACCCCATAGCTTACCCACATCCAGAACTGAACTGATTTGTTGATTCCCAGATTCATGCCTGGTATACAGTCCTGCCTTTCATGCTTTAAACTAACCTTGGAAGATACGCTTTTTCCTTCTATGTATATTTTGTTTTAAAATTTCTGTTTTAAGATGTTTCTTTCTCAAAGCTTTCCACAGAGCCCTTCCAAGGCAAGTCTCTGGGACCCCTAATTTACACTCTCAATAGGCCAGATTTTATCTATTTAGTATACAGTGCTGGGGCTCTGAATGCATAGTTTTGACAATGATTCAATTATAATACAGTTAGGTATATAGTTATAAGTATGATACATTTATTTATAATATTTAAAATGATCAAAATCTATTTGGGGGTCACACACACATAGCTATGATGTTAATAAATATAGCTGTGATCTTGTAGACATCGTAGAACCTCCTTCGAGTGGGCAAGACTACAATCACACACCAGTATGTGACAGTCCTGAATTAATGACTGTATATCAAGAAATGATTCCCCAAAGAGTTTCAAAGTAGAAAATATCTTCCTGAAGTGGTTCATTTTCAAGTAAAGCTGTAGCTTATTATCCACCAGTTCTGTGCTTCAATTTTGTAATTTGAGATATGTGGTCTAGTTATCTTACAAAGTTTGCCCCTGATGTCTCTGAGACTTCTTAAACCAGAATTTCTTACAATATGTCCATGCTTATAAAAATAGTGTTATGATTATGAAAAACCCACACAAATACTTTGCTATCTTTCTTTAGACAAAGAACAGTCATTTATCATTATTTTTTAAAATAAAAAGTAATATAGCGACTTCCTTCTTGTGAGTGGCCTTTTTTCATGACCCAAATATATAATAAATGCTTAGGAATAGACAATGCTGTTTGCTCAGACACCTCTGCACATCATCCTTATATTTTTGTTTGGTTTTTGAGATAGGGTTTCCCAGCATATCTCTGGCTGTCCTGGATGTCCACGGGACTCACTATATAGGCCAGACTGGCCATGAACTCCCTGAAATCCTTCTGCCTCTGCTTCCTGAGTGCTGGGATTAAAGGCATGTACCACGGTACCTGACTTTTTTTTTTCCTTTTTCTTTTCTGCCATACTCACATTTTATCTTCATTGTATGCATGTGGATTCTTACACTCAGAACTAGAGTTTCTCCAAACATGGAAAAGGAGACCAAAAAGCTTTAATATACATTAGTTATACCATTTAGACTTAATCTCAATGGAGTTCCTACTTGTTATTGTGCATATACTTGCCTATTATTTTAACTTCAAAAGTAACAGCCAAGTGTTACAGAACATGGAGTGCCTTATTTGCTTCTCCATGGCTCACCCCACCGAATGATGGGGTGAAAAATTCTGATTTTATGTAAAGGAACATTGCTGGTCCAAGATGTTATCTGAATCCCTCTGCATGCCGAAGTGAAAGAGGAGAAAATTTCTATGGTTATCTCAGGCCTCTCACAAAAAGATTTTGTCTACCACCATCTCTATATACTCTTCAAACATATGCTTGTGGGGTAATACTGTGGTTGTTCAATGGAGAAGGTTTACCAGAATGGATAGAGCACAGTAGAAATTGGCAGACATTTATACCATGTGCGGTAATTTCTAGAGAATGTGGAAACCAAGCCAGCAGGCAGGCAGGCAGCTTAGTGCTGTTGGGTAACTATGGGACACTTGAAAGCTCACAGGTTAACACTTCTGTTCTGGCAGGCATCAAAGCATCATTAATTATTCTCTTCACTGTTGTTTTCCTTTGACAATCCATCTCAAACCTCATGGGCAAACAGGGAGACAGGCTAGAAAGAATGTTTTTAGCCAAGGAAGAAGAACAAAGGGGAAGGTAGAATATGTGCAATTTTCAATACACCAAGGAACTTTGTAGCCCTCTTAAATTCCAAAGCATGTGAAAGGACCAAGTTTAAAATAGAACAGCACTTGTCCCAAGGGCAAGGACAGCAACCAGAATAGTAAGGGCCTTCTATAGTTGGCTCAGGGAAGTGGGGCCAAGGCTATTCATATACCTGAGAGGGATTTGTTTCTTAAGTGTTATCTCTCCAGGAAGCCAAGCAAAATTACAAACAGGGAGAAATGACCCTTGCTCCAGTTATGTTCAAGATGGAGCCTGTACCACTGTATCAGCATCTATGCATTTCCAGGAAGGTATAGAAAAGATGTGTATGACTGTTGATTAATAATAATTGCTTTGCTGATTCATTGATAGACTTATGAATTCATCACTGACACTGTGGAAGATGCCAGGTCGCTGATGTAGGAACATAAAATGCAACTACAGAAGTACTATCCTCCAGGATACCATAAACTTAGCAGCCTGGATTTGAACAGATTTAGAGATATAAAGAATCCTCATATTGTTTTCAACATATGGTACTTGAAACAGATCTGTAGCTAGGCATTCAGGTTAAAATGCATCTCATTGCAGCTCCTGGAGACTTTGCAGAAGTGCCTGTCAATGAAGGCATCAACAGGCAAGGTGTATTTCCTCCAGTTCCAAAGTTTAGTGGTCTTTTGCTTTCTGAAGCATGATACACAGTTCTCAATATAGCTTCTGGTTTTTATCACCCTATATTTTTTAAAGGGGGAGACAGTATTAGGAATATGATATTTATCTTTTTAGACATATCATCAATAACCCAACATTATATCCAGTTTGGAGAGCATTCAGTATAAATGAACAAAGAAGGTTATAGTCCACTACTCAGTACAGTAGTGAGATGCAGTTCATGACAGTCTTATGATACATACCTTATAGACATGCTCTTTGTTTTTGCTGGTTGTAACTAAACAATGATGTCCTATTGAATTGTACAGACATTCTCTGTACAATACTTTGATCTAAAAATTAATTTAAGGAATGATATTTTTATAACAAGACAAGGTTGATGAATACAAACAACATAACAAAGACCTTTGGGGGATATATAAAAATGAAGGCCAAAACTCAAAACCAAAGAAAAGATGTTTATAGTATGGTCAACTTGTTTCACGTGGTGAAAACATTCACAGACTCTAAGGAGAATACCATCCATATAGTATAATTGACAGCCAGTGAAAAACTATGTTCTAGATAGACTCTGTCTATAAGGGATCTAGATATTCAAAACATTGATATTACAGCAAATAAACTAAGAGTTCTAGGAATTAGCCAGGCTTTAATTTTAACAAGATTTGTGTTTTATTCTAAACAAACTTCCATGATTTAACTGAGTGTTTCTAGTTGCCTATTTTTATTTTGTTTGTGTTTATTAACATTTTACAAAACATGACAACACTGTAAAATAATAATAGACATAATAAAATAAAAATATTCTTGAATATTAGAGACCCAAATGTACACATTATACAAACATACACAAAATGTTCACCTTATAGCAAGCAAGAAAAGTTTAAAGAAAAAAAACCCAGATTCATGCCTTGACATAGTATGCTTCTGTCTTTTCTAAAAAGAAAAATATATCTTGTAGAAAAAGAGCTGGACAAAATTTCTGTAAGGAAACAACTTCAATTTTGTTTTTCATCTTCTCCCTTCATAGTTTGAGATATCAAGGGAAAATAGAACTATTCTGCTTAAGCGCCATGGAAGAAAAGTTGTACCATAGCAACTTGTACTTAACAACTGTAGGTATAAAAGTCAACACAAATCATTATTTTTAGTTCTTTTCCACTTGAAATTACTTGAAGATACATGGCAATCAAAGAAGAGAAGAAGCCAATGTAAAATCTTGAGAGACAAATAACAGATTATTTTGTTATGGGAATTGTTTAGAAATAGCCTATTTTAAAAAAATAAATGCTAAACATCCGGGAATAAAATAGTGAAAGCAGGGCTGGGATGCTGGGATATAGTTTAGCACTGGTGTGCTTGCCCGGAATGTGCAAGACCTGGGTTGAAACATGACTGTACAAACAAATGTGACTAAGCAAAAACTACAAACAAGAATAATGTGGGAAAATTGAAAGAAAAATTAAAAACATCCTAAGTGCTTAGGTTTAAATTTGCTCACTCAAAATTAACCTTGTTTCAGAGTGAGATAATATATAATTTTGAATAATGAATTGCATGCTCTCTTTTAACCAAACTAGAACACTTATATTTTTTTAGCACACATAATTTAGAAAGACCTTAGATCAAAATGCAATCTCAATAAACAAACAAAAGTCACAGTCCAGGTAACAAAAATCACATTAATAAAAGAAACAAAACCCCAAAAGAGAATGTAGAGACAATTTTCATGTTTTCTTTAATCTGATGCAAACAAAAATTTCAGAACTTAGGTTCGATTTATCAAATACTAGGTTTCAAATCATTTAAATTGCTCTAATAATAAACATCAAAAAATTAATAATATTTGTCATGGAATTTCAAAGAAACTAAACCTGTATGATGTCTAGAGATGGAGTATGCTTACATGGACTGGCTTATCATATGAAATGGACAGAAATGAGAGAGGCTATGCAGAGTGGATCGTGTACGATGTACAGAGGAGGGGTGTGGCGGCAGGACTGCCTCATGCTGATGGAGACAAGGAAGGCCAGTGAACTGCCACCTGCAGGCTGGAATTCAGGATGCCTGGTGGTGCAGTTCTAGTTCAAGATAAAAAGACTAGTGTTAAAGAACACAGTATTAGATTCAGTTCAAATCAGAAGGCCAGAGACCTTGGAGCACCAGAATCCAGGGGCGAAGGAAGGGATAACCCAGCTCCAACAGAGTGAATTCACCGTTGCTTTGCCTTAAGGTTTTATCAAAACCTTCAGGGATTGGATTATGTGTATGTATGGGCAAGGCCTGATCCTTGGTGGGCCTAACAACTGAAGGCCAAGTCCTTCCAGAAACATTCCCACAGGCATTCTCTCAAATGCTGTTTCACCAGCTCTCTGGGCTTCTTTTTTTGCCCCAGTTTAACTGATACATAAAATCCAAGTGCAGAATATGTGGTTCCTCATAAAAGGAAAACTGTAAAACTAAACAATATAAAACATTACTAACATAAAGTTGAGAAAATTTATTAGCAAATATGTAGAGAAAAAAAATCTTAATTAACTGGTTGTTTGTTACCTGGTTGGATAAAATCAATTGTGTTTAAGAGTCTAAGAACCTTTTTCCATTTAGGATACCTAGTTCTGGAATACAGGGAGGCCATTGGCAAGCAAGACCTACTTTCCTTGTAAGAATTCTTGTCTTCAATGATAGAGCCTCTAGTACGTACCCCAGGAGACAACAGTCCATGCCAATGAGAGTAGCCTAGGTTGCAAAACAAAAAGAACTATATGTGAGAAAGTATGGGTGTTGGTAAGAGTGGTGAGAAGAAAAGAGCTGGTAAGTTGATGAGTATTACCAGAATGTATTATGTACATTTATGAAGCTGTCAGATAATACATTAATAAAATAAAAAGGAAGAAAGCATTTCAGATATCTACTTTCTGACTCAACTTTTATATCCAAATAATTTCAAATGCATCACACCAAGTGGAAAGCAACCCAGAACTGCTGAAAGACAGCAAAAATATCAATTAGTTCACGCTATCAATTTTATCTTTAAGGCATGTGCACTTTCAAGTTATTATAAATAATTTACACACTGACATACAAGTATACCCACAATGCACTGGGCATCTCATGCAGGGGAGTGGGAGGGAGGACTTGCCTACAGTGAATTCCTAGCATCCTGTTGCCTCCCATTCATTCTCTTTAAATGATACTTTTCTTAATTTAAACAGTCAAAAGACATTTGACAGCTTTGCAAGCGATTTCTCTATAGAGACACAAATGACATGCATTTTTCTTCCTGCCTATTTCTGCTTTTTAATAAGAACAAATGATTAAAATCAAAGCTGTCATCAACAGAGATACTGCACATCCAAAGACAACAAGAAGTGTTCATTATATTTTATAGATAATCCACAGGACAAAGCACATCTTTAAAACTGGGGTTATTGCTATCATTATCTGGAGCAAAAGAAGGAACAGTTTTGCTAAGTGAATTTTAATTCTCAGTGAACCAAGTAGATCAGATGGACAGGTGCAATTGACCATGAATTTCATCATTGTGGAGTGAAGAAGAAGTCAGAGAGGAAATACAAGATAAACAATAATAAATCGTGAGACTTTAGTCCCTAGAACAGCAAAGCCCAATGCCCACTTAATTTTCCAAAACAATAGAGAGTATTATAGGACTTTGGGAAGTAAATCCTTGTGTCTTTTAAGAAAGCTCTTCTACTAAGAAGGCAGGGATCTGTTTTGTAAATGGCTAGTCTTTGAGAAACCTGCCTTCAGAGTATGCTGGTATACTGCCTCGCTCTTGACAGTTTACAGATTGTGGTTGTATTAAACCGCCACCTTCTGTTAGTTTGTTTGTTACTCCAACCATGAGAGCAATTCAGTGTATAGAAACTATCAACTCTGCATTCTGCCTGCTCCCACCCTGTGACACTCTCACCTGCTTAAAACGTGGACTTCCATTGATTTTCACTGCGTAATTGCTTCCAGGGTTACTGCTTGCCATTTAAAGATACTTTATTATAAAGACTCTTTTTGTATTTTGCTTCTCTCACTTGAAAACATCTCCTGGAAATTTCTCAAAGGCAAATTGCTAAATAGTTCAGATTCATCCTTTTTAATAGCTGTATAGTATTCCCTCGGGATACACCTGGATTGTTTAAGCATTCTCTTTCGAGTTGCTTTATTTTCACTCAGAATTTTCTTTCTGGGAGATTCATTAAAAAGAAGGAAACTGGTTACTCAAAAGCTGTACCAATTACTAATTTTATGAAGTGCTGCTAGATTGATTTCTAGGAAGTGTTAACACCCCATGTTCTCATACTAGGCAAGTGCCCTGCACCAAGCCTTACCTTTAGCTCTTTTTTATACTTCTTATTTAAGCACTTTCCCAAACAGACAAATGCTACTCTCAGTCATAATGAGAGAATTTTTCTTTGCAATGAACTGCAGTGAATACAGAGACCTGTGGCTGTTCGAGGTGCCGAGAGTAAATGAAGACTGAGTTTTCAGCACTAAACAAGACATTAATATCACTGTTTCTAAGGTTGGGGGATCATTGCAGAAGATGGAGCAGAAAAAATTGTGCTTGTGTAAAAGAATTGTGTAGTGAGGTTTTCTACATAATGTGCAGCCACTAGAGTCATGATCCCACACCAGCTGTGGCTGCCTGAAAGGGTCCTACACAACACTCGGCCCATCAATAGTCAATTATGAATTGAGGAGGGGCTCAGCAGGTTTAACCCCCTCTATGGAAAACTATTGGCTACTGATTCATTGTAGGGGAGTGACAGTGATCATCTTGAAATGTGTATGTGCTAAGGAGCCCACCATTCTCTAAGGTATAGTTCCAAACCTATGATCAGAAATGATCCTGGTCAAATTAGGAGGGTCTTAAAATGCAAAGCAAACCCCTCACCCCCGCAAATACACAAATATGGGGAACGATTTGTAAGGAGGATGGGGTAATAGATGTAGGAGGGTAATTAGAGAGAGTAATCAGAATGGACTTTGTACATGTGGATAGTAAACATGCCCTATTTAGTGTTGAAAACTCTACTGTCGCTGATATTCAGTATCCTGAGTAACCATGAACCTGAATTCACTACAGTTCATTGCAAAGAGTGGGAGAGTTTATAGCAATTAGAGTGTACTTTATATAGACATGAAATTAAAAAAAATTTTCAATAAAAGTTGTAGAAAAAAGGAGATGGAGATGGGGGAATATCACTAACTTTGCCAGGCTGGCCTTGAAATAATTTTGAAACCCATATAGACCTTTAACTTGGGATCCTTCTGCCCCATACTTTCAATAGGTAGAAATTAAATACTGTGCTATGAACCACAGTGCAGCAAGCTATTTTAAAAGAAAAGCTAAAACATGATGACACAGAAGTTTAGGTTGATGGTTCTCTCCATTAATACAATTGAGATAGAGATGCTGGTGGAAATAACATGCACCTAGATAGAAGTCATTTACAGCTTAGCTTTTGTTTGAGGATGGTAAATTAGTATGTGCTTATGGCATTAGTAAAAAAATAATTAATTGACTAGCAAAAATATCTTGTCAGGGATCAATGTTTGTGTCATGGAAAAAGAATTGCAATTCATTTGGTACTGCACATCTGAGGTCAAATGGGAACATTTTTTTTTTCCTATATGCATGGCTGACAAGTGTGACACACAGGGAAGTTGCTAGCTGTGCTCTACTGTGACGACAACTAGGGAAACATAAACCATGTATATAGTGAGAGACTGGGAAAGGTTTCTTATTTAGAGATGAAGTGCTTTTTCTATTCACTGAACTATTCTTTCCTCTTAATCTTGTATTGAAGTGTAATACAGAAATTATTGTGTTCATTATCTGTTTGCACAAGTTCAGGTGGAGTTCATTTCAGTTTTATTTACTTTTCTTTATCTTTCGATAAGAAGTTGAAAAAGAAGTTGTCTTGATGCTTTTGGGACATTGTTGAAAATGTCAAACTCTAAGGGTTTAAAAAGATACTTTACCAGTTTCCTTTTTTTATCTTTTCCCTTTTTTGTCTCACAGTCTTATCTATCTATATTTTAGTTAACTGTGCAAGCTTGTAGTGGATTATTCTGATAACAATGGCCACTCCTGGCATACTTAGCCTTGACCCACCACTGGCCTCTGAGCTCTCCTGTCATACTTGAGGATTAGAAACCTTTTTAGCTAGTGGGTATTTTTGTTTGCCTGTTTTATTCAGCACTCAGCTCAGAATGAACTCCTTATATGTTTATAGCATAGTAGGAAATAAGGCTGCGTTCCAATCAGGGGAGTATTGTATTCTAAATTGGCACGTTACATTCACCTTTGTGGAAGAGTTATACTCACATCACCAGGAAGATTTTGTTGATAGTATTTTTTTTCCAGAATTGTAAGCCTATCTGCATTGTGTTTTAAAAAATTGTCCATATTCTTCCTATTTGTTTTCTTTGAAATTTGAATCTCAAGGAAAGGGTTCCTCTTGCCTCTTATTTTCTATGCAAATTGCATTCATCCCATTGTACATGGTGCTAGAGGGTGAAACAAGAAGACATTTATATGCAGTGTCAAAGATCTCTCCTGGAAATTCATCTGACTTACATCAGTGGGGACCTGCTTGTTGTTAAAACACTAAAGCACTCCTCAGCTACTTATTCAACATCTTCCCATGAGCTCCTTACTCTCTTCTTCTTTGGTCCAGATTTTCCCCAAAACAAATACAAGAACTGCCAACTAGCCCCTGAATGCCTCATATCCTGCAAAGCAGGACTTGGTCTGTATTGTAGTGTCCTTCATTTTTGTTGACATTGTTCAATTATTGATTAAAAATTTTGACACTTACCTCTGCATTTCTCTTTCATTTTGTAATTGATTAATCACTTCATTAAAAAAAATGCCAGAGGACACCTCAAATCTTCCAGAAACAGTATGGAGTAAGCAAAGTGATTTTAGGTTTATAATTATAACAATGAATGTAATTCTCAAGACTTAAAAAATGTATTTTTATAAATATCTTGTCTATAATAGGAGGTACTGAGACAAATAATCAAAGGCAAATCACTGTCTTCAGAGTTACATGAAACAGTGACAAGGACGTAGTAAAGTAATGGGAGGCTAGGAAAACCCTGAAGCACACACTGACAAAGAAGGCTGAAGAATGATCCAACGGGGAAACTCTGGAAATTGCTGAGCCACAAGACACATGCTTCAGATTCATTTAACTTGGGGGGAGTGGGAAGGCATTTATCCACCCTGCTGGCCATTGGTGGAGAGCTGGATAACCTCTATTCCTAGACATCTCTGGTCTGAGATCCGAAAGAGAGAAGTCTTCAGGGGCAGAGGTAACACTGGTGTGTGGAAGTCCTGCTTTCTGCAGTGACCCAGCGAAAGACACACCCTGAGCAGTGAGTGACTTACCATCTGCATGCACCATTAGGCTCTGTGCTACCCAGCTTTTACACTGTTCTTTTAATCTCCCCTCACTGCAGATTCATTTTTGCTGTGGAAAAGCACTGCATATTTTAGGCTTTTGGGGAATGACAGGATTGGAAAAGTTCTTTTCTGAAAGGTCATGTTCCTTAAAATAAAAGGGCTTAGGAAATTTGAAGTGGTTGCGAATTCAAGATGCCTTCCAATTCCAAGCCTGCCTTTTATGCCTGTGGAAGGCAATACCTATTTCCATCTATGAGCCACCCAAGTGTTCAGTCATTAACAGTTTATCTTTATTCTCCAAAACATTTAAAGACTCACTAATGTGGAGAGAATTTTCTCTTTTGCATAATCAAAATATAGACATCAGTATGCTGGTGAGAAGTCATAATGATAAGTCATTTAGGAGTTCAAATCAGGGTCTCCAAGTTCAAGCAATCTGAGTGTACTATGACACCAGAAAAATATGCTCTGCTTTAGGTGATAACAATGGTCAAAATAAGTGTGCCCAGTGACAGACACGGTGTCCCAGTCGTTTCCCTGGCCAGTGATAGCTATCGCCATTATTCGTCCTGTCCAATGCCTTCCTCCATCAGTGAAATGATACACACAAGCGCTCTTCCAGTTCTGCAGTGGATGGATTAGTGGTCTGTGACTGTCAGTGTGCACCAGGGTCACCTACAAGCTTTTCTGAAACAGGAATTCCTGAGTGAGTCACAGCTTCACATCTCAGATCATCTAATTGGGTAGCTCTGGGTTGGAACCTAAGAATTTTCAACCGGGTGACTCTAAGAAGCTCCTGTGTGATGTTTAGTGTACTCTGAAATGTAGTTTGAGAGTCATATTTACAGAAAATTCTTCATTCATAAGTGTTATGTTTTGTATTTAAATTCATACCTTGATTTATGGTAGTGTGACTACCTCCTAGTGCACCTAGCAAGGGGTATCTGAAAATCTTTTTTTTTTCTTGACATTTTTGTCAGTCTCTTCTGCTGCCCATTGACAGAGTTAGTCATGTTTCACCTGCTAGAAGGCTAATATTCTAACTCTTGGCAGTATGGGGACACATTTATATTTAACTTGTGAAAATGCACACATATATGATAATTTAGATGTGCTGTGTATATCCAGAACTCTTTAAAGATAAATGGAACTGTGATAATCATGCCTTAATAACATGGGACGAATATCTACACATGCATCTCAATTTACTTAAGCATGCCCTTATATTAATTTGTTTTTAGTTTTTCTAGATTTCAGATTATTTGATCTTAATGACAGACTGTGATAAAAAGAAAGAGATTTGTGTATTTTAGTATGTTATTATAATGATTTTCCTCAAATGAGAGGAATTCCTACTTAAAGATCAATTTCTGTTTGTTTTGATACTGCAAGTATGGCCATCTTGTTTGAAGAAGCATACATGTTTATTTTTGGTCTTTATACATTTAAATACATGAGATGTAATTAATAAGAGCAATTTGCTATACAGTTCTTTTATACTTTGCTTTCAGAATATTGGTCACAAATTCTTTAAAAATATCAGTTCTTTGAAAATTATATAGATTTTACCTAGGTAAAATTCTAGGGTTTTATTTTTTTTTTAATTTAAGAACTGGAATCCAATGATGTAATTTAAATAGACACAATAATTTTTCTCTCCCTGAATATCCCATGTAACTTTGTACTTTAGTCAGATAATCTAAAGAGTTCTTATTTATTTCTGTCTTTCCTCAATAAATAAAGACTCCCACCACTGTCAAAGGTTTAGAGCCTCTAGTGTAAATAGTCAGATAATCTAAAGAGTTCTTATTTATTTCTGTCTTTCCTCAATAAATAAAGACACCCACCACTGTCAAAGGTTTAGAGCCTCTAGTGTAAATGGCAATGGAATAAAAGAATACAGTAGCACAGCTCTGTCCAGTACATTTGAAAATGGAAGTTGTCTTTGAGTTTCGCTATTAATAAACTACAAGTTTTCGAAACACTCTTTACTGAAAATCAGGCATTAAGACCAAATCTGATTTTGTGTTTATCTCTAAATGCACATTCAACATTCAATGCATCCCATTGAACAGTTCCATTCAGTA
Organism: Lophiomys imhausi; assembly: GCA_907164525.1. Classification (NCBI taxonomy): domain Eukaryota; kingdom Metazoa; phylum Chordata; class Mammalia; order Rodentia; family Muridae; genus Lophiomys; species Lophiomys imhausi. The sequence continues at coordinate 1,581,693 of CAJQZJ010033120.1, read as the reverse complement.
CCATTATGTTCACCTGTTAGTCCAGGTGCACACATGAGTGTGTACTTGTGTGCATGTGCATGTGTGTGTTATTTCTCTGGCGTTCTTGAACCTAAAGGCTAACATAAACTGAGAAATGTCTATATATTTTTTTCCATTGCTGTTTCATTCATGTGTTGCAGCTGATGAAAGCTTCTTACAAATATGACAGGTAGTTAGTTGCTATCTTTTTTTTTTCTTTTCTGATTTTTCAAGACAGAGTTTCTCTGTGTAGCCCTGGCTATCCTGGAACTCACTCTGTAGACCAGGCTGGCTTTGAACTCACAGAGATCTGCCTGCCTCTGCTTCACTAGTGCTGGGATTAAAGGCATGCACCACCACACCCGCAGCAGTAGTTACTCTCTTTAATGGTATAGGTTTAGTGTTTCCCAGTGACACTTATTTTTTTTTTTGCTGTTGTTGTTTTTTGTTTTGTTTTTTTCTTCACGATGAGCTATACATGAAGTCCCTTTTCATGAATTTGGGAAGGTGGAAAAGTAATAAATATAATAGAACTTCCTGGAAAGAGAGATGTTCTACAGTGGTATCTGAGACCTTACTTTTGGCCAGGAGATTATTGAGGGTATAGGTACAAGGAATGGGAGTTTCCTTGGAAATCTACTTCTGAGGGAAGGGAAAGGTTATAGTTCAGGGTCCAGCTAGGAGAAACTTCCCTCAGGACAGGATGTGAATCATGCAGGAGATACTGGAACCCCACAGTAATGAAGAGTGGAATCAAGCCTGAACAAGGACTGCTTACTTATTTTTACCTCTTGCTGTCAAATCTGAAATATATGTCAGTAACTAGAAGACAGATTTGTTATTTGCCTCTGTGGTGCATTCAGCAGGCAAGCTGGCCTTTATGATTTCTGGGACGCTTGTCTCCTATCCTATCTCACTGTAGAAGCATTCGTACAACAGATACGCAGCACCGTGCCAAACTTTACATGGGCCCTGAGGATTTGAGCTCAGGGTTTCATGAAGGTGCTTGGAATGTGTTTTTATCATCTTCAATTCTTTTGTGGGGAGGGGCTGGGCTTAGTTAACTTTATTTTTAGATTTATCTATTTATTTTATTTGTAGGAATATTTTGCCTGTGTTTGTGTCTGAGTACCACATGTGTGCCTGTCGTCTAGACAGTTCAGAAGAGGCCACCGGATCCCTTGGAACTGGATGTATGGATGATTCTTAACCAACTCATGGGTGATGGCAGCTAAACCTGGATCCTCTGCAAGAAAAAGTGTTCTTAAGTGCTGACCCATATCTCCAGCCCCTCAAAAATCTTTAAGAAGGAAAGAGATGGACATTTTCAATGGTGAATTGGCACATATACTACAATGCAAATGTTAGAATGAGTCAATGGGGAAGTATCAATGCAGCTTAATGATCACATTTAAAAATGTATGTGATATATTTACATATAATATGCATAAACAATTTATATTATATTATATATTATATATGTACACATACATATATACCACAGTTCATTTAAAAGCATTACTGAGTGCTTCACAGCCAATTACTGATCTTAAATGTCAGAGAGAGGATGTGTAAAATTTTAAGCAAAATCAAAACGACTTTCCCATTTGAGCAGCCAATGGAATTCTGCATCAAAGGGACTTTGTCCCATAAATGCCAAAATGGATTCATGTGCATATGTTCTCCTGATGTATCAATAAGCTGAAAATTGCACCTGACTTCAGGACACATCAAAAAATTGCATTTATAGACTGGGTGATATTATCTGTGTGTGATCATTTTAAAGTTTTATTGCTAGGTAATTCCGATGATTAACTAATAAAAATGTATTTGCATTTTTTCTTGTATGTTATCTAAATGTTGTTAACTTACTGTTGGTTACTTAGCACTCGAAATTATATAACATAGAATCTTATGAATATGCCTAACCCAAAAATGTGAACATAATTATATTTTAACATTCTAGCCAAAGGAATATTATGTTGAAACCCAAGAAATATCCAGTCTTGCTGACCATAATGGCAAATGTCTTTAATCCTAGCAATTAGGATGCAGAGGCAGGCAGCTCTCTGTGGGTTTGCAGTCAGCCTGGTATGGATAGTGAGTTCCAGGACAACCAAAACTACATAAAGAAAATCCCTGTTTAAAAAAAAAAAAACAACAATCAAAACTCAATCAATCAAAGCCCAATCTTGTGATGTCATTTTAATTATCAAAACTTTCTCATAAAATATTACATAATTGCTGCCTGCTAGGTCCCTCTGGGAAAACCTAGCAGTGGTGAGGTCTGCCTGGTCCCCTGGTGTACCATTTCCCAGGCCACAGCCCTACCTCCAATTCCAGAGACCTGAAGCCATCAGGGACTACCAGATCTGCAGTCATCAGGGACTACCATAGGCCAACAGCCATCAAGGACTACTATCTCTACCTGCAGTCTCAGAGGCCTACTGCCATCAGGGGCAGTAATGTAAGGGCCTGCCATCACCAGGGACAACCAGATGACTAAAGGCAAGCATAAGAACACAATCAACAAGGCAGGTGGATCTCTGTGAGTTTGAGGCCAGCCTGGTCTACAAAGCAAGTCCAGGACAGGAGAGCTATTACATGGACACAGAGAAACCCTGTCTTAAAAAAAAAAGAACACAATCAACAAAACCCAGAGCACTATAGCAAACCACAACTCAGCTATCTTATTATAGCAAGTCTTGGCTATCCTAACATATCTAAAGCACAACAAAATGACCTTAAATCTAATCTTATGAAGATGGTAGAAGCCTTTAAAGAGGAAATGAATAAAATCCCTCAAAGAAAACAGGAAAATAGGTGAAGGAAATGAATAAATTCTTTAAAGAAATATAGGAAAATATGATCAAATGGAGAAGGATATGAATAAAACTATTCAATACCTGAACATGGAAAGAGAAACAATATAGAAAACAAAAACTAAGGGAATCCTGGAGATAGAAAACCTAGGAAACAGAATGGGAACTACAGATCAAGCATCACCAACAAAATACAAGAGATAGAGGAGAGATTCTCAGGCATAGAAGATATGATAGAATAAATTGATATATCAGTCAAAGAAAATGCTCAATCTAAAAAAAATTCTAGCACAAAACATCCAGGAAATTTGGGACACTATGAAAAGATCAAACCTAAGAATAATAGGAATAGAAGAAGAAGAAGATTCCTAGCTCAAAGGCTCAGAAAATATCTTCAACAAAATCATAGAAAAAAACTTCCCCAACCTAAAGAAAGAGATGCCTATAAACATATGAGAAGCTTACAGAATCCTGAATAGATTGGACCAAAAAAGAAAATCCTCCCACCACAAAACAATCAAAACACTAAGTGTACAGAACAAAGGAAGAATATTAAAAGCCACAAGGCATAAGGGCCAAGTAACATTTAAAGGCATATCTAATAAAACTGCATATATAACCCATAAGGGCCTGGGCAGATGTCATGCAGTCTCTAAGAATTCACAGATGCCAGACTAATATAACCAACAAAACTTTCAATTACCATAGAAGGAGAAAACAAGATATTACACGACAAACACATATTTCACCAATATCTTTCCTGTAATCCAGCCCTACAGAGAATACTAGAAGGAAAATGTTAGCATCTATGCTCTATGGATCACTAGGATTAACATAGTTCAAGTGGCTATCTTATCAAAAGCAATCTACAGATTCAATGCAATTCCCATCAAAATTCCAATACAATTTTTACAGACTTTGAAAGAGCATTTCTCAACTTCATATGGAAAACCAAAAAACCCAGGATAGCAAAAACAACCCTGTACAAAAAAGAACTTCTAGAGGTGTCACCACCCCTGATTTCAAGTTGTACTACAGAATAATAGAAATAAAAACAGCTTGGTATTGGCATAAAAACAGATAGGTCAACCAATGGAATCAAATCAAAGACCCAAAAATAAGCTACACACCTATGGACACTTGATTTTTGACAAAGAAACTGAAATGATACAATGGAACAAAGAAAGCATCTTCAACAAATGTCCTGGTCTGACTGGATGTAACCATGTAGGAGAAAGCAGATAGATCCATATTTATCACTCTGCACAAACCTTAAGACCAAGCGGATCAAAGACCTCAGCATAAAACTGAGTACACTAAATCTAACAGAAGAGAAAGTGGAACACAGCTTTGAACACATTGGCACAGGTGACAACTTCCTGAACAGAGCATAAAAAGCTCAGGCACTAAGATCAATAAGTAATAAATGGGACCTCATGAAACTGAAAAGTTTCTGTAAGGCAAAGGACACTGTCAATAGGACAAAATGACAACCTACAGAATGGGAATAGATCTTTACCAACCTTACAGTCAACAGAGGCCTAATATCCAAAATATATAAAGAACTCAAGAAGTTGAAACACCAACAAACCAGATAATCCAATAAAAAGAATGGCATACAGGGCTAAACCAAGAATTCCCAACAGAGAAATCTCTAATGGCCAAGAAACACTTAAAGAAATTCTCAATGTCCTTAGTCATCAGGTAAACACAAATCAAAATGACTCAGATTTCATCTTACATCCATCAGAATGGCTAAGATCAAAACTCAAGCAGTAGCACATACTGACAAGGATGTGGAGCAAAGCAAATACTCCTCCATTGTTGGTGGAAGTGCAAAATTGTGCAGCCACTTTTGCAATCAATTTGGTGTTTCTCAGAAAACTGGTAATAGTTCTACCTCAGGCCCAAGCTATAACACTTCTGAGCATATACCCAAGAAAAGCTCCACCATACCACAAGGATACTTGCTCAACTATGTTCATAGCAACTTTATTTGTAATAAACAGAAATTGGAAACAAAGCAGATGTCCCTCAACTGAAGAATGGATAAAGAAAATGCAGAACATTTACACAATGGAATACTACTCAACTATTAAAACAAGGACATTATGAAATTTGCAGGCAAATGGATAGAGCTAGAAAATATATCCTGAGTGTGGTAACCCAGACCCAAAAGGACATGTGTGGTATGTCCTAGTGGATACTAGCCATAAAGTACAGGATACATGCTACAATCCACTGACACAAAGAAGCTAAGTAGCAAGGAGGTTCCAAGGAAGGATGCTTGAATCTCACGCAAAAGGGGAATAAAATAGACGTCAGAGGCAGATGGAGGGAGGGATTGGGAAAAGAACGGAGGTTGGGGTGGGGTGGGGAGGAGAGATTAGGTGTAGGGAGAGAGGGCCAGGAGAGAGAATGGAAATCAGCCGGGGGAGGGGTATCTCTAGGAAATGCCAGAGTCATGGAAAGGGGGCAGGCTCCAGGGAGTCTTATGGAGGTGACTCTAGCTGAGACTTCTAGTAGTGGAAGATATGGAGCCTGAAGTGGCCACATCCTGTGGTCTGGCAGGACTCCGAGTGGCAGGATAAGGACATCAACTCACCCACAAAACCTTCAACCCAAACTTTGTTCTGTCTACAGTAAGTGCAGGGACAAAGGTGGAGCAAAAACTGAAGGTATGGCCAACCAATGACTGACTCAAATTTGAGACTCATCTCATGGGCAAGTACTAATCCCTGACACTACTAATGATACTCTGCTATGCTTGCAGACGGGAGCCTAGAAAAACTGTCCTCTTAGAGGTTCCACCCTGCAGTGGACCAAAACAGATGGTAAGACCCACAGCCAAACATTAGAGCGAGCTCTTGGAGTATTGTGAAAGAGCTGGGGGAAGGATAGAGGGACCTGGAGGGGGCAAGAACTCCACACAAGACCAATACCTAGGTCAACTCACCTAGGCTGCTGGAGGCTCACAGAGACAGAATGACCAACCAAAAAGTATGCATAGGCCGGACTTAGGTACCCTGCACATAAATAGCAGATGGGCAGCTTGGTCTTTATGTGGGTTCCCCAATAACTAGAGAAAGGATGTTCCTGATGCAATTTTCAGCCTGTGGACCCCGTGCCCTTAACTGGACTGCCGTGCCTGGCCCAAGTGGGAGAGGATATGTCTAATCCTGCAGTAACTTAATGTGTTGGGGTGGGTTGGTACCCATGTGGGGCCTTCCTCTTCTCGGAGAAGGGGAGAGGAGGGTATGGGGAGAGGGGCTACGTGGAGGGGGCTGGGAGGAGGAAGGGCTGAGATTGGGATGTAAAGTAAAATTTAAAAATAAAAAGAGTAAAAAATATATAATCAAAATCAAGTATACTTCTCTTTGCTTATTTACTGATTGACCAATATTTCTAAGCAACAAGACTCTCAGGCTTCCTTCACTGTGAGAAACATTTATCTGTAGGTTAACTGTACATTTTAGGCAACCAAGAAATTTTCTACTTACATTACATAATTTTTTTTGCATAAAGCCAACTTTTATAGTAACAGTGATCATGCATGAATTATAATATATGAGACCATGTTGGATTTTTTGGTATGTATTAAGATGTATTTGTATAAAATTAAATTTTTATTATAGAGCATATGATAAAATAATTGACATTAATAAATTATGATATATTTTCACAGAATCACTGAGGTTTTAAGCAATAATATTTTTCCTGACCATCCTCCTAGACTGCCCCACAGAATGCCAACCAGGAGTCTATGACTACATAATGTCTCAAAAAAACCAAAATATGCATGTCCTGATTAAATAGGTAGTCTAGCAAATGTTGGACAACAAAGGCTTAAACAAGTTAAAGTAAGTCATAAAGGGACAGAGAGAATAAAGTAGATCTTCCCTCTCTTCCTTTTTTGATAATAGAAGAAGAGAATACTAGGATTTAGAATGAGAAGATATTACATAGTGAATATCTCTGATTTCCCTCAGGAAAGCAAAGGTACCCAAAGAGCTTTCTACACGCATAGAACTATTATGAAAAAGAATCTTCATGAATTTAGAGTTTATATTTTTACAGAAGTTAATAAACTTATGTATGGATATCAAAATTATCTATTTGTTCTTTCTGTATCTCTGTCTCTCTCTCTTCTTTCCTCCATCCCTCACTCTCTCTGTGTATGTGTCATTGTGCATGTGTGTCTGTGTGTGAGAGAGAATGTGTATACCACAGTGATCATGCGTTGGTCAAAGGATAGCTTTGTGGAATCAGGTCTCTCCTTTCACCACTATGAGAATGGTGGAGTTCCACATAGATCTCCAGGCTAGGACAGCAAGACCCTTTACCTGCTGAATCATCTTGCCAGTTTTATGTTTCCCATCTTTGTTATGGCTTAGTAAAAACTATTCTTCTAATTGTCAATCATCTTAAAGTTAACATTTTCTTAGCTAATAAAAATTCATCTTTTAAAATTTTAGTTCTAAAATATAATTAGTATTTAGTATCATAACACTGAATGTACCATATCACCTTGGATGGAGGCAGACAATGAATCTCCATTTTTCATACCAACTATAAACTGATAATCATAGAAGCCCCAAAGATGATGAAGGGAAATGAATACTCAGACTTTTTCACTCAGTGGTGTGAACCATACCTTATGGCAATAATAGATATTATAAACTCAGAGCCAAAACTAAAAATGAAAGAATGAATCAAAAGATGAGGAGAACTGGCTCTGAAAGGAAGCATTCTCCGAAGTGTGGCTTTATTGGCACTGAGATAGTTGATGCTTGATATTAGATCTTGCAGTCTTTACCAAGGATGATTTACTTGGATGGGTAAGTCTATGCATTTATGGAAACAATTTGCACAGCAAACCTGAAAGCTCCTTAAACAGCATCTATTGTGTTGATCTCCGCTAGTACATTAAGAAACTCTGGGTGTCCACATCAGTCATTTCTAAAATGTTGTTTTGGAAAGGAGTTCTGAGCTGATGCCTCCAGACATGGGCTATGTTTTTCCTTGTCTGGGGCTCAGATGCTTGTTCAGAGGGTAAGACATTATATTAAGGTACCTGCCTACTATGTCTGAGTTATGAAAAGAAACACCTCTCTGTCTCTGTCTGTCTGTCTGTCTGTTACATGCATTTATATGTGTGTTGTATGGATGTACATGTGTGTTGTACACATGCATATGTGTGTTGAACCCATGTATGTATGCAAGTCCTATATGTATGTGCTGTATGTGTACATGTATGTTGCATACATGTTTGCATATGTTGTATGTATGCAAATGTATGTTGTAGGCATGCATATGTGTGTTCTATGTGTATACCTTTGTGTTGTATACATGTATATGTGTGCTGGTACTTGAACAGGTTGAGCAGGATGATGTATGTGGATATCAAAGGTCAGTATAAAGTGCAGTCCTCTATCAATCTCTAATTTTTTGTTGAGAAAGTCTCTCAGTGAACATGAAGCTCTGTGATTGGTAGACCAAATGACTATAGAGTGCCAGGGACTCTCCTGCTTCTGCCTTTCCAATGCTGTAATGACTGAGGCAGAACAACTGGACTTGTGCATGGCTTCAGGTGTTTTGAACTCGGTCCTCTTGCTTTGGTGACAAGCACTTCATTGACTAAACTCTCAGTTCTACATATTTTTGTCTTCCTTTTCAAATAAAGTATACTTCTTGTTGGTGGGGTATGTTCAAATGTTTTTTTCTCTTCTGTGGTTAACTGAGAGCTCTATCAATGCACAGATTGAGTATGCTTTTAGTAAAGGTGTTGGTTTGTGTGTCATTCATTGCCAAGAATTCCGAAGCATCTTGTATGGAAGATAAGTGGTGTTAGTTGGAGAAAGTCAAGAGCTAGCTGGTGATACATCCAGCAGAGTCTCTGGTCATTGATTCATCACTTAGACTCCTATGATGCCTTAGGTGAGACATATGGCCACATCATATGTCAGTCTCTGTTTTCAATATTGTTTTCTTTGGAGACGTTGTGGTGTCGTTTCAAAAAGTGTCTCTGTGACAAGGTGAATCACTGGGGTTGCCAGTCCTTTGTTATCCATGGGGCCGAGGATTATCTTTCTTGTCTAATATTATCTTCCAGGACATAACTAAGAACACAGAATGGCATTTTCTTTCATAAACACACAAAGCATTAGGTCAAAGCCCCTGGGTGCCATCGGATACTGAGGGATCAAACATTCTGTCTATCTCCAAAAAGTCTCTTTAGGATGCCATGACTTCATATTTTTTCTTTATGTTCGATCATTGAGGGTGGAAGTGTGAAGTCTGGCTCCCCCAAAGGCTCTTGTGTGAGTGCTGGCATCACAACTTTCCAGAAACAGTCTGTGCAGATGCTGCATCTGTCTTCACGGTGCCAGTGAATCAAGTGTACTCTGCCACCAGGCTTTCTATTTCTGGATGCCTTATCTGTTTCAGCTGGTTTAACTTTTTTTTTTTTTTTTTTTTTTTTTGTGAAATCCTGAGTGGTCAATTGAATGCAAAGCTTCTCATGTGTGCCTTTCTAATTAACCATGCAGTTTTGTAAAAAGAGTAAGTCTTCAAGGTAGATAGATACTCACATGATCAACATTTTCAAGTTGCAATTCAAATATTTTAAACTATACAGAAACACATGAAATTAATGGATTTGTACCTAAAATCTCTTCATTTGAGTGCATGCTGCTCGTGTCTCATCTACTCTCAAGCATGGTTTATAAGTTCACAAGACTCCTGACCCCCTGGATCACAACAGCATGTGATGTCTCTATGGCAACAGGTGTAAGGAATGGATGCTGCTGCCTCTGTTCATCTATTTTAGCCCCCTTAGATTTTTAACCTTCCCCACACAGCATTTTTAGTAGGGATCTAACTCCTTCAGTGAGACCTGAGAGATTATGCAAAAAAAGGCAACTTGAAAGGTAAAAATTCTTTATAAACAGTAATGAGTGACTCATGCGTTGTTCACACCGCTCATGGGCACCCACAACTGTCCTTTTATTTTGTGTGCACATCTCACTTCGATTACTCATGCTTAGATCCATAATAAAGCCTCTTCTTAGCAAACTCCAAATCTGCTTGATAAAACAAAATACACCAACAAATTATAACGTGTATCAAGGGTGCCTGGTGACGAGTGCTTTGATGTTCTCAATTATTGAGTAACGTCTTCTGTCCTTTTGAGACCTGATCAATACTCATATTCCAAGATAATACATTTTATGCCATTATTTTTATTACATTCTTATTTGCCTAGTTGTGTGTGTGCACACACCATGAGGGCCAGAAGGAGTCAGGTTTCTCCTTTCACAGTATGAGTTCTGGGGACTAAACATTGATCCCGAGGCTTGACTGCTGAGCTCTGTCTGATCACCCCTGATGGCATTATTTTTAAACTCCTTAAATGCTGACTCAAGTTGCCTTGTCATTGGAATGCAGATGCCACAATTTTATCAATTTATAATACCACCTTGCCAAATTCCTTGGAGTAATGACACTATCAACAATAGTTCCGACTGTTTCAGGATTCCCAGGAAATAACTAATAAAGTTCATAAGCACATGGGTTTTTGAATGTATTTCAGTAGTAGAAGCACTTGCTTAGCATGAGAAAAGGTCCCTAGATTTGATCTCCAGTACCATAAAAATAAACTAAAATGCAAAGGAAACAACCATTTATACATTGGCCTCATAAGGCTAATAAACAAACTACCTGGGCCACAAAGAAAAGCTCTAAGTCAGATGCTTACATGTCTGTAAAATAAACTAGTACAAATTATTGTGCCTTGTAATATTTTAACAGGTTGAAATTCAGGAAAAAAAAAAAGCTAATCTCAAAACCAGGAAAGCTGTCTATCTGAAACATCATTTATAAGCCATATGCCATTTCCCTTTCTCAATCAGTAGTTCTGTTTATGGACAAAGGTCCTTTGTTAGAAACAAGTATTGAAATATAAGTTTTGAGTATTATTCATTTACCTGTTCTCAAACTGCCAAGGTAATAGAACCTCTCTCATAAACTAGGTGCATGGCCTACTGAGATAGGCTAATTCAGCATCTCTTTCTTACAGCTTATTGGGAAACATGTAATATAAATAAAAGTATAATATATAAATTTAGCGGAGAAATAATTTTTAACTGGATAATTATTATCTGTCACATACAAAGGACAGTTCACAATAATAATAACCAAGCAGCCAAAATTGGTGGAAGGTTTGGATAGTTATTCTACAAGGAAGATATACACATGGGCAATAAACCTGTGAAAACATGTTTAACATTATTCATCTTTCAGAAAAGCAAATTAGTACCACAAGGAGATAACACTTGACCATAGGACAAATAGGATTTAGCATCAATGAAGATATTGAGGGGTTCACATGTACTTGATGGGAACATAAAGTAATATCACCCTATAAGATATGTTTGGCAATTCCTCAAAAAATTAAAAATATAATTTCTATATGATCTAGTGATTCCATTTCCAGATATATATGCAGAAGAATGAAATTAAGAACTTTAAATAGGCATTTTGTTAAAAAATAACTCAAAGATAGAAACAACCCAAGTGCCCATGTAAATATAGATGAAGGGGGAGGAGCATATGTATAAAAACAGAATATTATTAAGTCTTAAGGAAATTCTGGTGCACACTGTAACTTGGATGGACCATGAGGACATTATGACAAGTGAAATAAAGCAATAACCAAATAATGATATTGTTTTAATTTACCTATAGAAAGGAACTAGAATGGTCATATTCAGGCTAGGGACATGGCTCAGCAGATAAGGGTCTTGCTGCCAAGCCTGATCATCTGAATTCAGTCCCCAGCACCAACATGGTAGAAGGAGAGAATGGCACCCACAAGTTGTCCTCTGATTTTGCACATGAGCTGTGGTGTGTGCGTGTGCTCTCTTTTGTGTTCACACATGATTAATGTCAGAATAGTAAAATCCAAAGACATAGAGTAGAATAGGGGCTCAGAGAGGGAGAGAGGGATGAGATTGTCCTAGAGCAATTTTATATTTCCAATTCATTTTTTTCCTCTGAGATCTTTATATTTGTAAGGCTTAATGTAAAAATGTCTTCACATTTTTCAAGGCTGTTATCCATGACTAGAGACTGAATGGTTTTAGCCTACTGAATGTTAAACATCAAAGTGGAACACAGACACGTTCCTTCTCCCTGGAGCACACCACCATGCTTCCTCTGTAAGTGCAGCCATCCCTCACAGCCATTCTTTTAGACATTTCCTTCTACTTCTATGTTCTCCTGAGATTGCGTTCCCGGGCTTGCCTGTGAGGGTGTGAGCTGTGGTGGCATGGCTGTGTTTTCATAGCTGCCTGGAGAAATGAAAGCAATTGTTTAGTGAGCAGCTACACCACAGAGTGTCTTCCACGAAGCCTTGGGACTCTGGTCTAATATGCTTCTTGTTAGTGAAGAAAAAAAAAAATCCAGATCTGTACAGGGGACCTCATTTCACTGCACTGCTGGTGAGTTCATTCTCAAATGCTTGTGCCTTGGTGCTGGAGATGGGAAAATAAGTAAGGCAGATCTCCTTCTGCTACAGCATTTACATATTAATAGGCAGGGCAGGCAAGTTTCTTTCTACTCTTTCTAGATGCATGCAATGAAGTTCAGCACTAGAAAAGAATATTCTCTATAGCCTGCAGGAAAGGACCCGTGATCCCACGTGCTCCTGTGGCAAGATGCAAGGCAGAAACCAGAGAATACAACTAGCCTGGCCTATGCTGATGCAAACAAAAGAACTCTGTCTCAAAGAAGAGGAAAGCAACTGGACTTCAGGTTGTCTTGGCCTCCAAATGAGCACTATGCCATTCATGTGCTGGCATTTGCATATGAACATATATGCACATATACATATATATGATATATATATGATAAAAAAAGATAAAAAGGGTTTTAAAAAAGAGAAATTTCCCAAAGGTGAGCCTGATTGGATCTAGGTAAAGGAATGAAAAATGGGGAGATGCTTGTGACCACACTGAGTTTGCCGTGATTATGTGACAGTCAGTGCGGTACTTGCATAACAAGGGACATTATATTCAGATGGTGGTCCCATTCTGTTGATATAGATCTGAGCTTCCAGGATGAAAGAACATCTTTGAAGCTCTGCAGAAACGGATGGGAAAGTCGACAGCAGTATTTCAAGGGGAATGTTAGAGGGGAAAGGTGGAAGCCACAAAAGGAAAAGAGAGAAATATTAGTGAGAGGTTTCAGAGAGGGTAAAATGAGGATAAGAAGTTGGAATGCTCTCATTTCATTTTAAAAGTAAGGTGTGGTCTGCAGTCAGGTGTCATGAAGAAACCACAACAAGACATATGGAGGAGACCATTAGCATTGCCACCCAATAGGACACACAAAGTCCAGAGCGTGAACATAGAGTGTCTTCCTGGGATCATGGCTATGAGTGGAAGAGAAGCTGCTAGAGGAAGCACACTTTCTGTTTGAAGTGTGGGAGTGACAGAATGCGTATATGTGGCAGACCTAGTAGAATGGAAGAGATCAAAGGTACACACTCTATAGAGAGAAGAGAAATGAGGGAACCAGGCTTCAGAGGACGGATGTTCACGTTGATCTTTTCATGCCAGAGGTGGGTGAGGGAGCATTTAAGTGCACACCTTTCAGAGGGGCTGTTAGAAATCTTCCAGCCTCTTTAAAGTGGGACATCCTGTAAAGATGGTGGCATAGGTGAGGAATTTACTTTGTAGTCACAAAAGCAAATAAGAAAATTGTTCCAGGATGCCATTGAAGCAGAGCCAAGTATTCACTCCTTTAAACAAAACACATCTCTTTAGAAGGCTCTGGTCTTGCCAAGATCAGTTAACTGACACGCTGAGAATGTTTGAGCTCCCTCACTTCACTGGTTACCCAAAATGAAACACAGCTTCATCTCGAGAGGAGTTGTTTGCAGTTCCTAAATCAGACTGAAGTTTGAGACATCACCCCAGCATTTATTAAGCCTACAAACCTCTTAGATCGTTTGCTCCTATCAAGAGTCTATAATTTATTTCTGAACAAAAGCCATGCAAATACTAATGACCATAAATAATTCTCTTCTCCTTATTTAAAACAAAATCTATAATGGTTTTCCAGCTAGCTATCACCAGTGTACAATACATAGCCAAGAGCTGACTAAATCTGAACAAGTATTGAATAGCTGTAGATGATGTGAACATACCTCTCAGTTGAAGGGCTGTGCCATACCCTTAAGCGTCAGTAATATTGTAGAGGGAAGTGGGAAATATGTTCCTGAGCCTTCAGAAGATAAAGTTTCCCTTACTGACAGGTATTTGTGTATTGGAGGATCTTATGACAATGAGGTTCTTGCTTGAGCACCTATAACTTTCCCCGTGTAGTTTCTGGGCAGAAATATAGTACTGCTTTGTCCCTATAAACTAGTGTCTTTTTCCAGTACTTTCTCTCTGAAATGCCCTAGAATGGGTGAGGTCTCACTCCTATCTTATCTGCCACACATACAGTGCAATGAGATTGACACATGCTAGCCACAGCCACCTGGCCAGTCTTGTTACCCATGACTTTTCACAGTCCTAGTCCATTGTCCAGATTTTCACAGTCCTTCTCTTTAAAGAAAGGTACTGAGGGCCTGGGGGTGTAGCTGAGTTGGTTGGGTTTAGCATACAGGGAGCACTAGGTTTAGTGCCCAGCATGGCATAAAACCCAGGCAAGATGGTGTACATGTTACAGGACCCTAGAATTTGGGGAGGCAGGATGATCAGAAGTTCAACATCATCTGTCATTAAACTGAGTTTAAAGCCTGGCCTACATGAGACCTTGTCACAAAACAACAAAGGTTATCGAATGTTGATATGAATCAATGTGTGTGAGTTTTTGCTGTCTTCCCTCTGTGAGGTATTTCCTGCTAGCTTCATAATCCCAATTCTTTTTGCTGCATTTAACATCCTGTTGTGTCCCATTGAGACTATATCCTCATAACCCTTAGGTGAGAAGTTTCTGACTTTATTTCTAGTGGATACCTTTTTCTTTCTGTCTATCCCTCTCCCCTAGTTTTTTTGGTTGTTCACCACATAGATGTAGAATGTGTAGTGTTATTTTAAAATTGTCTTACTTCTCTACTCATGGATAAGCTACTTGAAATGAGGAACTGGATCTACGGAGTTTAGACATCAGGCATGATGTGAACCTCCAACAAGAAGGGTCTTCACACATTCACGTGCTTGCAGCTCTTTGACAAGGCTGGCCGAGGCTGCCCAATCCTCCTGCTTGGCAAACACTGATAATGGCTGAGCTAATACAAATTCCATTTGCGAGGCAGTCATTTGCTAGGTAGACCAATGGAGCAGGGATGGAATCAACCAGATGGGAAGGACCTGTAGGGAAAATAAGCTGTATTATAAATGGAAATGTCTTCCTGGGGGAAAATAAATGCTACTATCTCTTAAATAATAGAATTCCACTTGAAGTTGAGGTTTTTCAAAGAATCAGATGTGCATAAGACATGGGGGGGAGTAAACTTGAGTAAACTATCAAGAAATCTGCACTTTTGTGACAAAACCTACTCATTTCAGGTAATTAGATAACAATACACTCATGCAAAGATTGAGCACACTTAAACTAACCTAAATGAGAAAGGGATGAGACACCATGCATTCAGTCAGTGCCTGGAGTGTTCCAATGTGTTCTGTATGAGAGTGCATTCCATAACAACAATAGCAACAACTGAATTCAGCAAAGCTTAAGATGAATATCATAATGCATTATTGACATGCATGTATTTATTTTTCTATGCTGGGGATTGAACTCAGGACGTTGTGCATGCCAGGCAAACTCTACCATTGATCCTTACTCCAGACCCTATTTTCTTTTAATTTAGTAAAAAAAGAATCAACCGACCTATAAAATTTGCAGCATTTATACGATATATGAGGCAAAATCAAATATCCCTTCTGTATCTAAGAAGACCCAGAAGATCAAGGTGTCAGCACTCATTAAACTTGACAAATTAAGGTATTTTAGGAAATTATAGTTTAGATACTGTTTCCTGTCAAATATCAATTTTTGGAACTCTTCACTTATTTTAAAAAATATAAAAGATATATAGCATACATTATGTATCATAAATTCACATATATTTATAGATTATCAGACATTTATATGTATATACACACAGATATATTTTAAAACCATATTACATGAACTTTTTCTGGTGAGATAAATTAATGTCTACTCACCTCAGGTAGAGTACCAATGACAGACGGAAGGAATGATTCCTCTCAGTCTATCTTGGTGAACCAATGAGTATATTTGTCTTAGAGAACACAGGTGAGGGATTACTTATAAGTTCATGTGACCCCAAAGGCCATGCATCATATCAGGAGTGATGACTTTCTATAACTGAGTACATGGGATCTACATGCTTTAGTTCACCTACACTCTACACCATATCACCTCCCAAGACCACAAGACCACCAGTAGATAGGGGAGAATTACATACATCTGGCTGGGAGGCATAGGAAAGAGTGAGGGTCAACAGGCACCATCTTGCAGTTTTCTTGCATAGTCACAGGTGTTTCTGATGAAGATGACTATGGCTATTGTGTTCAGAGAGCAGTGTTCTACAACAATCTGTACATTAAGTGTTAGTTATCTAGAAAAACTTTCATTGGAGGTAGATGGTATAGACCTGGGCTTTGCTCAAGATACAAAAGAACTGCTAAGGCAGAAATCTTAATTTGATTAGTTATTCGTGATCAGTGTCAGTGATTAAAAAACCTCAAACAACACTGGCAGATTTGTGAAATGTAGCATTTTCATCTTTTTATTTGGCATTTCAAAAAAAAAGTAAAATTAGAAAAGTAATTCTTTTTTAAAATTAATTAATTTATTCAAGTTATACGTCCCTCCTCCCCACAGGATCCCACCCTCTTCCCCCTCCCTCCTCACCTTCTCCTCAGATGAGGGGAGTGTCCCTCCCCATAAAACCACCCTGGTTCATCAAGTCACATCAGGAATAAGAATATCCTCTTCCACTGAGGCCAGACAAGGCAGTCCAGCTAGGTTAAAGTGTTCTATGAGCTGGCAACAAAGTCCATGTCAGAGATATTCCCCGCTTCCACTTGCTAAGGGATCTGCATAAAGATCAAGTTGCCTACAACTGCATATGTGGAGAGGGCCTAAGTCCAGTCTGTATATGCTCTTCGGTTGGAGCTTCAGACTCTGTAAGCCTCTGGGCCTAGATTGGTTGGTTCTGTTGGTCTTCATGTGGAGTTCTTGTCCCCTTCAGATTCCTTTATTCTTCCTCTCTTTCTTACACAAGTCTTCTAGAGCTTCTACTAATGTTTGACTATGTGTCTCAGCATCATCAGTTTTGATCCGCTGCTGGGTGGAGTCTCTCAGAGGACAGTTATTCTAGGCTTCTGCCTTCTTTGAGTCTGTGGGTTGTAGGATGGTTATCCTGTACTATATGACTAGTATCCACTTATAAGTAAGTACATACCATGTGTATCTTTCTGGGTCTGGGTTAACTCATTCAGGATGATTTTCTCTAGTTCCATCCATTTGCCTGGAAATCACATGATTTCCTTGTTTTTAATAGCTGAGTAGTATTCCATTGTGTAAACGTACCACAGTTTCTTTGTCCATTCTTCAGTTGAAGGACATCTAGGTTGTTTTCAGTTTCTGGCTATTACTAGTAAAGCTGTTATGAATGTAGGTGAGCCCATGTCCATGTGGAGAGTCTTTTGGATATATACTCAGGAGTGGTATAACTGGGTATTGAGGTAGAACTATTCAAAGTTTTCTGAGATATTGCCACATTGATTTCTGAGGTGGTTGTACAGTTTACACTCCCACCAGCAATGGAGGAGTGTTCCCCTTTCTCCACATCTTCACCAGCATATGCTGTCACCTGAGCTTTTTATCTTAGCCTTTCTGACTGGTATAAGATGAAATCTCAGATTCCTTTTGATTTGAATTTCCCTGATAACTAAGGATGTTGACTATTTCTTTAAGTGTCTCTTCACCATTAGAAATTTCTCTGTTGCGAATTCTCGGTTTAGTTCTGTACTCCATTTTTAAATTGGATTATTTGATTTGTGGGTGTTTAATTTCTTCATATATTTTTGATATTAGCCCTCTGTTGGATGTGGGGTATGGACTGCCACTTTGTTCTAATGAAAGTGTCCTTTGGCTTACAGAAACTTTTCAGTTTCATAATGTCCTGTTTATTGATTGTTAATCTTAGAGCCTGAGCTATTGGTACTCTGTTCAAGAAGTTGTCTTCTGTGCTAATGACTTCAAGGCTTTTCCCCACTTTCTCTTCTCTGGTTTTATGTTGAGGTCTTTGATCCACTTGGCTTAGGTTTTGTGCATGGTGATAGATATAGGTCTATTTGCATTCCTTTGTATGTGGACATCCAGTTAGACAGGCACCACTTGTTGAAGATGCTTTCCTTTTTCCATTGAATGATTTTGGATTATTTGCCAAAAAATTAAGTGACAGTAGGTGTGTGGGTTTATTTCTGGGTCTTTAATTTGATTTTGTTGATCAGCAGTTTTTATTACTATTACTCTGTAGTACAACTTGAAATCAGGGATGGTGATACCTCCAGAAGTCCCTTAACTGTACAGGTTGTTTTAGCTATTTTGCATGTTTTATTTTTCCATATGAAGTTGATAATTGTTCTTTCAAGGACTGTAAAGAATTTTGTTGATGGGAATTGCATTGAATCTGTAGATTGCTCTTGGTAAGATGGTCATTTTTATTATGTTAACCCTACCAATTCATGAGTATGGGAGATCTTTGCATCTTCTGATATCTTCTTCAGTTTCTTTCATCAGAGTCTAGAAGTTCTTGTCATAGAGATATTTTACTTGCTTGGTTAAAGTTACCCCAAGATATTTTATGTTATTTGTATTGAGCAGTGTTATTTCTCTAATTTTTTCCTCAGCCTGTTTAAGTTTTGTGTAAAGGGATACTGATTTCTTTGAGTTAATTTTGTATCCACCCTCTTTGCTCAAAGTGTTTATCAGCTGTAGTTCTCTGGTAGAATTTTGGGGGTCACTTATGTATACTATCATATCATCTGCAAACTATGATACTTTGACTTCTTCCTTTCCCCTTGATCTCCTTTATTTGTTGTCTATTGGCTTGATGTATACTGCCTTTATTATGCTTAGGTATAGTCTTTGTATCCCTGATCTCTCTAAGAGTTTTGACATGAAAGGTTGTTGGATTTTTGTCAAATCTTCCTAATGTTGTGACCCTTTAATACAGTTCCTTATGTTATGGTGACCTTCACCCATAAAATTATTTTTGTTGCTATTTCATAACTGTCATTTTGCTACTGTTATGAGACATAATGTAAGAATTTTAGAGATAGAGGTTTTCCAAAGGGGTTGTGACTCAAAGTTTGAGAGTTGTTGTTAATACCTGTCATTTCAACATCTCACCACAAGGGCTACCCCAACTCAGTCCATGACATTTCATTGCAAACAGATTTAAGCCATTTGGCAAAAGAGATTTGATTATAAAAAGAAGAGAAAATCTTATTTCCCCACCTACATTTTCTCCTTGCTCTGGGCTTGATCTATTTTATTGACTCTTCACATTGACTGTTGGCAAGCTGATCAGTTTTTTGTGATCAACATTAGTGGAAGGATCCAAAACAATATTAAACCCAAATGTTGAACTTGATGGTGTCATGAACTGTAACGAGCGTCAAGTGTTCATCTGACCATTTAATAGCAAACCTAGTGGTGGATCTGAGAAAGAGATGGCCATGGTGAAAACCTGCTCTTGAGTGATGAGAAAAATCCTCTGAGTGAACAGCACCTAGAAAGTTCTGACTTCATGCCAAATCCAAGACTCCAATGCTGAAAGTCAGTAGCAAAACATTGCTAATGGATTTGCCAAGCTGGCTGAGTGCCATGTCAGTTTATATTTATATTAAATACAACTTAAGCATTTACTGTGCCCTAGATTGCCTACTTTGTGGAACTAAGAAAAGAAACATGGATAACAAATAGAAATATATTTAAATCAAGTTAAATTAATTATCATGTCTGTACCCTGTGCATCGTGTGTGTATGTGGGGGTAAAGCATGTGTTGTGCATGCATGAAGATCAGATAATAACTATGAGGTTGGTTTTCTCCTTCCATCTTTTATGGCTTATGGGGATTGAACAACAGGCCTCCACTGTCAGGGAAGAACATGTGCTTTTATATACCAAGCCCCTGTGTTAGCTTAGAAATCCAAATATTTAGATTTATATAGACAAAGATAGAATACAAGAACTTGTTATTCTCTTTGACTATACAAAGTGAGTTGCTGAAACACATTTCCTCTCCTAAAAATATTAGAAGCAATATGATGTTTAGAATTACCAGGTACACAAAAGGGGATTTATTTTTTTAAGAAATTCTGCTTTTCTTAAGACAGGGAATGAGAACTTCTTACTGCTACTACCATTGGTCTGACATGGTTTAACTAATCCGTTTCTGGAAAAAAATATTTCTGGCTTGCATTTTCTAAGGATTTCTGAAGAGGACTTGTTTATATTATAGTGATTATGTTATCAGCATAAATTTAAAAAAAACTCTAGGGCCAATTTGATGGAAATGGGCTTTCAGCAATTTTTAGGCCCAGTAATTAATTTCCCCCTTCAAAGGGGAAATCTACACCACCTGAGGCCAAAACACACCATTTGTACTCTCATCATAATTCATGTTGTATAGTGAGCACTGACAGAGTCTGCAATGTGGAGCAAACAGTCAGTCAGACAGTATATACTGCAGAAACAGCCCAGGAAGATGCACAAGCTTGCATTAATCATCAGAGTAGGACAATCTACGACCTTTTCTAATAAGGAGCAGGGTATCAAAAGCGAACATTAAATTGCATGGCAACCTTATTTGCAGGGTGTTTGTGGTGCTCATCATGGCTGTGCTGTACATGTTGGGAGACTTTTGATTTCTGATAACCATACTTCCCAGAGAAGGAGGAGTCTGATGAGCACCGAAAGCCTGTTTACTCTCCCAGTTTTGGCAACCTTGGGGTCATTAAGATGCCATTTCTCCTTCATTTGAAAGCAGAACAGCTGTTGAGCAAGCAAGGTTAACAAACCTTGGAAAAACATTAAAGTTAATTTGTTTTTAGGGCTTTCCTAAGCCCAGAAGTTGGAAGATTATTTCATAAGGGCCCATTAGTCTTTCAATACTCAAATCTTCAGAGCTACATATATTTACTCCTTAGGTTTTTTACTAGATATTATCAAGGGTGGGCATCTGCTTAACTGGCATTCAGAATTACTCGAGGATGTTGGTTGCTTAGCAGTCCTTTAGACTAATGACCCTTGTAGACACTTGAGAGTCCTGGGATCCCTGCTCACATCCTGACATTTAAGAACCCTTTGCCTTAACTGGTAAACAGGGTCCATCTACACAGAATGAAAACACTATACTAGGAAAGATAAAAGTTATCAAAGCGTATTTGGGAGAACATAAACTAAAATTATAAATTCTTTTACAAATGTGGGCGCCCTTGTATTTGGGGCATAGATATTCAGTATTGAGATGTCATCTTCATGCATTTTTCCTTTTATGAGTATGCAGTGTTCTTCCCAATCTTTTTTGATTAATTTCAGTTAAAAGTCTATTTTATTGGATATTAGGATGACTACTGCAGCTTGCTTCCTTAGACCGTTTGCTTGGAAAACCTTTTCCAAACCCTTTACTCCAAGGTAAAGTCTATCTTTGCTGATGAGGTGCATTTCTTGTATGCAACAAAATGAAGGGTCTTGTTTATGGATCCATTCTGTAAGCCTGTGTCTTTTTGTTGGTGAGTTGAGTCCATTGATTTTGAGAGATATTAATGAACATGGTTGTATTTCTTGTTATTTTGATCTAGGTAGTGGTAGTGTGTTTGTGTTTCTTTTGGTTTGGCTGCAGTTGAGTTTGTTTGTTTGTTTGTTTGTTTGTTTGTTTCCTGTGTTTTCTTGGTTGTAGTTACTTTCTCTCAGTTGGAATTTTCCTTCTGGGATCTTCTGTAGAGCTGGATTTGTGGATAGACATTGTTTGAATTTGGTTTTGTTGTGGAATATCTTGTTTTCTCCATCTATGGTGATGGAAAGTTTTGCTGGGTGTAGTAGTCTGGGCTGGCACCTGTGATCTCTTAGGGCTTATAGAACATCTGACCAGACCATTCTGGCTTTTAAAGTTTCTGAGGAAAAGTCAGGTGTAATTCTGATGGGTCTGCCATTAGATGTTACTTGACCTTTTACTTTCACAGGTTTTAATAATCTTTTTTGTTCTGTATATTTGGAGTTTAAATTAGTGGTGGGAGGAGTTTCTTTTCTGTTCCAATCTATTTGGTGTTCTGTAAGCCTCTTGGACTCTTATTGGCATCTCTTTCTTTAGGTTTGGGAAATTTTCTTCTATGATTTTGTTAAAAATGTTTCCTGGTGCTTAGAGTCTGTTCTAGGTTCCATGTTTTTATTGAGTCCTGATTTCTTGGATGTTTTGAATGAGACTTTTTTAGATTTCTCATTTTCTTTGCTTGTTGTACTGATCTCTTCAATCAAGCTCTTATCTCTCATCTGACTGATGAACTGAGGAGGGTTATATGTGGGGGTACCCCCCACCAGAGGAGTAGGATAGGTGGGAGAGGGTGGGAAGGTGGGAGGGTTGGCCGGGGAGGGGTGAGGGGAGGGGGCTATGATGGAGATGTAACCTGAATTTATAAATGTCAAAAAAGAAATAAACCACAAAAAATCATAAATTCACTGAGCCATATTTTAGCAAAGAGTTTGGCCATACAATGAGGATGGGTCTTGAATAAACTTGT
Source organism: Lophiomys imhausi (assembly GCA_907164525.1). Lineage (NCBI taxonomy): Eukaryota > Metazoa > Chordata > Mammalia > Rodentia > Muridae > Lophiomys > Lophiomys imhausi. The sequence continues at coordinate 1,559,017 of CAJQZJ010033120.1, read as the reverse complement.
TAGTGACTAAAATGCCTTGTGATATTCTTTGCGTTATGACTTAATCCATCAGAACCTGAGTGTGAAGTGAAAAGTAAAATTGAAGATTAAACAGAATAACAGATAACAAGATTGAATCTAATAAGATTTTAATGTCTCACACTTAAGCCATCTTTATATAACTAGTTATATAGAGGAGTGCATAGATGGACCATGCAGGGAGACTGTGCAGTTTAAATAAATGCCAATTCTTTAAACTAATAACAATAATAAACTAATAAGCTAATAATAATAAACTAATAATAAGCTAATAATGGGTACATGCCAATTATCTCAGCAGTCAGGATGGTGAGACAGGAGAATTGTCACAAGATCAAGGCCATCCAGGTAATACTGCGCTCCAGGTCCCCTTGAGCTATCTATCTATCTACATATATATATATGCACAATAATATATATGTTCTATATATGTTGCATATGTATATGTGTATGTATATATATATATATTAGGACAACAAAAATTTTAAAAGCAAAAAGAAATTTAAGAGATTAATTGACATTTTGACATTGTGGCATATAGGTGACAAGGACCTGTCTAACACTATTCAAAGTTTACCTATTTGAGTTAAATACTCTGATATGAGTTCTAGTCTAAAGGGTCTTGGTGTAAATCACTAAATTCCTTAAACATTTGGGAAGGGACTTTATAGCATGACATTAGTATCCTGAAAGGCATTCCAGAGCTCAGTGTCTCTAGCATATAAGGGAACTCTAAACTTCAGTGCCTCAGGTGTCTAGAAAGCCATTCCAGAAGCACAGTGGCTGATGAGCCAGACATAGGGTAGTATTGATGAAGAAAAGCACTGAATGTTAGTTCAGAAATGTCTAGAATATAGATCTAAATCTTAGATCTAGACTCACTATCTAGGAAACCTGAGATTTGGGGCAGGATTGCTAGGATTTTGAAGGCAAAGATCTCGGTTGAAAGTTCTATGTCAGAACTCATGAGATGTGAGAGAAACCAGGAATACCCTGAAATTATCAGTTAACGTGACTAGTTATAGCTAGTTTTCCTCTCTACCTTCCAGGTTCTGAAGAGCTTTAGACTTTTTCCATGTGGAAGAATGGCAATTTCCAGATGGTGAGATTTCTACTCCACCCCTCAGCTTTGGTGTGTGTTAACATCATAGGTGCAAAGGACTTAGCATGATGTCTGCCAGATTCTACATATTCAGAGAGGAATGGGTAGTGTGGCTAGAGAGACTTCAGGATTTTTGTAAGGTGCTTGAGCAACCTACAGTATCATAAAGGAGTCAGAACTGAGTGGTCAGTGCAGATCCTGAGGGATATCCCAGTAGTGGGCTTTGAAGTATTTCACATTCAAATATAAGATAGGATGACAAGTGTATCTGATTATTTTCATATTTGTAGTTACTCCCAAAGAGTTGGAAGGGGGGGTATTTCTGTTCCTTTGTTTTAATTGAAGTCAGAAAGTCATTTTGTTTTTGTGGGACTCCTAATAGTGGGAGCAGGTGTATCTCTGACTCTTTTGCTGTTCTTGATACTCTTTTCCTCCTACTGGGTTGCCTTCCCCAGCCTGGGTATGAGGGCAGTTGTTTCGAGAACGATTTCAGCAGCCCTAACTCATCAGATATAAAACACAAAACTGTTGGTTCAAAGTCTCAGAGCTTTCATAGCAGAACTAGGCTTTGAATCCAGACCCCTGCAGCCTGGATTTTCAATTCTGTATCAGGCTGCCTCTCACACTTTCCTCCATTCTTACTGCCACTGAGATCTGATAGCATGCAAATGTGCTACACTGTCTCCTTGCTGAGCAATTTTAGGCAAACAGAGCATCACCGTTGTTAACTAATAGTGACTATGAGTAATATCGTCAAATGCAATCTGCCCCAAACTTGCTGCTATCAATTCAAGCAAATTAGACATTACCACAGTGTGTTTAAAGGAATTCATTTATTCATTTAGAGCCCTTCTTATATGCCAACTATCTGCAGACATTAAGGCAGATACTGGGCTGAACAGGTAAGTAAAACTCGTTATTGAACCTCTTCTGGCTCTGATGAAACTTCTGATATAAAACAAAGGGAAAACTCTGTTTTGATAACTTAAAGATGAATCATGAGCTCTCAAGCCTACTCTAGAGAGAATGGTATCAGATACACTTTAGCATCAGGAGACTGACAACTTCAGACAGGAACCAGCCAAAGCCAAACGAAATAGAGAAGTATGTTTCCATATGCATCCCTGGCATATATTATATATGTGTATACCTAGCTATGATCAATTTAGGTATGAATCCTGTAATGTAGACATGTTCCTGACAAAGAGAATATTTGCCAAATTGTAGGGGATGAGAACTATTGCATTAAAATCTTTTGGGGTGGTATTTCGACCTTAGAAGCTGCACTTTTGGAATAATGGGAGAGCACCGAAAAGAAAACAAGGATTTTCCACAAAACAGTCATCAACAACAGAAGAAGATGAAGAGCAGAGTCAAAGGTGTCCTGCACCTTGCTCTTAGTAACCCCTGAAAGCATAGTATCAGACAGACAGCTGGGTAGATAGTGACGACTACACTTCTATTATACAGCAATTTCATGTCAAAAAGGGATTAATTGCACAGTCTCTTTTGTTCTTGATAGCTGTGGTCAATGAATTGATCTGACACTGAAAATTAATGCCTGCCATGTATTTTGGATGAAATGGTGATGCTATTCTCATCAACTTGTCAAGGCACACTGTTACCTTCACTGAGAAATCTATCTTAGGTTTTTTTTTTTTTTTTAAGTGAAAAACCTAGATCTTTGTCAATCAACCATACGTTCTTTTTGGCAATGGAGTTCTGTATACCCCGCCAGTAAACGCTTACCTTTCATTTTACTCATAGTAAGCATAGCTGATGGTGGTTATATATGTGCAGTACCGTAACAGCAGCTGACTTAGGACAAGCAAAGAAAACTTATGATGGGCAACGCCTTTGCAGGTACACTAATCCCTCCAGGTACTCAGCAGGTGTGATATTTGAATCTGGCTTACAGTGTCAATAAAGCAGACACAGTAATGGTTGTATGGTAAGATGAGCATAAGGTCAAGGTTGCTTGTCTTTCCTTGTTTATTCTTATCTTCAAATGTAGATCATGCCATCCTTGAGCAATGTTCTAGATCGCTCAGGAAATATTTATAAAATGAGATTGATTGTTTTGTTCCAGGGGGGGCAAACCTCCCTTAAACACTAAGTACTTTATGTGTCAAGTTTAAACTCATCTTATTGTTAATGAAGCAAGTAAGTGTTCAGAAGAAGAAGAAGAAGGAGAAGAAGAAGAAGAAGAAGAAGAAGAAGAAGAAGAAGAAGAAGAAG
>CAJQZJ010033120.1:1530376-1553231 GCA_907164525.1 Lophiomys imhausi | reverse complement strand
CACACCCTTCTTAAGGATCCCAAATATTTTCTAAAGAACAATGCAACAATGGGTTTGTATGTATAATCTAAAGACATTTTAATTAATTTTTCTGTTAGTCAGTGTTTCTCCATGGTCCACAAATATTTCATAATGAGAAAATTATTTCTCCAGGATTTGTGAACTTATCACAACACACCACACACACACACACACACACACACACACACATACACACACACACACACACACACACCTTGGCATGTTATGAATGGTCAAAGAGTCATTGATCTTTTTAAATGCTGCCTTTCATGAATTTCACCAATGTGATGGTCCTCACAGTGTGATGGCCCTCATTGTTTCCATTACACAGCCTTGCAGAGGATTTTAGAGGGACGAATTGGATTGTGTTATGCTATTTACAAAGTTGCTGTCTTTATCAATGATTTTTATTGTGCTTATTATAGTATAAATATTGTGAGATAAATTCCTCTTACTTTGAACTTTAAATGTGAACCCATAAAAATGACCCTTTCCTGCTTTAATATGTGTAACTAAATGGGAACCAACTTACCTAATACATTAATTAGAGGAAACTTCTATAGGTTCAAGCACTGTTTATTGAACAAATAGGTTGATTTATTACAGAAGGTCACAGAGTTCAAATACCTGAATTTGTTCAATCCTGACTCAGCCTGTACCTTCTCTAGGTAGCAAAGGTATTACCTCATTCCATGCCTCCTTTTCCACATTAGTAAAATGATCAAAACAATATTATCAATTCCATGAAATAGTGGAGGCTAAAAACCACAGAGAAGGTGACACCCAAATATTGTTGCTTTTATAAGTAAGGAAAATACTCCAATTGAAGACCAAGATGCAGTGAGTCTGAGGACAGTGAGTCTGTGCACAGCTTTAGCAGAGTGGCTTAGAGAAAACAGGCAAGACACTCCTTCTCAAGTGTCTTCCCCTAGTGCAGATCCCAGGACTCAGGTCAAGTGTTACATTTTGGGTTTACTTTCTTATTTCACTTTCGAAAGGGCATTTAGGTGGTGACTATTTCAAGCTTTTACATTTTAGAACATACTCTCTTTCATAAAAGAGACCAAGTTCTTATAATGGAGTGTATCATTGACCTTTATTCTACAGCCTTATATTACATTTTTGTATTTGGCCACAAGTGCATCATCCACCATGATATATAACCTAGGTTTGAAGGAGATAGCTGTTTGGAGTTTAAAATCTCTCCTAGCTCATCCATTTTATTACCTACCTCAGGGTGATGCTTCCTGATCATTACTCTGTATCTTGGGGTACATAATATCTGTGACCAATCTTTCCCATTTTTATGTACTTGTTGCTTTGTCTCCATTCTCCTGTATGTGCTGTATCCTCTGGAGCTAAACTCAGCAAAGCCACCATTGTGTGACTCAGGGTTAGCCCTGGAGCATTGTCTCAGGCTTCCCTGGAATACTTGCAAGTTCCCAATGTCCTTTCACAGTTTCATCTCAGCTGGGCTTTTAATTACTAGCATCCTCCCTTCATTGTCTCACTTCAGATATAACTACCTGGAGGGTCATCATCTTGCAAGGTTTTTAACTGGCACTTTGAAATGAAAATGTCTGGTGTCTGTCTCCAGAGCAGGGTCCGTATTTATTTCCACTATCAAGTCCACACCCACAAATCAAACATCAGGCCCAAATTCAAACCCAATTATCTTTTCTACACAAAGGAAAGAGGAGTAAAGAGGGAGCTTTTTGATTTCTCCAGTAATTCTAATTTTTGTGACTTATGTCACTTTCTACCTTTCAACTAGGAATACACGAGAGTGTCTGAAACTGGCGCTCTGCTGTGTTTCTCCACACTTTTTAGCAAAGCACTCCGCAAGTTCTTGTCAATTACACACTTGGAGAAAAACAAACAAACAAACAAATGAACAAACCAACAAGCACTGATCTATTCATGTTTTCTCCTGTAATTGCCCATGTTCTAGAACATGTCCCAGCACCTCTCAACCATAACATGGCATACCTTAACCATCTGGTCTTTCTCCCACCGCATTGACAGGACCACTTAAATGTTACATCTAAACAAAGGGTAATTCTTTTTTCTCCTAAAACAACCCCCCCCCCAAATCCCTGAAATACCGGCAACACTACCAAACAAAGTGATTCCTATTTGTCTGAGTTAAAAAGACCACAGCTGCTAGAAAGTAACTCAGCTTCTCCACCCATGCTCCAGGCTCTAGGACTGCAACATGAGGCATGTGGTTGGGCTTCCCACTTATCCTTTAAGGTTCTTTTGTTCAGCTGTCCCATCAACTTTTTGTCCAGATAATTTGCTCACTGTTCTATGGCCTGTCTGCATTTCGAGCATGTTCCCATAGTGGCCATGGACAGAAGCAGAGCTATACTAGATTGTCCTTATTAGCAGGGCAGGATGGAATACTAGAGTGGGCAAGGTTCAAAGATATTCAACAAAAGTGTCTTTGATTATACTAAAGATGATCAAATAAATAGAAGTTACTCTTTGTCCATCTCTCTCGTCACACTGAGTTCCATCACAATCTCAGTGACTATGACTTGATGCCTGTCATTTCCTCAGGCTTTTCACAGGGCCAAGACATTTTAGATGCTCAGTAAATGCTTATTAAGAAATAATTGAGAAATGTATATGAGTTAAAACAGGAACACATTTGTACAGCTGTTTATGAAAGCATGTTGATTTCATGGCTGGTCCTTATTAAGTCTGTTTCCCATTGATGCAATAGAACACATGAAGCTGAGTCTCATGTAATGACAAAATGGTTACCTGGCTCACAACTTTGGTGCCTAGAACTCCAAACAGCATTGTACCAACTGTGTATCTTATTGACAGATATGACCATGGCAAGATTGTGTACGATAGTGTGCACTGACGTGGGTGTGAGCCAAAGTGGCATTCAGAGGTCAAGGTTCCATAACAAGCCTCTTAAGAGCTCACTGACTTTCCATAAACACTCCATCATTTGCTTTTGAGATCATCATCATCAGTAACCTAATTATGTCTCTCTGGGTCCCTTTTCTTCAAGGACATCATCATACAAGGAGACAAACTTCTAAAACAACCATTCAGTAAGTAATCTGAGTTGAGAACAAAACCTCAGTCTTCTTATTGTTGTTATTTTGTAATTGTACTTCAAATAGTAGACAAGTGCTACAAATGTCTAATGTCGTCTTTCCATTAAGTCCTCGTAGAAAATGGCTACTTAAATTACTATTTAGTATTTAAATTATAGTTAATGGTTCAGTGGCATTAATCCTTAACCTACCATTATAAATAGACACACACAGACACCTGTTCAGTTTTATAAAGCCTTGACCTGGATTGTGTAATCTTGGCCCATCTAAGCTAGCTTATAATTCTATTCCCCAAATATGACCCTATATATATATATATATATATATATATATATATATATATATATATCTCCTGGGCTGTTATTCTCCATGCTATGCTGATGTTCCAGGACACATGGAATGAGGTTCTTTTCTCAACCCATGGCATGTGTCCTCCTTCCTGCTCCTCTGGCTTCTTATCTTCTTCTGGAGGCTTCTTCAAGTGGGAGCTGTCAGGGGCTGACTATTTCATGTCAAAAATTATTTTTAAATAATAAAAACATCTTTAAATGCCATTTTCTGTATGCCTATGAGGGTTTTGAAGACATTTATTTATCTATTTGTCTATCTATCATCTATCTATCTATATGTATCTCTCAAATCTTATGTTTGAGCATTGAGCAGGCAAACTGTATATTTGAAAACATTTATTATCTGTTTAACCTAGGAAGCATATTTTTGTGATAAATAAAGACTAGTAGTTGACATGACCAGGAGGTTAACTGGCCAGTCATCAACCTGTATTATCCAGACTCCTATATAGATTGCAATAGCAACTCATAAAAGGATTGGAAATAAACCTGTACTTTTAAATGAGTTGTATAAGCACAATACCTTATATAAGGCTTGAAATAAACATATATGTGTCTCAAAATATAAATTTCTATACTAATGGATCAAAAATTAACTTTATTTTTTGTATCAATATTCTATACCAATGTGGCAAAGGATGCTTATTTTCAGAATATCAATAGTAAAGTTTCAGAGCAGATTCAATACTCTACCCTTATATCTTATCATTTCCATATTATATACTTATATCCCCCTCTTTTCTCTTTTCAAGTTTTCTCTATATATAAGAGAGAAAGAAGGATAGAGAAAAGAAAAAGAAAAAGAGAAATCCCTGAGTCTAACCTCCTATAACTTGCTTAAGAAGACCATTTAAAAATTTGTAGCCAACTCCCCTAAATAACATCTATAATACACCAAATGACTAAAAAATGATCTATCCCACTTTTTGGGAATGGGGCATCACTCTCTTAAAAATGCTTCCTGCTGATTTGGGATGAAGAAAACCTGTTTGGAGGCCCAAATAAAATGGAACAATGGGTAAGCAAGTTAGCAGTTACATTTGTTGTCCAGTCTTTATGTGTTCAGCAATTTTAATGTCCTGAGAAGTTTATAGTCTGAAGTTGAACTTTGGATGGGAAAGGTCAGGGCTTTATTGAAGTCCTGGACTTCTGTGAGGCTCGATCATCTGGGCTATTTATTTGTCTTGTCTTCTTTGGTGTCTGCTCCCTTTGTTCTGAAAACATATAACTTCTCACAAGTAACATATAGTTCTGTATGTGCAGGATGCACAAATCAATTAAGGAAGGTTTTCTGTTCTTCGAACAGAAGAAAGACATCTGTAAGTCTCCATTTATGCCATATAAAAGGATGGAATGTAATAATAAGTCATGCGACTTGTATGTAGACATTAAGATTTTTATTGGATATATATATATGTATATATATATATATACATATATATATGTCTTAGCCAATCTGAGCTGTTCCCACATAGTAGAATCAGAAAATATAAGTTATCTGTTTGTTCTTTTGTTTGTAGCCAACATGTGTGGGAGGGCTTTCCAGTCAAATTTGATTTCTATCAGTTTGGATGGAAGAATTAGCCTTCCTTTCCTGTAATTATTTTACATATATATGACTATATATAATCATTTTTAAGTTGAAAATTCACCATAAGACTGTATGGAGTTTATAGTAGCATGATAAGCCATTTTAAATTAGCTTTTCTTAACTGTTGGTGGTGGGAGGCATGCAGTTTGCATGTTCCTTCCCCCCCAGCCTAATTCTGGGCCCTTATATTGACTAACATATCTCTTCATCTCTCTTTCTCTCTTTCTTTTTTTTTGGGGGGGAGGAATTAAAGACAGGATTTCTCTGTGTACCAAGCTCTGGCTGTCCAGGACTCATTCTGTAGAACAGATTGGCCTTGAACTCACAGAGATCCACCTGCCTTTGCTTCCCAAGTGCTGGGATTAAAGGCAAGCACCATCATGCAAAACAACTAACATGTCTATATTATGGGCAAAGTGTTTCTTGCTACCAGTTCTCCATGGCAGTCAACTCTGCTCCCAAGCTTTTCTAAAAGGCTGCTTTTTTTTCTTTTCTTTTTCGTTCTTTTTTTTTTAGTGCATAATGAGACCCTAGGCCTTAGCTCTCTTCCTTTGGTGCAAGGTAGCAGCTTTTTTAAAGGACCCACACCTTTGAAATGCATTTGGGTTCAGTTCCCTGCTCTTTGGCTAGAAAACAGTGTTTTACCTAAGCCTTCTCAGGCTGTAAGCATGGATTCTAATTGCCCCATGTTGGGCGCCATTTATAGGAAATGGCTAATTAAATTATAGTTAATGGGTTGGTGGCATTAATCCTTAACCTACTATTATAATAGACACACACAGACACCTGATCAATTTTAACAAACCTTTACCTGGATTGTACATTCTTGGCCCATCTAAACTAGCTTATAATTCTATTCCCCATATATGACCTCATACATACATAATGTCTCCTGGGCTGTTATTCTCCATACTATGCCGATGTTCCAGGACATGTGGAATGAGGTTCTTTTCCCAAACCGGTAGCGTGTGTCTTCCTTCCTGCTCCTCTGGCTTCTTATCTTCTTCTGGAGGCTTCTTCTCTTCTACTACCAAAGATGCTGTCTGTCTGTCCCAGAAGTCCATGAACCTTTGCCCTATCTACCTTTCTCTTTGCCCAATCTCAGGCCTCAGCCTTTATTTAACCAATCAGAGGTTAAAAGGTTTAACAAGAAAGGTAGCATAGGTTCATTTGGTGTACATCAACAGGATTCTGGGAGCAAGTTAATTAACATATAGAATTCATAACATCACCCCATCTAGTCCTACCTGACATCCTTGAATTTAAAAGTTTCCCAACTTTCCATCACAATATCTGCCAGCCATTTTGCACTGTATACTTATTGCTCACCTTCTATCCTACTGAGGTTAACCTAACTTTGTTCATTTGGTGAGGACATAGATTACCTCCCTTCTTAAGCTATTGAAGGATAGGCCCACTGGCACAACCCCTCCATCATCTCTGTCATATACTAGTATTTTTCGGTAAGATATTTCCCTTCTCTTATAAATACACTATATTCAAGAAAAAGAAACTCCTTCATTTTTATCTTTCAAGAATTAACAGTTTTTATTAATTATCTTTCCAGCAGAGATCAAATTGTTGATACCTAAGGCTTCTGCTTTCTTTGTTCTAATTCTCCATGATTTCATTCCAAGTTGATCATCTTCAACAACCCACTAAACCTGTCCTCTCAAGTTCAACTATGGCTGTCATGTTGCCTTTTTGAGCCATTTAGGCCTTTGTCTTATATCATTAGGAATGTTTAATAAAGGTACTTTTTCTATTTTTGAAGCACTTCCTTCAGCTAAATTCTGATTCTTTAGTCCTTACCAAGTTCTTTTTCTTTTTTTTTAATAAGTAAATTTATTTATTTGTTGCTTCAGGTTACATCTCCATCATATTGTCCTCTTTCCCCCCTTCCCAGCCCCACCCTCCCACCCTCTACCCCCTAAACCTTCCATCCCACTCCTTTGGAGTGGAGTGTCCCTTCATAATAGTCCCTTGCTCCAGTTCAGAAGTCATATGAGGGCCAAAAGCCTCCTCATATACTGGGTGCCTACAAGGCAGTACCACCAGTAAAAAGTGTCTCATTGCCAGGGAGACAAAGCTAAAAAACAAACAAACAAAAATAAATAAATAAAAAGTCTATATTCATGTTCCCTTTGGTGCGTTGGTTGTAGTATAGATAACCTGTACTATACAGCTAAAATCCGACTATAAGTGAATAGATGCCATGTGCATCCTTTTGAGTCTGGGTTAGCTCACTCAGGATGAGGCTCTCTAGTTCCATCCATTTGGCTGCAAATTGCATAATTTCATTGTTTCTGATAGCTGAGTAATATTCCATTGTGTAGATGTACCACAGTTTTTTAATCCATTCTTCAGTTGAGGGACATCTGGGCTATTTCCAGTTTCTAGCTATTACAAATAAGGCTGCTATGAACATAGATGAGGAAACTTCCTTGTGATTTGGTGAGGAACCAATTGGATGTATACCCAGAAGTGGTATGGCTTGGTCCCGAGGCAGAGCTATTCCACGTTTTCTAAGATATCGCCAGACTGACCTCCATAGTGGTTGTACAAGCCTGCACTCCCACCAGCAATGGAGGAGGGTTACCCTTTCTCCACACCCTCACCAGCATGTGCTGTCATTTGAGCTTTTGATCTTAGCCATTCTAACAGGTGTGAGATGGAATCTCAGAGTCATCTTGAGTTGCATTTCTCTGATGATTAAGGATGTTGAGCATTTCGTCAAGTGTTTCTCAGCCATTAGGGATTCCTCCTTTGTGAATTCTCTATTTAGCTCTGCCCCCATTTTTTGATTGGATTATTTGGTTTCTTGGCATTTAATTTCTTGAGTTCTTTGTAAATTTTGGATATTAGCCCACTATCAGGTGTGGGGGTTGGTGAAGATTTTATCCCAGTCAGTAGGCTGCCGTTTTGTTCAAATGACAGTGTCTTTTGCTTTAGAGAAGCTTTTCAGTTTCATGGGGTCCCATTTATTGATTGTTGGTCTCAGGTCCTGAGCTGTTGGTGTTCTTTTCAGATAGTTGTCACCTGTGCCAATGATTTCGAGAGTTTTCCCCACTTTTTCTTCTAGTAGATTTAGTGTGACTGGCCTTATTTTAAGGTCTTTGATCCACTTGGACTTCAGTTTTGTGCAAGTATGGGTCTAATTTCATTCTTTTACAAGTGGACATCCAGTTGGACCAGCACCATTTGTTGAAGACTCTGTCCTTTTTCCATTGTGTGGTTTTGTCAAAAATTAGTTGCCAATAGGTGTGTGGGTCCATTTCTGGGTCTTCAATTCAATTCCATTGATCTACTGGTCTGTTTCTATACCAATACCATGCAGTTTTTACTACTATTGCTCTGTAGTACAGCTTGAAATCTGGGATGGTGATACCTCCAGATGTTTTTTTGTTTGTTTGTTTGTTTTTTATTGTACAGGATTGATTTAGCTATTCTGGGTTTTTTGTTGTTCCATATGAAATTGAGAATAGCCTTTTTCAGGTCTATAAAGAATTTTGTTGGTATATTGATGGAATTGCATTGAATCTATATATTGCTTTTGGTAGGATGGCCATTTTTATTATTTGATCCTACCTATCCATGAGCATGGGAGATCTTTCCATTTTCTAAATGCCTCTTCCATTTCTTTCTTCAAGGGCTTGAAGTTCTTGTTGTACAGGTTCCTTACTTGCTTGTTTAGAGTAACCCCGAGGTATTTTATATTGTTTGTGGCTATTGTGATGGGGGTTGTTTCCCTTATTTCTTTCTCAGCCCATTTGTTTGTTGTATAAAATAGGGCTTCTGATTTTTTTGAATTAATTTTGTGTCCAGCCACCTTGTTGAAGGTGTTTATCAGCTGTAAGAGTTCTCTGGTGGAATTTTTGGTGTCGTTTATGTATACTATCATATCGTCTGCAAAAAGGGATAATTTGATTTCTTTGTTTCTAACTTGTATCCCCTTGATCTCTTTTCATTGTCTTATTGCTCTAGCAAGAACTTCAAGTACTATGTTGAAGAGATATGGTGAAACGGGCATCCTTGCCTTGTCCCTGAGTTTAGAGGAAATGCTTCAAGTATCTCTCCATTTAATTTGATGTTGGCCACTGGCTTACTGTATATTATTGCCTTTATTATTTCTAGGTACGGCCCTGTACGCCCGTTTTCTCAAGACTTCTAGCATGAAGGTGTGTTGGATTTTGTCGAATGCTTTTTCTGCATCTAGCCAGATTATCATGTGGTTTTTTTCTTTCATCTTGTTTATATGGTGAATTACACTGATAGACTTTTGTATGTTGAACCATCCCTGCATTCCTGGGATGAAGCCTACTTGATCATGGTGTATGATACTTTTGATGTGTTCTTGAATTCGGTTTGCTAGTATTTTATTAAGTATTTTTGCATCTATGTTCATGAGGGAGATTGGTCTGAAGTTCTCTTTCTTTGTTGCTTTGGTGTATAAGTCGAATTGCTTTGTGATCTGTCACTGCTTACATGGGGATCTCAGGGTCAATGTGCATCTAATAGCAAGATGTGCTGTGAGCTGGTGCAGCCTCCTCCTAGGCAATGAGGAATAGCCTGGGATTGTTTCACTGCTCCCAAGTCAGAGGACTCTATGTTTCACATTGGGTGTTCAGCCTACAGTGGCTCTGGTGGTATGGTCCTGTGTGTTCAGGCACAGATTCTGTAGACTTTGGCGCTCCCAAGTCCTGTTGTAGTCTTGAGAGAACTTGACTCCACCCCTGTAAGGTGCGTCACTCAGCAGTGCCTCCCAGGTCGAAACCTCACTGATCCAGGGGGTGGAGCTATATATACTTAAGCTCTGGTTCCCTGCTGGAAGGGCTCGTACTAGCAAAAAAAGTCTGATAATAATAATAAAGACCTCACAGTTTGCCCAGGGTTGGACCCTGTGGTGGGTAAATCCACCTTCACCCCCTGTAGCCTTTCTACCACTCTCACAGCCCCGCCTATGTGTGTATGGAGCTGGCTTTGGATACTGGCAAATGGGGCCACTGTCATCCAAGTTCCCGTACACTGGAGTGGAATGTAATCTGCAGCTGGAAGGGTATCCCGCAGCTCAATAGAGCTGCAGGATTTTTTCCCAATGATTGTAAATCCAATAGGAGAGCTTGTCCATCACGCTTTTGTGGGCACACACATATGTCTGGGCTTTCCAAATGCAGCCGTGGACCCGCTGGTTACTGGGCTGATGCCTGTGGAACCCTCAGCTGCTGCGTGTCTCACCGAGCCACTTGCTTCTAAGAGTGTATGTCACTCCCATGGGACCGAAACCTTTCGCTAAATAGCTGGAATGCCTGCGTGGGTTCTGGGGGGCCCAGTAGGCTGGTGAGTAACCCTGTGTGGGGTCCGAATCTGCCTGCTGGGTATTAGAGTGGATCTTATCTGGCATCTCTCCTGGTGGGGGTTCCCGATTCCTGGATTCAGTGGCTTCTGTGGGTGTTGCAGAGTGGGAGGGAGAGTCCTGCCCAGGGACTTTTAATGGTCCCTGGGTAGCTGGGTGAAACCCAGGTGAGTCCAGTCACTCAGATTTTTTGCACAGGGTCTTATAACTTTTGTGGCTTCATGGCTGTTTTCCCCAAGATCAAAATGCATCTACGTGGGCTGCCACCATCTTGGATCCCCCCACCAAGATCTTTTTTTGATCCATCATATTTACAAAATCCAAATATTTCTGACTCCAAACTGCAGTATGGTCACTTGGGCCTGATTCCTGAACTCTGGCAAATTTGAGAGATCATCTATCTACTGGATCTATCTCCCAATGCCTGGAAGACAGAGCTTTTATGTGTTCTCAGTGTGCTTTCGTCATTCCCACTTAGCCTGCCTTCATGCAGCATCCCCACGCATAATTATCAACCCCATATTACCACTGCACAAACCCCAAAACACAAGGGAACTTTCTTATTTTATTTTCTCTTTGCTCACAGCACCAATGTGATGAGTTTTCACTCTGTCCATTGCCAACTTTTTATCCCAAGTCAAGCTATTATTATATTTTCCCATTGTAATGGCCTCATAACTTAACTCTCTGCTTATATATTTTCTCCCTCAGGTCTTTTTTTAAAAATCAATATAGTTAAGTAGAATGATATCTAAAAATCTAAGTGAAAATTTATTGCTCCTCAGCTCATTCCCCAATGTCTTTTTGTCTTAGAATGAATACAAATTCTTAACACAGTTCCCAAAACCTCACAAAGTCCTGTTTCTCTGTGCCTAACAGACCATGTCATCTTTCTTGATACACCTTTGACCACAATGGCTTCCCTGCCACATCTGGGACATGCCAAACATGCTCTAGTCTCAGGCCTTTTCACTTTTCATTTTTAACAAGAAACATTTTACCTGTATCCTGATTGTTCTTTCCTTTACTTCTTTTAGGTCTCTTACAATATCAATTTGTCAAAAGATTCCTTGATGATACTTCATGTAAGCTATACCCCTCATCACAAGGTATGCCTCTGTATCCTCAGACTTATCTAGCACCTTGGGAACATTGCATGTTTGGATCCAACTTGTAGTGTTGGATATGGACTCAACTACTCAAAATGATGGCTCTTGACTTGTTATTTCAACAGACTGAAGAAATCAGTCTGTGCCACTTCACCTCACATCTTGTTCAGGAATAACATTAATGACAATATAACTTTTAGACATGGCTTAATGAGGACAATCAAGCAACTGAAAAAGAGAAAGAGATAAAAATTAGGCCAACTATAAAACCAAGAAGAACTCAATGACTAAATCTCATTATTGGAACTTGGCCTCTGGTCAACATGTACCTGCCAGTTGATCCCATGATGGTCATTAGAACCCTGTGAGCTTTCACTCTTTCTCTCATAAATGCAGGTGATAGTCACCCACAGAGCAAGTTGGGTAGAGTAGAACTGAAAGTTGGTTCCTGTTTTAGCTAAAATGTAGTGAATCTGACAGGCCATCAGTTATTAAACCAATATTCTCCTTAGCCAGACACCTGGCCAATATTTCCATGAACTACAAACATCACTGTTTTAGTTTCAATGGGAAATGTTCTTCACAGATTCATATGTTTGAACTCATTGTCCCAGAAGATGTCATTATTCTTGGAGATTGTAAAACCTTTGTGACAAGGAGCCTTGCTGGTGGAAATAAGTCATTAGGGGTTGGTCTGTGAAGGTTAGAATTATTTTTGGTTCTCCAGCTTTAGATGTCTGCATTCTGTCCATCAACAGGAAAGATGCTTCTATTTCACATTCCTGTTGCCTCACCATTGTTTTGCCATGCTTGCCTCACTGTCATAGACTGAAATCCCTGTGAAATAAAAAGCCAAAAGTATCTTTCCTCGCTTCAATTTTTTTCTGTCAGAATTGCCACAGCCATGCAAAGAGTAATTGTGAGGTTTAGTGTTAACAGTCAGCTTAACACAATCTAGTCTCACCTTCATTTGATGTGCAGGTGATACCATCTGTGGATTCCGTATATTCCTTATTGCCACCTGTATCCCACTCCCCAGAATCACATTCTTTCATAAATCCCCATTCTCACATATGAGAAAGATACCTTTTCCTTGATAAATTTTGTCATCCCCCCACCACCTTGGATAATAGAGTAGCTGGCACCTAAAGTTACGAAGTAAGGAAACAGAGATCTAGCAATCAAAGACCAAAAACATGTTCTTGTCTTGAGAATTGATTTCTCTTATTGTAAGAAACTAAACATGTGAAAAAAAACCATGTTGACAAATCAGGTGGAAAAACAGAATTTTGATCTCCAACCCAACAACCAGCCCAGGAAGCCACCTTATTATGTGTGGCACACAGTCCATGAGGGCAAAGTACTCTGTTTAGAAAACAGACTAGCAAATCAAACAAGAACTAATCTGAAAATTAGACCAACATGGTTAAGACCAAACCAATAGCTGACAGTTTCCCTAATTTCCAAAGCCTCTAGCTTCCAACTTGAAAAAGCTGCATGCTCACCCTTAATCAGACACACAAAATGCCCTAGGACTACATAACACAACCATAGTATCTCCATGGTGGCCATCTCCACTTAGGATACTTTTGAAGGTGTCTATAAGCCCATTAGAGATGGTCTCATAGCATGTAGCTTTCGTCAGTCTTATAGATATCCACATGAGAAACTTTGCTAGGAGTCATCATTAACCAACTGAGGGTCTCCTTCCATCCTATTGCTAACTGAAAATACTACCTTTATTTTAGAAAGTGTTATATACATTAGAGGATGAGCTTCAGATAGATAATAAATGACTCACAGATTTGTCATTGCTTAATGTTTAAGTTAAATAAACATAAAATGGACTAGATAGATTAGTGCTTGGTTTTACATTATCTGAAAACACACAGTTGAAGACTCAAAATGAGTAAGAAAATAGAGGTAATATGAAAAGTAGAATATGTGCACCAACTACCAGGTAATGTTTTCTCAGTACAAAAGGTCATAACCTTAAATTATATGCTGTAGAGAAGGAAACTTAATAATTTCAATTTTGATCATAGTAGGGAGCCAATAGTCACCACCTACAAATTAGAAGAGTGTAAGTAATTCAAAAAGGAAATAATAAAGTTAAACCTTAGAACAGAAATGTGTAACTTAAAAAGTTGAAAAAATATCTACTGAAAATAAAAAGTAAATCAACACCTTGGAATTGACAACCAAAATACTAGCTTAAAAATGAATGCAAATATGTATAATTCTGTCTTTAATTTATTCAGATTAAAAAAATGTAACAGAATTCAATTTTATACTGTCTATAAGACTATACATAAAACAAAGAAACTTAGAGGACTTTATAAAAAAGGCAAATATAAGAGAAAAAAATAAAACAAAGAGGAAGGACAGAATAATCAGTGCAAATAGTGAAATTGGGCAAATATTTAACCCCAAAACCTTACTACATTTTTATTTATTAATGTATTTTGTGTGCAAATGTGAGTAGTAAGGCTGGTATGCATGCTATGGCACTCACATGGAGGACAGAGAGACACCTTTCAGGCTTCGGTTCTCTCTTTCTACCATGTGGCCCCAGGATAGCAAGTACCTTTAACTGCTGAGCCATCTTGTTGACCTCCCTACTCCTAAAAAGGATTAAAGGAGGAATGAACCTAGTATTAAAGACTACAATTCATAACACACAATCATTATGATGTTAACATGCCTCGATGCACAATGATGTCCTCAATAAATTACAAATCTGCAAGATACAGGAAAAACAGATAAAATCACCCAAAATCATAACATACTTTATTATTCATATCACAAGCTAAAACAAAATCAAGTTCAATAATATTGATAGAATAGAGAAGACCTAAGAAAACAACAATAGGGCAGATTATACATCTCTATATACCATGCAGTAACATAGTAACACACATACTGTTGCTACCAGAGAGCATGAAAAAATACTAGGCATTAAAAGAAGAATCAAAATTCTAAAATGCAAAAATAATACAAATACGATTCAGACCACCTTGCAAAAGAGACAGTCACACATGAAAGGACCTTTAGATCTGGAATCTCTTCTACAAGCTACATTTGCAGTGGTGGGTGGTTGGAGATTTGAATCAAAAATTAGAAAATCAAAATTATAACAATACTTGAAACAAAGTAAAAGTTCAGAAAATGATATTCTCCATGGCAGAAGTGGGGCTCAAATTCAAGGTTTTTTCATAAATAGATACCAATTAATCTGCTAGAAGATTAAGTAATGTGGCCCATAAAGGTACAAAAATAAATGAAAAGCCACCAAATGGGTAAAGGCTCTTTTCACTAAGACTAATAACTCGGGATTGATTTCCACAAACTTTCAGGATAGAAGAAAAAAAAACTGATTTCCTCTAGTTGCCCTTTGACCTCTTTATGCACCATGGCACAAACATGTGTACACACACCTGCACATACATGTGCACTTCAGTAATTAAATGTAATAAAATTGTTTTCAATTTAAAAAAATAAGTGAGTGAAAAGCAAAGCAGCAAAGGAGGAACTAAAAAAGATACAATTCGAAATTAAACAACAAATAGCAAACTTTGAATAAAATGTCATCAAAAAGACAAACTGATAAGAAAACCCAATTCGATATGAGGGTGAGGGGCCAAGAAGCACAAATAAACAGAAGAGAGAAATGACAACAAAAGAAATATCATAAATGAGAAAATTAAAGGTGTAAACTTTTTTCTTTATTTCTTTTTCTTTTTCCTTTTTATTTATTCTTCTCTCATATATGACATCCCAACTGCAGTTTCCCCTCCCTTCCCTCTCCCCAGCCTCTCCCCTCACCTCCCTGTCCACTGGACCCACTCCCACTCCATCTTCCCTCCCTCCAAAAAGAGCAGGCCTCCCAGGGATATCAACCAAATATGGCATAACAAGTTCAGGCACTTATCCATCTTCATATGATGGTATCATCATATCGAGACTCAATGAAGCAACCCAGTAGGAAGAAAAGGGCCCCAAAGGCAGGCAAAAGAACCAGAGACTGCCCCCTCTGCCACTATCAGGGATCCCACAAGAACACCAAGCTACACAACCATAGGGAGATTTGGCTTTGACATCTGTCACCACATTGATCTCCAAGGTTGATTTAGCTGACTTGGTTGGCTAAGCAGGTGTCCCTTTACTCCCTCACTGCTCCTTGTGTGTCCCTCTTGAAGCTGTGCTTGTGGCCATTGAAGAGGACAACCGTCCCCAATAGAGGAGGACCATTCTTTGGTCAAGGGTGTAGTAGCAGAGCCGCTGCACTCTCCTGCTAAAGCCTCTAAACAAACTCTCGAGGTTCTAAAGTATAAGATTTTTATACTAGATGGAGTTAAATATGATGGTCTAGAAGAATGAATAACTGATATCCCAGTAGATTCAGCAGGTCTAAAGTGACAATTTTAATAGGATAAAGAGTAGCCTGGAGTAGACAGATCACACTCAGCTTGGTTTTCCAGGAAAGTATCAATAGCAAACCTTCAAACCAAAAAATTTTAAACCCACTGAAAGAATTCTGGAGAGTAGAAAAGAAAGGGAAACGCCCAATTAATATTTATTATGAAGCTTAACATGAATGCTGATGGTGACAAAGATGACCTCAGACAGAAACTGAGATAGCTCAAGTCTGTCAGTGCATGAAGCTTATATGAAATGAGAACACACAGTATCCTCAATGCACATTCAAAGTACTGCATAATAATCATCTTGAATTCTTCTAGAAATCTATTAATACAATTTATAATATTAAAAACAAATGCATGAATATATTAGAATGAACCTGAGTAAAAATATGAAAATAAATGACAATTGATATTTGGAATGCTAAAGTTTGTGAGATTTGGGCAGAACTGAGAAATTTCAAGGCATAATAGTACCTCAGAATCCACAAGGGACTGTCTCTAGAATTTTGCCACAGAGACACACATCTGCGGATTCTCAAGTCCTAGATAGAAATGGCATAATGTTTGCATTTGCCCTATATACATCATTATTTAAATTATCTCTAGATTACTGATAATCCAGAGTACAATGTAAATGCTATGTCAATAGTTGGGATGGGGTGCTGCTTAGGGAGTTGTAATAGTTAGGGTTTCTATTGCTGTGAAGAGATATCATAGCCATGGCAACTCCTTTTTTTATTATAATGTTTATTTATTACATCAAGTTATATATATCTCCATCATAGTGCCCTCTTTCCACCTCTCCCGGTTTCACCCTCTCAACCTCTCCTCCCTCTCCCACTTACCTCACTCTTCTGATGTGGAGTGTCCCTACAAATCAGCCCCTCTCAGTTCAACAGTCATGTGAGGGCTAAAAGCTTCCTCTTGCACTGGGTGCCTACACAGTAGCACCCTAGGGCAAATTGTCCCATTGATAGGTAACAAAGTCCAGTCTGGTGATATCTTAGAAAACTTGAAATAACCCTGCCTTGAGACCCAGCCATTTCACTTCTGGGTATCCACCCAAACTATTCCCTACCAAACCACAAGGACATATCCTCATCTATGTTCATAGCAGCCTTATTTGTAATTGCTAGAAACTGGAAACAATCAAGATGCCCCTCAACTGACGAATGGATAAAACAAAACAAAACAAAACAAAAAACCAAAAAAAAAAAAACAAAACTGTGGTACATCTACACAATGGAATAGCAGCCTTATTTGTAATTGCTAGAAACTGGAAATAATCAAACTGGAAACAAAACAAAACAAAACAAAAAACAAACAAACAAACAAACAAAAAAAAACAAAAAACTGTGGTACATCTACACAATGGAATACTGCTCAGCTATAAGAAACAATGAAATCATGCAACTCACAGACAAATGGATGGAACTAGAGAAGCTCATCCTGAGTAAGCTAACCCAGACTCAGAAGGATGCACATGGCATCTACTCACTTATAATTAGATTTTAGCCATACAGTACAGGATAACTATCCTACAACCAACACACGGCAACTTTTATACAGGAAAACATTTAATTGGGGCTGCCTTACAGGTTCAGAGGTTTAGTCCATTGTCACCATGACAGGAAGCATGGCAGCACACAGGCAGACGTGGTGCTGGAGAGGTAGCTGAGAATTCTACATCTGGATTGGCAGGCAGCTGGAAGTGAGACACTAGGCCTGGCTTGAGCATCTGAAACCTCAAAGCTCACCCTCAGTGACACACTTCCTCCACAAAGACCACACCTACTCCAACAAGGCCTCGTCTCCTAATAGTGCCACTCTCTATAAGCCTATGGGGGCCAATTTCATTCAGTCCACCACAAGCTTAATAGGAAGAGAAACCAGTCTGAACCTGTTCACTCAATAACAATTTGTTTTCTTTAAATTTATATTCAAATATCTGTACACCCAGGTTGCTTGACTCTCCAGGAGGAGGTGGATATGGGGCCCAACCATATTTAATTCACATCTAATATTACTCCATTAAAGATTGTAAGACAGTAGTCTTTTGAAATGAGCTACATACCAGGATGCAGGGTGGGAAAGGGCACAAGGAGCAAGTATAAGATGAGGACCAAGATTTCTCATTTCTACCAGGTCTCATGTCATACTAATAAAGGACCTGTGACAATTCCCTTTCTTCATTTTACAGCTGTGGGATTGCCCAAACAAGTTAAGGTGATGAGGTGTTAGAAAGTGTAATAAAAAACTACTATTTATTTTCTGAATACTTATCTCTGTGTGTCTGTGTGTGTGTGTGTGAATGCGTGTGCTTGTGCATGTACACACACACGCCAGAGGACTGCCATGGGTGTCATTTCTGCAGCAGCTAGCCACCGTTTGGTTTTGACAGACTCTCACTGGTCTGGAACTCTGGCCAGCGAGTTCAGGAATCTATCTGTCTCAGCATCCGCAGTGCTAGATACAAGTGCATGCCACCATCTTAGGCTTTTGGAATTAGGATTCTGGGAATCAAACTCAGGTAATCTTGCTTGCAAGGCAAGCACTTTAACTGGACTATCTATCTCGCCAGCCTTCAAACTGTTTAACCAAAGAAGCTCTGAGGGCCTCTATAGTCTAGAGCATACTGGTTCACTCTTAGCGTGGCTCTTAAACCCTTCCCTGGGGCTGTGGCATCACCAGGTACCATTTCTGTTTCCTATTGCCCTGGTTTTCACACTTTGCAATAGAACATCCTTTCAAGTTCATTTGTTAAATCTAACCCCAGTCTGGTGATATTTAGACCTGGGACCTTTAGGGAATAGATGAGTTATGAGAAGAGAGATCTTGTGAGTGAGGTTAGTGGCCTCATGAAAGAGCAGCAGAACATTCTCTCTCTGCCCCTTTGGCCAGGTGTCTGTCTATGAACCAAAAGCCAGGCTACAGCAAACCATGCATCTATTAATGCCTTGAGCTAAAACTTCCCAGTTTCTTAGAGCTGGAAGAAATAAATTGTTTTTTATAGTCCGCTGATCTGTAGTACTGTTAGAGCCTCTGATAGCAACTCAGGCCTCCTAAGAACCCAGAGCTGACCACAGCAGAGATTCCTACAGGCACACATAGGCTCTCTTGTGGAATGCCTCTTACTTCTCATCTGAGAGCCTTTCTGAGTGCTCAGTCGGACTTAATCCTCTTAACCCTGCAGCCAGCCATTAATAGGTCCAAGAAGTTTGCCAGACCCTTTCTTGTCACCAACCCTCTTTCGGGCTCCTCTGACTGGGATCACTCCAAACTCTTGTCAGAAAAACGAGGCTAGCTTGACAGGGTTGACTTCTGCATGACACCTTTCAAGATTTGCATAGGACAGACATTTGTACATAATACTTGCTCACATATGAGGAAACAGAGAAAGGGGACATCAGAATCAAAGCTGGTGCTTTGGTTTGAATAAAGAAACAGATATCCGTTACCTGTGTTTTAAAGAGAAGAAGATGGAGGGAGGGCTGGAAAGACTGAACACCTTATGAGATGGCATGGCAGCAACGGACTGGATTTCGTTTATCTAGCCCCTCTAGTTTAGTTTTCCTTTCACGGCTCTATCCTTTAATTGAGTGAGGAGATTGAGTTTGAAATGGGTTATAAAAGTCGATGAAATAATGTTAACAGAAAAGGAATTTAAAGAGTAAATATTTTTGAAGAGACTTAGGGTTGTACTGAAAAACAAAGCAAATCAAAACAAAAGAACAACAGCAAAACAATACACCAAGTCACAACATAAATTCCCCCAACCCCCCCCCATCTTCCTTGCCAAGTTCCAGCAGCTCCCGCCCTGATCTCTTAAAGAAGTGTGTACTGCCCTCTACCGGCTGAGACAAAACACTACATCATGTTCTGTGCTGGTTCTGAAAATAAAGAATGGAAGATTTGAGTTCTGCTGTATGTCCGATTTACAACGGGTTTAGCTTCTTCCTCTCATATCTGCTCCGAGAATAAATTGATGAGCTCTTGTCTTTTATGCTCATCTACCGCTGCCATTACTATTAATTAATTTGTGGTTTAGCAGAAGTCTCTACAGACTAAGGCTACAGTTGCATGAATGTGATTATGGGACAGCAGGAGCTGATATAGACACGAGAGGGAAGGATTTACCAGCCCGGTTGTTTGCTCTTAATACTGGACCAGATTATAGACGGACACACGAAGATTTAAATTCATTACTGTTTTACCCTGTATGTGAAATAGACTGTTGACTTTCAATAGATAAACTTCAGAATATGCAACGAGCTTTGGAATCCCTGTGTACTACAGGGGAGACTGTACTCACAAGATGACAGAGTGATCATGACTGAGGAAAACTGAAGGCATTTCAACTAGAGTGAATGTTATGTGCAAAGTGACATCCCTTGTACGGATGCAGACAGACCCCTGGGTTCCATCTGCAGTTCCCACTGTAGTCAGAGAACAGTGGGAGTTAAGTAAGGAATGACACGGATAAAGGAGTTAAGAAGGAGCTGGTTGTGCTGCATGCAGTATCTGGATCACAGACCACGGATATGACACACACAGAAAGACAGTGGAAAACCATGGAAGGATGATATTTTAAATCCCACCATGGTTGTTCTAATCCCATCTTATTCAATGTAAAATGACTACTTTACATAATAGAATTTGCCTACTCTTAGAGGAAATTGTTACAAATTTTATTCTATAAAATACATTTCCAATGTTATATTCCCTGAAGTATTTTGATTGGTGATTATATTAAAAGAATAAGAAACAAATTTCCTCTAATGTTCTATTACATAACTATATAGTGCCTCTTCTGTGGTAAAGTGAATGTAAGAGAAAGGAGTTTTTTTGACAAACCTTCTTTCTCTAATATATGTCATTCAGTCTCCTTCAAAAAATATAAATTCGCTGCTATATTTTATTAATATAAAACAACTTTCCCAGTACAGTTTATCTACTGCTCAACAGTCTCAGTTTTAAAAGCAAGTTTACTCTTGTATTAAGTAAGATTTTGTATGGAGAAGTTTCAAAAACATTCTCTCACACCTATCTCCTAATGATTTCCATTTTTTTTTTTTTTTTTTTGCTGTCTGAGTGCAAGATTGTAAAGACCAGAGAGTATGAAATGCTGTGGCTAATGGTTTTCCAGCTTACGTGTATTGAAGAGAGATTTAGAATTTACACGTCTTTGAGAATCCATATCTTGTCTCATCATTATGAATTCATACCTAGTAATCATATGTGAGTTTGGAATTCAGAGGTACCTTCCATTACTGGAATAATTTATTGTAATGAACAAATAGTTAATGGAAGTTTAAGGCAATATCAGCTTTCACAGTCAGGTAAATTTTATTAGCTATAGATTATTGCTGAAATCTTTTGTCTCTAGGATCTTTCTCTGTTTTCTACATCTCTTATAATTTTGGCATTATTCAATTACGTTATGTACTAAAAGTCTATGAGTGTCTTATTAAGACTGATATTGCTTCTAGATTCACTGTGGGATAATTGCAACCCATTCTCCTGCACTCTGAAAACAGCCCAGACCTACTGAAGAATGGTGTGGCTTAATTCCTTTGAATTCCTCTCCACACTCATTCCTCATCCCTTCCAGAGCCAGTGAGCTCTTACTCCCCAGGGTTACCCCTCCCAGTAAGACATACCTCTGAGGAGCTATCTGGAAATACTGACTTTGTAGTCAGATGGCTTTAGCTTTTTTGTAAGTTTGCATACTAAAAGTCTGTTCTTCCACAATGAGAGAGCATCCCTGTTTCTGTAGCAGGCCTGACCAGTGGAAGAAGGTTCACTACTCATTTATAAACTGACACTGAGGTGTAAATTCATATGTGAAGGACTACCAGGTGTCATCTGCTCCTTGTGTTGGGGGTGGAATTTGTTCACTTTTTCCATAAAGCACATTTTCCTCATACATCACTCTGGCAGGCAGATGATTCAGAATGGTCTTTGCAGTTCTCTGAGTATCATTGTAGTTCCTTTGGTTAATCTTTGTTTTTGATACAGAATAAAGAGAAAATACAAGCTACTTGGACGAGTCATCAATTAAAGGCACTCGATGGCAGGTCTAAAGATCTGAGTTCCATGATCAAGGGTCAGATGGTGAGAGGAGAGAATGATCTCCTGTAAGTTGTTCTCTAACTTGTACACATACTAATTACAAAAAGAGAAAGAGTATAGATAAATAACCATTCTCTCATTTGTTCTCTAAGATATTGCTAGCCTCACTGAGATTTAGAAGACTCAAAAGCTTCATCCTTTCCAGAGGGATTATCTGTCTCCCAAATCCTCTCTTTCCATATGTCCCCCTTGCTCTCTGCCCTCCCTGGCTGATGTCTGTGGCTTGCTTCTATTAGACTCTGTTGTATATCTTTCTTTCAGATTGGCTCCTGGGAGACTGATAGTCTACAGAGAGTTAGAAGGAAGAAAAACTATTTACCACCATCACATTCTGCCAGTCTAGGGGGTGGTGGTGGTTACAGGTTATGGGCCTTGACTGTCTGCAAGTCTCACCCAGTTCTGAGATCTGCTTGTCTTCTTTCCTCTTCAGGTTTAGGGATGGCCATGACTTCCCATAACCTAGTGTTTCTCAATGCCTCTTGACTTTTCTCAGTGTTGTTGACACTTTGTTAATTTCCTGGGGTAGACAGAGCCTTGGGAAGCATCCAGTGAGTAAAGCCATGTGAAAGAACTCCCTTTTCCTTATTGCAGGCTGGACTAGTGAACTTCCTTTAACTATAAGCAAAGATAAGTTGTTGAAGTCACTCCCTCATTAGATTATATTTTATGAGAATATGACAGCCTTGTAATCTCAGACAGTCTCACTATAAACTAACCCTGTTAAGGGCTAAAGAGCATATATATATATGTGTGTGTGTGTGTGTGTGTGTGTGTGTGTGTGTGTGTGTGTGTGTGTGT
>CAJQZJ010033120.1:1454589-1530366 GCA_907164525.1 Lophiomys imhausi | reverse complement strand
TGTGTGTGTGTGTGTGTGTGTGTGTGTGTGTGTGTGTGTGTGTGTGTTACTAGGGAATCAGAGACAATTGTGATAACATTATGAGGCCAGCCAGTCCCCAGATATGCTGGCGAAGGCTGGAAGCTTAGAGAGCCACTGGCATTCTTCTGGCTTTGAGTTTTCAGCCCTGAGAACCAAGCAAGATACGTATGTAGATTCAGAGAAAGTTCTGGAAGGCTTGAAAACTAAGACGAGTCAACATCCTATGATGATGAATCTTCACTATCATCATGACATGATTTAGAATCACCTGGGAGACACATCTCTGGGAATTTCTGCGAGGGAGGTTCCAGAGATAGTTAATTGAAGAGAGAAGATCCCACACCGGGCAGTGGTGGCGCATTCCTTTAATCCCAGTACTCGGGAGGCAGAGGCAGGTGGATCTCCGTGAGTTCGAGGCCAGCCTGGTCTACAAAGTGAGTCCAGGACAGCCAGGGCTACACAGAGAAACCCTGTCCCCCCCCAAAAAAAAATAAAAAAAAGAGAGAGAGATAGAGAAGATCCACCCTGAATGTGGGTGGTACCATCCTGTGGTCTCAGACTAACTGAAAAGGAGAAAGCCAGTAGAGCAGCAGCATTCATATTTGATTCCTGATTGTGGAGCAATGTAATCAGACATATTGTACTCCCACCAACATGTCTCCTAGATCATGGTGAAGTCTACTGTCCCAAACTGGAAATCAAAACAAATCTTTCTTCTCATTAACTTGTCTTTTATCTGGCATTTTGTTATAGAAATTAGAAAAGTAACCAGTAATTCTAATTTGAATATTCAGACAAGAAAATCAATAATCCAATATCAAAGGCTGGAGAATTTGTTTTATCCAGCCTTTCAACTGAATAGATGAGGTCCATTCATATCAGAAAACAGAGTCGGCATTCCCCTTCCTCTAATTCAGTTGTTAACCTTCTACAGAAAAATACTCACGGACATACCTAAAAGATGCTTGAGTGAATGAATGACCGCCCTGTGTGCCAGTCAGGCTGATATATTAGGCATCATATTTTCCCATTGCTGTTGAAGACAGTCTCTTGTAAGCAAGAAAATGGGGATCCCTGGAGGAATAACCATGAGGAGGCATCAAGCGGCAGCTCATGGTGTCTATATTTTGGTATTTCAGAAGAAAAATGTCCTAGCTTTCCTCTCAGTGACATAAGTAAGGCAGACCCCAGATTTCTCCCTGTGAGGCTTTAGCTCTTAGAAAGAGATGAGAATGGACATGACTAGTTGCTGGTTGAGAAATACATATCAGATTCATAGGAAAATAATTCTCAAAAGATCCCATTCGTGATGGTTCTGATGAGTTACTTGTATCCCTGGAATAACCCTCCATCTTTCAGGAGGAGATTTCCTGGTTCTCCATGAACACCTGTTAGCTTTCTTGTCAGCAGGACACAGAATTATCTAATACCCTCCATCTTCAAATTCTGAATTCTATGACACATGATAGTCAGTGTGCTCTGAGATATATATATATATATGTATATATATATGTACGTGTGTGTATACACACACACACACACTTATATATATATATATATATATATATATAAATGATATGGGCATGCATCTTCAAAGTCATTAAAATCAGTATTTTGTGCCCTTTGAAAGGTAGTTTCTATTTTAAAAAAGCTTTCCCATGCCAGAAAAATGATTGTACTCGTTTGATCAATTCCATTGGAATACAGCAATGAGTTCCTTTTTTGGACTTGTCTCTGCCTTGTAAAATAAAATGACTAGGTGAACTGTAGGTTTTTCTGATGAAGGTAGAACTATTGACAATAGCCTCCTTAGAGGGTTTGCAATCAATAAGAATGGAACAACAACAAACAACAAAAAAGACACATTACTTTTACACATGGGTCATTGCAGCACAAATCTATTTATAGTGAACTTTATCAATATGGATGATTGCCTGAAGCTACAGCATTGTCTTTAGTATTCATCAATTTAAAGCCTTCAAAGAATTCAAACGCCAAGCATATTAAAAAGCCATGCTTGGAACCTAGACTGTTCAAATATGAGTCAGTGGGAAGAGAAAAGGTTTTCCTAAATAATTAATTACAAGTGTCATTGATAGTGACTGCTTTCTCCCTGATCTCTTTCCCTCTGCCTTACTTTGCCTTTGTGACTCTAGTATCTTGTCTCAATTTCTTTCCCCAAAGGATGATTATCTTTCTGATGTACAAAGGCAACAACTGAGGCAGTGCCTGTCCAGTGACACCAGGTGGCAGCAGTGGGTTTTAGCCAATGAGTTCTACGTTTACCAATGGGCAGAAGTTGCCATGATTAAGAATTGGCCACTTAACTGAGGATTAACTACATTTTGATCACAAAGGAAGAATAGATTTTCTTTTGTTACTTTAAAAATTAGGAAAAGCATGCCTCAAAAATTGTCAGAATGTAAGCAAATAAGCCTACAGACATACATATGATTATAATCTTTGAAAATTCAATGGAACATGCCTTAAATTAAGATCCTTGTTTTCATAAATTGGAAGTCTTCCTTCACGAAAAATCTGATTTTAAAACATTAATCATTGCAACCCTCTACTTGATCTCTCCCATTTTTCATATGAAAGGGAGGAACTCGTCAGTGTGTGATTGATATATGAGAGGTACTTTGAACTTTTGTTGATTGTTTTTTGTAATGTTCCTCAGTCTTTTTAAGGCTCTGGTAGAAATATCTTTTAACAAAAGAGAAATCTATCTAAGTTGTATGTCAATGTTTTTTTGAAGTGAGAAATAAAACAAGATTAACAGTGTGCCCTCAGTTTGGCATACTTGGTTGAGAAATGAAGATTATAACATTTTAAAAGATACTAACAAGGTTTTATTCAGCAATTCCTGCCAAGAAGTGCAAACAAGAGCATAGTAACGCTATGTACAGGGACAGATGAGAAAACAGTGAAAGTATGGACTGAGTCTGGAGTCTCACTGTAATTCTGCCTCTTTTAATTTATCTTGTGTTTCTGAGTGAATACTATAACAAACCCAAGGGCCTGGAGAGATGGCTAAGGGAAAAAGGTGCCTACCCCCAAGCCCAAACCTTGAGTTTGGTTCCCCAGGACCCCCCGCAGTGGAACAAGAGAAGTGACTTAGCAAGTTGTCTTCTGACTATTTACGCCCCTTAGCATGTACATGCAGCATAGCACATGCACACTACATACATGTGTACACACACAATAAGTAAGGAAAAAATTAAAACTCTCTATGTATGTAGTATTTATATTCAAACATGTAAAGGGCATACATTGGTTTATATTACTTTTACAATTTTATGTGAGTTTACAATGAACAGATTCCAATTTCCTTGCTCAGTGCTTAGTTGGCACATGATCATAACAGAAAACATGAAGGACGTGTGTGTGTGTGTGTGTGTGTGTGTGTACTAAGGACTTGATACTGACTTGACACTCAGTCTAAACATTATAATCACGCATACAAATTCTTGTTCAAGGCTATACTGTATATCCATTAGCTTATGTTACAGACTGTTCATGAGAAATTCTGCAAGTCACTGGATAATGCTGGAGCCAAGAAAAGGAAATAATTAGAAGTGATTTTGTTACAACAGTGTATAATTATTTCTGTTTTTCCAATATTTTTTCCCTATACTTACTCATTTTCAGAAAGCAAACTAAGTCACTTTATGTGGAATTTGACAGCGAAAGCAACATCAGGCTCAGAAAATAGAAAACAATTCTAGTGAAATGAAGAATTCTATTAAAAGCCCAGACATACAAGGCAGTTGATAGCCAACCTATTCAGGGTTTGCCACATAGATTGTATTATATTATATTCTTATATATATATATTATATATTATATTAAATTATAGTCCATACGCAGAGTATTTCAAGCCATCCTTTATTGAAATATATGTTAGATTATGGTGGTAGCATAACTGTCAATTAAATTAATTCATCTTCTTCCAAACAGGCATAATCAATGTGGGAAAGTCGCATGACCAGCAACAACTGCCATTTACTGAGCATCTACTTTGTTTCCTGCTGTATTCTTAGTGCTTTCTTAGTTATTTCTCATCTTCATGTGAGAAAATAAAATTTGTGTGGTAGGTTACATACAAAGGAATGAAAGGCGAGGAATATTAAGAAATCTATCAATGGGGGTAAGAGTCAGAACTGGGATTTGAACCCTGGAATTCTCAACTGTGAATCTTTTTCTAAACTGTCATTTTAGGCACTTGTTCACAGAGCTGAAGTTTTTGCTGTGTCAGAATTGCGGTATAGAAGTGATGAGACTCCACTGAAGAGTTAATTAGAGGAGCATGGTTCTGTTGTTAACTATCAGCCCCAGTGTGGTTCTGTCTCTTTAAGGAAGAATCAGATGGTTGGAGAGATGGCTCAACTGTTAAAGGTTAGGCTTGCAACCAAAAATAAAAGAAACAATTGAAAGATTAATATCTAACATGATCAATCAGTTGGCAAAAATCCTTGCTATGCTCTTCACTGCTGTCTTAAAGGGAAACCTTTTTTTGCATTTTAGGCAATATCAGTGGCTTAAAAGTAGACAATAGCCTTGGCAGAATGAAGGACTATTTTGTTATTCTAGAATGAACCATATGAAACGAAGTCCCACTGCTTTCCTCAGAACAGAAACATACTCCATCTTCCTTTATTGGTCTATGTCTCTTTCATCTTTTTTACCTAATGCGTCCATCAGTCCATAGATTGATATTGCTTAGAAGTTGCCACTTTTATTATTGTCACAGCAGGGCAATAATAAACCATCGGCATCAATGATTGCTTTCATGCAATATTATTTGCTAAATTTGCATAAAAAATAAAGAGAGAGAGAGAGAAAAAGGAGACTTAAAATGCTTAGCTTCTGACAGAATCCATACTACATAACTGTGAATTGCTTAAATTATTCATAATTTTCAATAGATTAAAGGAACACAGGAATAAAACATTGTAGCAGAGAAGAGCAAGCCTATGGGAATCATATCACTGGACCAGTGAAATCTTCAGTGGGACAAAAAATTCTCTTTGGTATTTTTTTGTTCCTCAGAAACTACATTTTTTTTCTTGCCTTGACCAAGAACTGAGGCACACAAGGGATGATCATTTAATTTCACATTTTATTAAAACACTTAATGCAAAGCCATGTTATAACTGAGGGTGAAGCACAGAGGCTGCTGCAAGGATCTCTTCCTCAGAACATAGTAATGAGAGAATTACCACATTAATCTGTGTATAAAGGCCCTTTAGAGATTTTCATGCCTCCTGTAGTTTCATTTTTTCCAAGGATATGTAGAGTAAAAGGAACTTCAAACAAATTTCTCATTGTTAAACATTTCACATTTGTGGGCACGGCTCTGTGAAGATTACTCTGCAAAGATACTGCTTCCATGGTGACACACAGTGTGACACATGCTTTCAGCTGAGTGCCTCATAGGAACAACAACCAGAATCATACTTTGAACCAGGATGGACTGGCCCTTGGCCAACAAACACAAGTTGGACAAACTGAGGTTCCTCTGTTCCATAAATGGATATATTTCTAAGTAACTAACCTACGATCCGTCTTAAAACTGAACCTAATCAGATACTTGCAAACGAAGGGAATCCTGGACAGTTCTTTCATAATGTTATTCATGCATGATGACCACCCAGCCTGAAATACCATCACGCTGCTAGTCTCTTTTGGAAGCTTCAAAAAGATGGAAAGGTCAGAGGTAAAACTAAAGTTCTTAAGTGTGCTGTGACGGCTAACTTTGGTTGTTAACTTGACTCCATCTGGAGTCAAATAAAACCCAGATTAATGGGCACCCCTGTGAAGGATTTTCTTGATTATATTATCTGAGGTGGGAAAACCCACCCTAAATCTAGGTCACACCTTCTAGTAGTAGCCAACACAAAAGGACATAAAAGAAGGAAGCTTTTGCTTTTTTACCAGCTTGCTACCTTGTTGGTAAATTTGTCTATTCTGAGAATGTGGCATGTATTTAGTCCAACATCTTCAGGATTTTTATGCACACAGAAAACCAGTGGTTCTTCAGAACTTCTTCTAGACAGCAGGAACAGACTGAGATTGCAAAGACTTCCAGTCTTGTGGACTAAGCATGTACTGGACTGCCTTTCTGTTATGAGACAGCCGTCAATGGACTACTCAGACTACATAATGTAATCCATATAATAAATTACACATATATTTATTTATTCTAACCATTCTATTCCGTATAATACAGATCACAGTACTTGGAGTGGGGTCTTGCTTGGCATCTTTCCCTTTATCCCAATGTAGATTTGGCACTAATGACATTAACCTTCTTAACAACTGAAGCCTCTCTTCTAGCTCAAGACTTGTCTCTTATAGTAAGCTTGCTAATGTCTTTGTCCTCTCCAAACTGTACATTTTGTATTTCTTTTTGTTTTTGTTCTGTTTCCTCTTTTCCATCATAGGCTTGTATAAGAGTAATTACTAATAACTCCACTGTAGAAAAAGCATTAGGCTGTCATGAAATTCCCTCTGGCAAAGAGATTAGTTATTTACTTTTAAATACAGACAGTTTCGGAGGACAAGGTCAGAAATTAGAGACATTCTTTGCCACCATGACACAAGAATGATCTCTACATTGGCTAAAATTGTTCCCCTCTGAAGTCTCTTGAGCTCGGCTTCCACACAGTCTACTAGCTCCGATCTCCTACTAGGATGATACAGTAAGATCTTCTTACGTTGTTGTACTGCTTTTCGAGTCCAGAGTCCCAATATCTTTCATGTTCCTCCAAAAAACATGGTCAGGTTTGTCACAGCATTAGTCGACTGCTTGGTACTGACGTTTGTTTCAAGTTGTCATGATAAAACACCCTGACCAAGGAAACTTATAGAAGGAAGGGTTCATTTGTAATGTACAGTTCCAGTAAATCACCACCATGGTGAGGAAGCATGGAAGCAGATGACAGACAAGGAGGCTGTGAGCTTACATCTTGACCTGCATACCCAGAAGCAGAGAGACAAAACTTGAGATGGCTCAAGTTTAAGCTTAAAAGATCTTCCACTAGCAATTTCACACCTCCTAAATCTCTCCAAATAGGACCTCCAAGGGGTGACCAACTATTCAAATATATCTGCTAATGGAAGACATTCTCATTCAAATCACTGCATATGTATTTGACCTCAGGAGTCTTGCTTTAATTTTTTTGGTTCCATAGTCACCTGAGAAGATGAAGAAGAAGTGAATAACAATAAAGTGGAACTGGTAAACAATACTGGGTAAAGTGATGGGTCCACTTGGAATACAATTTGTATTCTACAATCCTAACAGTTACCTTTAGCCAACAAGAACGTTGAACAGGATTTCTGTAACCAAGTCAGCAGTCAGGAGTGGTTCACATAAGAAAAATGTTCTTTAAGGGACTTAGAGAAAGAAAAAAATGAATGAGAGAGAGAGAGAGAGGAGGAAGGGGAGGAAGATTGAGAAAAGAGAGGACAGCAAGGAGGAAGTAGAAGAGTGGGAGGAAGAGGGGAGGGGTAAGAAAGAGGAAGATGGCAAGAGAAGTGATACATATATGTTTAGCTTCACTTTGAAGAATTACAGATCTGATTGTTACTAGGGGAGCTTTAAATACCTTTAAAATAGGCTAGAATGTTGTCTACTTAATATCAAGTGACAGCAGATTTTATATAAGCCAAAGTGACATACAATCTGAAGCCCAGGCCAGTTACCAAACTGTTCTTGTTGTTATTAAAATGGTCACTAGGGAGTTCCAGGACTCGGGAGTTATTTGAAATGGCCTTGGAAAACATGTTGAAATGACTGCCTCAAACCATTTTCCCTGGTGCTTGTTCTTTGTCCCAGTGCTGTAATACATGGCCTATGATAAAATATATCCTATGTATTTATAATGTGTCCATAAAATGCCAAAGTGCTTAAGGCTCTGACATTGTTTTCATTAGAGATTAATACTTCAGGAAATTCAAATGCCAACCTTTCACATTTGCTGTATAGGTGGGAACTCTAAATGATGCCAGTTTTTAAAAAGACCTTGTATTGTGTAAAGTTGCAGACCAGCTATGTGTGGTCAGAATGGAAAAAAAAAATCCTTGCTTAAGATGCAGAGAAAAACACACCAATCCCACTGAAGAGAAGGCTAGCTAAGACCCAGTACTTTAGCTAGGTAGTTAATACCACTTTTCTTCAGTTTCACTGGTGGTAGTTGGCAAATCACACCAAGCCAATACAGAATGAAACATTAAAAACTTTGCAAGTTTCAATCCAGCTCTCACCTTTTCTAGTCTATCAATTCCTGCCTCTCTGTCATTTTACATGTACCAAAAAAAGACATTTCTTTATTGATGTTCTTTTTGGGGTTCTTAGGATCCAAAGGGCTGTCACATGCTGTTGGAAAGTACTAAGCCACTGTCTACCTTATATTTCTCTGTCCCTTTTCAATTGAAGTCTTCACATTTAAGTACAAAGAGGTCAGGGAAGATCTCTGCTTCTGAATTCCCCAATTCTTCTTGCAAATGGGCATTATAATAATCCAAGCCAATGATTTTCAAATAATTCCCAATTACCTGTGAAATAAACTTCCAAAGTTTCATGTGTATTGAAAAACCCAGAGGCATTCTTTCTCAGTAAAAAGTCTATTGACCAGGAAACTGCACTTAAGCCCAACTTTGGGCTTAGTGATAGCTGGACACTTTCTTGAAATTTTTTCTTTAAGGAGGATTCAGAGTCGGGGTTGGTATCCATTTCTTATGGAGAATGGGGTGCTTTTAATACCTCCTTTATTCATGGTAGAAAAGGGATGTGATATCTTTGTTGGCTCAAGTAAGTCTATATTTGTGCCACATCATACACTAGCTATTATTGTAGGTTCTCGAAGAACAAGGAAGAATAAGAAGTTAGGAAGGCTTAATTGTCAATTTGAGAAATCTAGAATCACCT
The DNA here is from genome assembly GCA_907164525.1 of Lophiomys imhausi. Taxonomy (NCBI): domain Eukaryota; kingdom Metazoa; phylum Chordata; class Mammalia; order Rodentia; family Muridae; genus Lophiomys; species Lophiomys imhausi. The sequence continues at coordinate 1,521,410 of CAJQZJ010033120.1, read as the reverse complement.
TTAATGTGAGTCTCTGGCAATGCCAGTGTGGGAATATCTTGGTTATGTGAATTGATGTGGGAAGATCTGTCTTGATTTCAGGCAAGACCATTCCTCAGGCAGAGGATCCTAAACTGAAGAGAGTAGAGAAAGTTAGCCAAATACTAGCATGGATGAATGCATTGCCTTCTTCTGATTTTATGCAGGCTTTTAACACCTTCCCTGATTGGATGCAGGCTTTTAACACCTTCCCTGATTGGATGCAGGCTTTTAGCACCTTCCCTGATTGGATGCAGGCTCTTAACACCTTCTCTGATTGGATGCAGGCTTTTAACACCTTCCCTGATTGGATGCAGGCTTTTAACACCTTCCCTGATTGGATGCAGGCTTTTAACACCTTCTCTGATTGGATGTAGGCTTTTAGAGCCTGTTTCTGATTGGATGCAGGCAGTGTTCAGCATCTTCACACTCCTGCTCCCTTGACTTCCCCACCATGGTGGACTGTAACTTGACCTGTGAGCTAAAATAAATCTTTTCTCCTTTAGGTTACTTTGGTCAAGGTATTTTATCATAGCAACAAGGAAAGAAACTAAAAGAGATGTGTCTCATTCTGGGTTTTATTGCTGGGAACAGACAACATGACCATAGTAACTCTTATGGAGGAAAACATTTAATTTGGAGTTGCCTTACAGTTTCAGAGGTTTAATCCATTATCATCATGGTAGGAAGTATGGAAGCATGTAGACAGACATGTTGCTTGAGGAGCTGAGCTCTACATCTTGATCCACAGGCATCAGAAGGAGACTATGTGCCACACTGGGTATAGCTTGAGTATAAGAGGCCTCAAAGTCCATCCTCACAATGACATACTTCTTCCAACAAGGCCACACCTAGTCCATCAAGGCCACACCCCCTAATAGGGCCACGTCCTATGGGCCAAGCATTCAAATACATGAATCTATGGGCCATTCCTATTCAAACTGACATAAGATATATTCTCTGCTGACCAGAAACTCACTGTTTTAATTAAGGAGCTACATCAATAGACACATAAGACACTATAAAAGGATGTCAGCTACATCATCATGGCAGCCATGTATGAAGTATTTGGAAGCCATAAATAAAATCTCCAACCTCAAGGTAGAAAGTTCATAAAAGGCTTATAGATTAGATGGGAAGCATCTGGTCTGGGCATTCTGTAGTGAACAAACTTAAGCAAAAAGGGATTGAAACAGCAAGGTAAGAAATAGAAAAGAAGGAAAGGTAATAAATGGAGGGGGTGGTTAGAGTTCAGTGTCAAGGCCACAAGAAAGATATTCATTAAGAAGACTTGGAGACCACAAATACTATATGGCCAATGGAAGAGCACATTGCAGACTCTGGCAGGAAAAGCCCAGGAGGAAAGTCACAGAGGGCTGACCCAAGGGTTCTTCCATTTCTGCATGGAGAACATGTCACACCATCCTTAAAGTTAATAGGAGCCAATGAGAGATTCCATATGGAGCATCAGCATAGTCTTATTTGCCCTAAAACACTGGCCTGTCCTTGAAGTAGATTTTGACCAAGTGAGGTGGGTTTGGAGTTAGTGATGGAGGTGAGTAGTACTGGAAAACTTAGATAAGATTTAAGCATAAAGATTTCTTTGATTCCTTTTACTTTTGGTATATAGTTTACTTCAAGATATTTATGTTTATATTTCCATATTTAAAGAAAAGATATTTATAACAATATTAGTAATTTTGGAAATATAATTATTCCCCCAGAGGGTAAAAGGCTTTTGATCAGTAATTGGAGAAAAGATTTGAACTGTCTATAAAACAGTAGCTTGCTTGTCAGTTTTTTTGTTTGTTTGTTTTTGTTTTTTTTTCATTTTGTTTTTTGTTTTGTCAATTAGACACAAGTTGAGATCATCTGGGAAGATGGAATATCAACAGAAAACATTCACCACTAGATTGCCTGTAGCCAAGTCTGTGGGACATTTTCTTGAATAATCATTGATGTGTGAGGGACTGCCTACTGTGGTAGGTGACAAACCTGTGCAGATGGTCCTGGTTGTATAAGAAAACAGGCTGAGGCAGTCATAAGAAGCGAGCCAGTATCTTGGTTTCCTTGTAGTTTATGATTCAGTTTCTTCCACCAAGTTCTTTCCTTGTCTTACTTCAGTGATGAACTGTGATAAGAATATGGAGTCCAAATAAAACATTATCTCCCAAAGTTGCTTTCAAGCATAGTGTTTACCACAGCAATAAAGAAACAAACTAAGATAATACCCTATATTCACTTTAGACTATTCATTTTCTTTTCAAGTGCTTGATAGTTGGACTGAAGATTTCATTTATGCTAAACATATCCACTATTGCTAAACTAGAGATTGTGTAATATTATACTGTATAATTTTAGTATATTTAATATGTCACAAGATTTTCTTAAGGAGGTTGTAGTGCTATGTAGCCATGCCTAACCCCATACTTATGATCCTTCTACCTCAGCCTCTGCATTCTGAGGTAATAGGTATATTCTATCATATCTAGAAGAAAAAATATTTTTAGAAAGAAATTTTACCCCTATTAGCAGCATATGAAACTGATGTCTGAAGGTAGCTAAGATGCTTTTAACATGAACAATTTTTGTGTTTTCATTCACAGAACTGCTTATTCGTTTCTTGTGTTGTCATAGGCATTTATTCTGTTACTTCTCAACATCATGCTTCATGGCTATTCTTGATATGTCCCATAGAACATGAAAATTCTTCTATATTTGAGGGCTTCATCAAATCTGTAACTATAAACCTTTTATCTTTAGTGGGAAAATAAACTCTGCAAAACTTTGTAAACACTGAAAGTCTTTGCAGGTGAGCTAGCCTTTATCAATTCAGATGTACCAACATTATCAAATACAGCTGTTTCTTCATCATGACCAACTGAAGCCTTTAGAGTTTTTTTCAAAAAATAAATCCTACATTGTCAATTTGTACACATTATGATACTAGTTATGTTTTTGTTCTCTACAAGACAGCAAGAGACATAAAGTAAAATTAAAAAATAGGAATATTTAACTGGAAGTATTGTGAACAGTCTTTTGATGATGCATTTTCTTCATAAAATAATGACAAGTATACATTTTCAAAAGTTTTCCCTATAGCAAGTCCTCTGATGTTTTGAAACACTTAGCTATAGTATCGATGGACTCTTATTATAAGACAAATATCATCAAGAGCCCATGTACTTACACAGTATGCCAATACCAGTAAAAATCCTACACAATTTTTTAAAGCACCAAATTGTTTTTAAAAACTTATATGTTTTAAAATTTTTGTTCTCAAGTTTTTACTATCTTTTATAGTGAATAGGTAATAAAATGATTTTTAGTTATATGCTTTATAAAATGTAAAAGTTAATTATGTGCTTGTATACAAATATGCCTACAATACATGTTTGTTCATGCATTCAAGCACATGTATTTATGTGCTTAGACATGCATAAACAAACATGAAGATGGATACTATGGGAATGAATGATTCATACAAAAAAGCAATAAATCACTCAGAGTACAGAATTATAACTACTAGTATCCACCATGAGGTACAATTTTCAGGAGTGATTTAAGTAAAGAAAATACAGCCATGTTTTCACATCAGATTTTAATAAAATGGAAAAATATTTTGTGCATTGGTCCATATGTGTGTTCATCCATAGTCCAGAGGACAATCTTACCTGTCATTTTTCAGATGCCAACTTTTCTTATATTTTTATACAAGGTCTCTTACTTGTTTGGGACACATCAAGTTGGTGAGGCCATACACCCTAGGGCATCTTCCAGTCCTCTTCTCTCAAAGTGTGGGGATTACAGGTATACAACACTATGCCTGGGTTTTTCTACATGGATTCTCAAAATGAACTCAGGTTATAATAATGCCTAACATGAGATAACTATAAACACACTCTAAATTTAGAATAGGTGGCAATGTCCCTTGGAAAACGTTTGTCCTTTTCACAAGATGGAAACTTATCTGGGTGGGATCTTGCCCCATCCTTGAACACAAAATTTATCTCCATCCCACTTCCTAGTGCCCCTTTAGCCCTTGGACTATGCATTTTGTTTTTGTTTTTTCTTTGTTGTTGTTTTGTTTTTTGTTTTCATTTTGTTTTGTTTTTTACTTTCTCAGTTTGCTATGTTTGACGAAACACTCTTCATAAGAGTGAACCACAGGACAGAATGTATGCTAGGTTGTTTTAGATTTCTTGTTAATGTAATTAATCTAGATCTCTTCACTTTAGCCTCAGGCAGATTCTTCAGGCAAGGACAAAAAGCAGCTGCATTCTTTACCAAAATGTTACAAGAATGATCTCTAGGCAACATGCCAAAATTCTTTTCCTCTGAAGCCATTTGAGCCAGGCCCCCACAGTTCAAATCATGCTCAGCTGCACTGTCTTCCATGCCTCTACTAGGATGGCCCATTAAGCTCCATTTACATACAGCATTCCACTGATTCCCAAAGTCTCCAAATCCACATTCCTTCAAATAAAAGTATGGTCAGGCCTATCACAACAATATCCCAGTCCCTGATACCAACTTCTTTCTTAGTTAGGATTTCCATTGCTGTGAAGAGATACCATGACCAAGGCAAGTCTTACAAAGGAAAACATTTAATGGGGGATGGCTTACAGTTTCAGAGGTTTAGTCTATTATCATCACGGCAGGAAGCATGCAGCATATAGGCTGGCATGGTGCTGGAAACAGAGTCAAGAGTTCTACATTTTGATCCAAAGTCAGTCAAGAGGAGACTAAATTTCCACACTGGGTGGAACTTAAGCATAGGAGACCTCAAAGCCCACTCCTACAGTGACACACTTCCTCCAGCAAGGCCACACCCACTCCAACAAGGCCACAGCTCCTAATAGTGCCCCTCTCTAAGGGTCAAGCATTGAAATACATGTGTCTATGGGGGCCAAACATATTCATGGTTTTAAGACACTTATCAGTGCTTCTTAGTCTACATGTTTAGAGACATAGATGCAGAAGTAACAAGCAGGACCTTCTTCTAGAAGACCCAGTAAGTAAGCATCACTGTGATGGATCTGATTTGTCCATATATAGAATATGTCCATATATAAATCATGTAGACACTTGATTGACAAGGATTGGATCCCTAGCTATCTTTATGACAGTATTTTTCTCCATTTTTCATCAGGTTGGAAGTGGGGGCTAAACATCTAAAAGCAATGGAAGAGTGAATAGATACTGGACCATGGTCATAAAGTAAATTAATTGCCTACAATATCAATATGTCACCCTTTTCTGTCACTGGGGAGGGGTGATTTCCAAAGCTCTGTTTTCAATGTAAAATTAGTGTCAAATGATATAATGATATTCTGTGTCATTTGAGGAACTTATTAATTTTCATCTCTTTAGCATCCCTCTTTGACCAGAGTGCTAAGTGTAACTCAGTGGTTTACCCTGTTGCTCAGAGTTAAATTATTTGTGTGTGGATTTAAGAAAGACCACTCCTCAAATTAGAGTCTGCAAACTGAAGTACATGAATCAAGAGAGCAGGGGAAGATATTCACAAAGTAGTTCTGAATACAGAAATTTTTTTTCTTTTTTTTTGGTTTTTCGAGACAGGGTTTCTCTGAATATCTCTGGCTGTCCTGGACTCGCTTTGTAGACCAGGCTGGCCTCGAACTCACAAAGATCCGCCTGCCTCTGCCTCATCAATTCTGTGAATCTCAGCTTTCTGTAGATATGCTTTTTCTACAGTGAATTGGACTGAAAATAAGCATGCATTTGTATTGCTCTTGGTGTTACTTTTAAAAAGGTTATAGAACCAGTAAAATACCTCAGTAGGTAGAGAAGCTTGCCACAGACATGACAACTTAAATAAATCTCTGAGTCCATATGATGGAAAAGGAGAACAAACTCCTTTTGGTTGTCTTCTGACCTTCACAAGTGCATAGTAGCATGCATACTCACACGTATTCTCTCTCTCTCTCTCTCTCTCTCACATACATACAAACCCCACACATAAAAAAATATTAAAAAAGAACAGCAGCAAATATTGTTACACAGTGGGCGTCAATAGCAAATGAGACATATTTTGAAACACAGGTTTAACAAAAGCTCATTTAGTGATTGATTATAAAGCATTAAAATCTATACATTTCTCTTCCCCAATTACTCCTACACCTTACAGATAAAATTTTCTCTATTTTACAGTGTGTGCTGAAATCAACCAAACCTATAGATTATGGGAAAAACCCATTGGTAAAGTCTTTACATAATTTTATTTAAAATTTTATAGCCTTTAAGGTCATTAAAACTTGGCTGCTGTTTTGTCTTTGTTAAAGATGTGCTTGGGATTGAACCCAGCACCTTGCAAATGCCTGACAAGTTCTCTACCACTGAGCTGCATCCCCATCCAAATCTACTTTAATCAAGTTATAATACACTATCTACTAAGATATAAAAACTCATCTTACAAAACATTAAATATTTCTTCTTCTAGAACAAATTACTAGTGTATTTTATTTCATGGAATTTGTGTTTTCTTTTTCTAAATTATAATAAAAAAGAATTTGTTTAAGCTCATGGTGAAAATTTCAGAGACAAGTGAAGATAGGTCAGAGGTGTATTATCTTTTTGGAACTCTTAGGGCTTATATGATTTACAAGTCTGGGAAGTCTCTGCCCACCATGTAGGAAGGAAGAGTCCACAAACTGCTGGTACCTGTCACAAGAGAACAAGGACATATAAGCCATACTAAACAAGGAATCCTAAGTCCAGATTTCTTGTTTCTTCTATAAGATCTCTACAGAATGCTACATGAACATCCCTCCAGATTTCCTGACTTTCTCAGACATTCCTTCCAAGCAGAACCAACATGTGCTCCAGTTTCAACTGGTTCTTGCCTTCTGTTAACAAAGTGACAAGTCAAACTCTCATGATGTGAGGTTACACATGACAATATCATTTACTTCAAATAACAAAGTTAGACAGTGTTTGGAAGGAATAATTTCTGGAACCAATGATGTACCTTGAAGAATTCTCACTGACTGCATTCATGCCAGAAGTGAAGGAATTGGGGATTTCACTCTACAGCATCTTCCAAGTTATTTTATCTATGTGAGAATAAAGCTCAGTCTGAGAAATATCACATATGAATGATTATTCCACATGGATTATCAAATCCTTACATCATGCATTACTGAAACAATTTGATGAGGAAAAATGCAAATCATTTTTCTAAATATAACACATTTGTGAACAATGGAGGTCTTTGCCAAGGTCATCAGATATAATTCCAGTTGTTTTAAAATAGATGGAGCTGATGAATTTAAAAAGTTTAGTTTTCTTATCTTCCCTAAGAAATACATTTTTAAAAATAGAATTTCAATTCTGTCAACGTAGATAAGAGCTTTCCAATCATATCCTCAAGTGTCACGATAGATGCCTTTAGGGGAAATTCTTCATGATGGCTATAGTGCATCTGTGTAAGGAACTTTCTAAATCACCATGCAACTGGTCTTCATTCACTGTCTTCATTCCAACTAGTTGCAACACAGAAAGAAGAATTAGATGTCATATAGATGCAGGATTTTAAAAACTATGTCCAGATGTCTCGATTAGTTTGTTAAGGAATCATAATAGTCAAAGGCACTTAAAAATGTTTTCTGGATATCAAGGTAGCATATGGACACCAGAAGAAAAGGTGACAGCAGCATATCTCAGAGTACGCTTATATTAAAGGCACTTTTCATCTTACAGCCATAATTTGACATATTAGAAAGTACTTTCATCCATTCCTTCCAAGCTGGGAGAGAAGAACAGTTAGATGTTCTCCATTTAGGTTTGCTAGGGTGCCAGGTTTTATTTTCTCTACTCATCAACTACAACAGAAAGATAAAATTTCCTTTTAGAGTTAAAAGAAACAATGTGTTCTCAATAGTGCTGCTTTGAGAGCTTCAGTCAGCACAGGTCCATAACTGGCAAGGAGAGGAGTAGTCAGAGGCAAAAGGTAGACCAATACATTCTTCTCAGCCTTTGTGTTCCACATAAATCATAATAGAAATGGAACGATGGTGCCATGAACATTCTTTGGGTCTTCCAGAAAATGTGAGAATTAGTGAGAGCCAAGACTATTTGGAAGGAAGTAAAGCTAGATGCCCGACTCTTACTGCAATCAACATAAATTACATATGGATCTGACATTTAAATATAAAATGCAAAAGTGAAAAACCATTTTCTCAAGGAAAGTGTGGGTGCTTTTATTCTTGATGGGAAGTTCAGAAGTAGACATAGAAGGAAGAAACCCTCATAAATAAGATGATAGACATAAATATCATGAAAAAACACATGAAACTGCAATTTAAATATCAATTTTATTTATTAATAAGTATAAACTGTAAGATTAGACTGACAGAGCAGCTGGTGACCTGGCATAGCAGCCCGCGGCCTGGTGGGATATCAGTTGGCGGGCCTGGCACGCATTAACCGGCGGTCTGATTTTTTACTTGGGAAAAAGCCCTGGACAAAGAGTGTCCTACACCACCTGCAACCTGAACTCTGTTAACTAATATAAGTTGTTATATTAGGCTGGTAGAATTGCCAGCAGCTTGGCGGGAGATTGCTGGAAGGCTGATGGGTCCTGGATTGCTTGGACTGATGGCCTATAAGCCACTTCAGTCCTTTCGCCAATAATTAAATACACCAAGACCTTTCAAAGTTTCAACACTTAACCTTTAGCTGGGCAGACTCTCAATTAGCTAATCTAAATTAATCCGGATCACCTAACCCCAAACCGCCATGTGCTTCCATGTCTCCTGGCGGAAAGAGCAACACCTCTGTGTAAAATGCAGGGTTCCTGTTTTAATCTCAGGAAGTCCCACCTTCCTATACTTTTTCTACCCAGCTAATTGGCTATCAGTGACTTTTATTAACCAATGAAGAGAATGCCTCAGAAGGGGCAGTAACCAGATCTCAGCATTGAAATCAGCCTATCAGAAGCAATGATATTAGACCTTCCCTAACACACACGAGTGTGGGTATGGACATGCAAGTACTTCTGAGTACTAATGAGGCATTCTTTAAAAACCAAAGGAAAACTGGGAAAGTTTACAATCATGTAGAGACAATGTATCTTTATTTTGGAGTGTAAATATTAATACCTTCAGCAGAGTGGTGGAAATAAGGCCAGCAAGTATGCATTGTGTAAAAAGAAATTCAATGACCAATAGATATAAAACAATGAAATGTTTTTGTTTTTTTTTTTTTGAGACAGGGTTTCTCTATGTATCACTTATTGTCCTGGATTCACTCTGTGGACCAGGCTTGCCTTGAACTTACAAAGATCAGCCTGCCTCTGCCTCCTGAGTGCTGGGATTAAAGGCAAACAAAAACAAAAACAAAAAACTAAACCAAAACAAAAAACAACAACAAAAAAAGCAATGAAATGTTACTAATAGGTCAACTAACAGTAAAGATATGTGAATTTTTCTACATGAAATGGACAGAGATTTTGTATAAAGCAGATAAATACTACAAAAAGAAAAGATTCCCAATATTGGTGAAATATTTTGATGCACTACTGGACAACTCAGACAATCTCCAACAACCTTAAACATGGTTATAATCTATGATACAGCTCCGTTCTATAATCTGTGAAGTTGTCCTAAGGAAATACTCATATGTATGTGCCAACATAGATGTGCAAATTAAAAACACATTAATAGTCCTGCAATATTAGAAACAAACAAACTGAACTGGACTGGGAGCAGCTCAGTGGAAAAAAATGTTTTCATAAAATTTGTAAAGATCAACACTGCACAAAAATAGGAGAGAAAGAAAGGAGTAGGCAGAAGAAGAAGAGCAAGAGGAGAGGAGTGAAGGAGGAAAAAAATGATGGGAAAGAAAGGAGAGGAAGAAAGGAAGGAAGAAAAGAAGGAATGGAGAAGAAAATACAAGGAAAGGGAAACTAGATAGTATGCAATGCAGATAATATAAACCGTGCAGTCACTTTGGAACTGACTATAGAGGTTCCTTCAAAAACTAGATGTAATATATGACGCAACCCATCCTGCTCCTCGGCATATACCAGAAGGAGTTTTATCCCAGTGCAGAGATATTTGTACATTTATGTTCCTTGCAGCTATATTTTCAATAGCTAGGGAACAGAATCAGCCTTGATACCCATCAAACTGATGAATGAGTAGTGAAAGTGTAGTACTTATACACAATGGAATTTTTCATCTATAAAGAAAAATTAAATTTGTAGGTAAATGAATGAAACTAGAAAAAGTCACACTGAGTGACATAACCCATGCCCAGGAAGACTAAGTACATATGTTCTCTCTCATATGGGGATTCCAGCCTTGACTCTTTAGTTTTATGTGTTTTACCTAGAGATTTCTGGAAGCTAACTAGGCAAAAAATATAGTAGGGAGGTTGCTTTAAGGGAGAAGAGACAATTTAAAATGGGCATGGAGAAGGGAAATATTGAGGCTGGGTATTCAAACAGGGGGAGGGGTTGGGGTAGGGAGATATGAAGTAACAGAAAATGGAGGGAGAGCATCATTACTGACATGAACAACCCATATGAAGCCTACTATCTGGTAATCCAATTAAAAAGTACAAAAGAGAGTTGGACAGTGGACACTTTGCAAGGTTAGATGGTTCTGGTCCTAGAAGTAATAGGTTCCTAAACAACCAGTGCTAGGTATGAGATATACAACAAGAGTTGTTGGTGATGAAGCCTCCAAAAAAATATAAATCTTGCCTTTCCTCTTGGTTGGCCAACTGAAATAATCAATAGGACACTACTTATGAAGACATCACACTATTCAGATGCAAAATATGGAGAAAACAGTCTTGAGCTGAGCTAAAAGTTTCTCCATGTTGACTAATGTCCATACTTCCACATGGGACAATACAGGTTGCTGGGGTACATGTAAAACACTGACAGTCTTAAGCATCTGTGAATTCTATGAACTGCAATACTATACAATACTACCCTGCCAGGCAAGATGTGATCACTGTTGCATTAGTGGCACAGCTATTATGAGGGTAGCATACAGCTCCATGATTGGATTTGAAGCCTGCTCTCTAAGGGAAAACCCATGTCTGGAATTATAAACTCAGCTGAAAACCTATGATGGAAGAGATCTTGGGTTCAGGGGAAACTTACTGCTACTGCTGCTCAGCTAAATTTATACAGCATTAAATTCCTGTTTAAACATCTATGCTTCTGTCCATCAGGCAAAGGGGATAAAAAAGAATTTAAGAGCTAGAAGATAGGGAGAAGGGTGGCAAAATGCCATCCTCTAAGCATGACGGTTCATGGTAGTCATGAGTTCACAGTAGCTGCTGCTGCTCTTTACTGGGCCTGAACAAATACAGACCACCCAATAGTCACTTAAGGAAGGGAAGGGGCTTATGGTGCCTAGTGCTTACTGCTGTACTATTGGTATCTCTCAGATTATGAAGAGGAAAGAAGAGGGGTACGTTATTTAGCTGTGTACCCCACTAGTGAAACTATCAGGCTCCAGTGAACAGTCAAACACAGACACAGAGAGCCCTAATTAAACTTTGTGGGAAATAAAACAAAGCAAAAAAAGTAATGCATGTAGGAAATAAATGTTTAGAAAAAGAAGCAGAGGTGGGCTGGCAGGAAGAGTTGGAGGGAAATAAGAGAGGATGTCAGGAGATGGGGAGAAAATCCAGAATGCATTGTATACATGTAAGAAAGTCACTGTCCCTGTCGCTGTTTGCTGCAACCACATTCAGCGTCACCTTATTCTTCGGCATGGCAGCTGATGAAGAGGCCTCAGCCAGCATAGTCTCCTTCGAGCTGTTTGTAGTCAAAGATTCAAAGACAACAGGAAGCTTTTGTGGTATGAATACTGGAGAGAAAGGATTTGAATACAAGGGTTTCCCATTCCCAGAATTTTTCTGGGATTCATACGACAGGGTGGCAACTTGATATGCCATAATGACACAGGGTGAAATTTGAGGACAACTTCATCCTGAAGCATACAGTTCCTGGCATCTTGCTTGTGGCAAATGCTGAACCAAACACAGATGGTTCCCAGTTCTTCATCAGCACTACCAAGGCTGAGTCCCTGGATGGCAAACATGTGGACTTTGGGAAGGTGAAAGAAAACATGAGCATCGAGAAAGACCTAGAGCATTTTGGGTCCAACAAGAAGGTCGCCATTGCCAACTGCGTTCACTCTAATTCTTCTGACTTTCTGGCATCTTACACACCAGACCATCTTCTCTAGCTCAGGAGAGCACCCCCTCCATCTGTTCTGCTCACAATGCCCAGTAATCTCTGCTCTCAATAAAGTCCTTTGGGTTCCATATTTCCCTACTCAACTCCAAGTCTAGTTGGATAGCAGAGTTAAGTTTATGATTCTGGGTAAAAACTAAATAAGAAAAAATATGAATACTAAAATAGTCAGAAGGTAATATTTTGAGTTATCACAAAACCTCCATTTTGCCTTTCCATTAATGGGAATTCAGAATAAATTTACTTAAAAATTAATTCAAAATGATATTAAGTCATGATAGTATATTGTACATTTTTAAGTAATAGCCTCTATAAGGCCGTCTAATATTTTGATGATTAATTAGAATGTCTTCAATTTGTGGAGTATTTACTTTTAAACAGTGATTTTAGGGTATTTTAATTAGTAATTTTCTTCTAATAATTTTATTAACTAATTATGTGATAATAACATTTAGTTCTTGAATTTTTGAAATTTATGAATGTATGCATGTAGTCGATAACATTAACATACACTTATTGAAGCATTAAATATATTTATGGACTTTTATTTTTGAAATAGGAGTTTTGTGTATATGTTAAATGATAATAAGAAAATATTATGCAAAATAACTGATGAGAAATCTATGTATCATTTTCTTTGAATATAGAATTCCCTAACAACCAACGTGAGTATCATGTCAGATGTCAAAAACTCAGAAAAGTCTTTCTGAAACTACCCTTTTCAAAATAAAACACTCCAGAAATGGACATCATCTCCTTTCTTTTTTTTCCCTTTATTTTTTATTTCTTCAAGTTACATTTCAATCGCAGTCCCTTCCCTATTCCCCCTCCAGTCTCACCCTTCCACCCTCAACCCCCCATCCTCTTCCCTTTTTTTTTTCTTTTAAGTTTAAGGTATATCTTATTTCCCCCTACAGTTTCCCCTTTCAATCCAACAAATGGCTCTTTCTCTTATAATAATAAATACAATACAAAACAACAGAGGTAATTAGGCCACAGTTATGAGGGTTATATGGCTTAACATACATTCGCAATGTCCAGTCCATATGTATTTGGTACCTGACTTTAACATTCTACTATCTAAACATCTCCATGAATTTAAAGTTCTATATATGACTCAACATTCATACTAACCTTCAGCACAATTTTAAAAGTATCTTCTTAGATCTATAACACTCTCTTGACTCCTAAACAACTCAAAATGTAATTATGAGACTCTAGCTATCTGTTCTTCAACCACCTCAGAGACCTGAGAGGGATAAATATATCTGATTTTATAGGAAGTACAGGGCCTGCAGCCTCCCAAACTAAGAAATGACATACCAGTAGCTGCCTGGACAGTTCCCATTTTCTCTCCATACATTACAGCATCGATCTTCAGTCATTTGGCACCATTTCTCTGACAGATATTGATTGTAGAGCAGGGGTTATGAAGGACTTACCTACCCTGTCTTGGCAGAGCTAGGCTGTGGACTTACCTGCTTCCAGGTTCTGTCCTTTTTGGACAGCATTCTGTCTACAGTTGGAGCAAGGGGCTTTTTCTACCAAGAGATAGGCTTGCGACTAATTCAATCATCTCCCACTGGAGATTCTTCGATGCACATCTTCTACTTGGAGGAGAATATGGGGTGCTGTCAGGAGTTGATAGGTCTTGATATAAAAAAATCTAAAGTTACAAAAACATCTTTGAATGCCATATTCTTCAGATCTCTTGAGGTTTTTGAAGAGGCCCTATCTATCTCTTATATTAGGGTAAGCAGATGTTGCTTGTCTCTTAGCAGGTTGATTTCTGATTAGCTTAGAAAGTAACTATAATAGGCTGTCATAGTATCTAACAGAATGACCGGCTTGCATAACCATTAGTTTGCATTTCTTAATTATCCTAAACAGTTTATGACGATAGTAGTAAAAGGCCGAAACATCACATTTCATTGTTTTTCTTTACCTCCTAGCCCTTCCATCACATTTCTATGGGGTGGGGTGTCCTTATATAACAGTCCCTCATCTCAGTTGAGAGGTCTATGAGGGCCAAGAGCCTCCTCATTCATTGGGGGTCTACAAAGCAGTACCATCAGTGAAAAGTGTCTCGTTGCCCGGGAGAGAGAAGTACTAAACAAACAAACCAATAAGCAGACAATAGATAAAAAGACTAAAAAATAGAAAAAAATATAACTAATATATAAAAAATAAATAAAAAAATAAAAATTAAAATTAAGAAGTCTCCTTTCAATAACTCACAGCATTTAACCTTAACACAGTGAATCTGCACTATTTTTTACTTAGGGTGTTTATTGTTCAACTTCCTTCAAAGGAATGCAATCCCTCACAGGGAAAGAATTTTATTACATAAATACATAAAAATACTCCTTACATATTGTAGGTGATTAATATTTATTAAATTAATATGGAAATAACTGAATTACAGACATGTTCACTCCAGTTCTCACGTCTGCAATAATAACACTGACCGCTACATGAGTTGCTAGGCTTTGAAGGTTGTCTGTGCAGATGTTGAGCATTTATTTATGTTCTGGGATTAAATTCACATTAGTCAGATAAGTGAACTGTCACTGAGTTATGACCCCAAAGTGTAAAGCATTTTAAAATTTGATATTACCAATTTAAGATGGAAATGTACTTTCTGGTGACTGGGCCATAGGCATGAATATTCCCCTGTGATTATAAATCAATTTCTAAAGCACTCTGTGAGGAGATTGTATCCATTTGCATTTCTTCCAATGACTCATTTTCACTCTGGTGTTTGACTTTCAAACTTCTGTTTGTTGGAATGTCTCCAGCAGTACCAGCATCTTTGTCTTCCTTCCTACCAAATGATGGTATAGTATTAGCTCTAACACTTTTTATCCTGGTTATAACAACAGTCTTTATAACTGTTGTTACAGGACAGGCTTTAAGAAAGCCATTTGAAGCATCGTTGTTATTTCCTTAGGTCTTATACATAAACTTTGCTATTGTAAATGATCTCACAGATTGAAACCAAAATGTACTGTAAAACCATCAATTTCTTGCTATAAAAACCATCAATTTCTTGCTATAGAACTAGATTCCATTTATAGGACGGACCATGTACATCCCATTTCCATCTAGTTTATATGCTGGAAAATAGTTTTAGAGTGATTTATGTAATGTCTAACATTTTCAATTTTGCCAATATACATAAAGATAGTAATTTTAAGGCTTTGTTATCAAGGTACTTACCAGCTCTTCATGTGATACTAAGTTTTTTCCCCCCTTTCTTCTCTTTTTTAAAGTACATACTTTTATTCCTTTTTTGTTTCTGGCTAATTAATGTGGAGTGCTGAGCACACATCTGAAAGGTAACACCTTTAGTTCTGTAGGCTTTTATCCCAGACATCTGATAATAATTACCATATAAATAAATTCATAACGCAAGGCAGTTAGAAGCAGTCTAATTGCACCAATTAATTTGTAGACTCACCTAATTAAATTTCCCTAGCCAGAATGTGTTGTCTGCATACATGAAAGTTTACAAGAGAAGTAACAGAGCAGAATAAAAAAACTAATGCTGTCCCTAATAGAGTCCCCCGAGGAACTTCTAAGGTTAAAATAAAAATCTATCAATGCCGAACAAGAAAATGTGCAGTTCAGCAGTAATGATGGATGGTTCAGCTAACCTTCATGCAAAATGATCCTGACACATATTATTATTGAAATAGAAATGAGCATATCTTTGTCTACCTTATTGCTATTTTATAAAGTGGATGGAATGGTCTGGGTGTCTGAAAACTCTTCTTTCTATTGTTCTGGGAAACATTAAGTCGATCCTAATCTCTGTCTTCCTCCTGAGACGTCCACAGCTTCTTGCTTATCTGTTTCCTGCCTTCATGTATGAATTGAGTAATTGCACAAATACGTGCCCAGGAGAGAAAGCTGCTCAGCGTACACCTTCACTAGCACAAAGGCACTCTTCCTGCCACTGGGAGACTAGGGCGAATTAAAATTTTCCAACCTTGGAAAATGCTATGTGCAGTATATGCATGTGATAATTAAAATATTTTCTTCTGTTTCTCATGTGTATATGTATGTGCTATGTAAATGTTTGTGTGTGTGTATGTGTGCATGTGTGTGCGTATGTGTGTGTGTGTTTGTAGGCTGGAGGTTCACAATGGGAGTCTTCATCAATGGATCTTCAACTTATTTGTTGGAGTAGAGTCTCCTCGAGCAGACCAGTATGGCCAGGTTAGGCTGGCTAGTCAGCTTGCTCATGGAGACTCCCTGCTTCTGCCTTCCATGTGTTAGAATTACAGTGGACGGTCATGGTCATCTGGCAATTATGTGGCTCCTGGAGATCTGAACTCAGGTCCTCACACATGTGTAGTAAGAACTTTAAACACTGATCTATCTCCTCTACCCCTGAAATCCATTTTGAAAGGAATAATTAAAAGAATGGCTAAAGGAAGCAGTGCATGTTAGTTAACAGGGGAAATATATTACTATCAATATTCTTAAATGGCTTTTCTTTAAGCCATTGTTTAAGGCCCATATTTTTCTTTTTATTTCTAAATTTGACTAATCTCTTTGGTATTTATTAATATATATAGAACTCCTATCTTTAAACTTGTGATAAAATTCTTTTCTTTTACGAAACTAGAGGTTTCTCTCTAGGCTCTTTGACCGTGGGTCCTGCCTGTACCTAACACTTCTTTCTCTTCTCACTCCCTGTCCCTTGCATGCCGATTGTCATCTGCCACATCTCCTGTATGCTTTCCTACCCTACAGGAGTCCCCAAACCCCCTGAAGACAGCCCGGTAAGTACCAGTGATCCTAGGCCTCATCTGTACACCACCCTCAGAAAAACTAATCAGAAAGTCACTCCCAACAAATCTGATTTAACAGTGAGTTTCATATCAGCAGCCTACACTGCCCACCTATGAACATCCCCTTCTGTGGGATGGGTTTTCTTATAAAAACCACATTAGGAAATGTCAATAAGGGTTTTGAACTAAAGAAGATATTGTAGAATTCTTGGGCAGGGGATAGACTCTCACTTTCAGTGGCATGTTAAAATATGCTTTTATCCTTGTCCAGTCTATCTTGAAAGGCAAGTAGGAGTTAGAGGCCAATGAAGCAGGACACTTGCAAGAAGGTCATACTGTGTACTATAGAAACTCACACTATTCAATTCCAAATAATAGAACAGATAACTCACAGAGGGCATTCAGAAACCCCATCAAAGGCAAGTGATGGAATATTTTGAGTGGTTGTAAGGATGCAACCATTCCATTTCCATTCCATGTAGAAAACACTTTTTTTTTTTTTACTTTGGAGTAAAGATTTATAAAAAAAGAAAATAAAAATTGTTCGCTTCAATATGATACACTGTGTTGATGCCATTTTTATCTCCTTGTTTTTTTCCATTTTGTATTTTTAAACCAACAGGACTCCCTACCATTCTATTTTATTACCTCCTTTGAAGCAATCTTTTTACACAGCTAAGTTGGCCTTGAGGTTTGGATCTTATCATATCTATCATGTTCTACAGTGCTGAGAATCCAGATGTGCAACACCCCGCTAGCTTAGTGGGAGAATGCTATGTGATAAGTGAAGTCCTGCCTTCATCTTAGAATTCTTTCCTTGCTGTCAAGGAGAGAAGGGCATTTTTGTTTCTATTGGGCTCTATTTATGTCTCATGACCTGCATTAATAAAAGTAAAGTGAACATGGTGAGTGAGGTTGGGTGACTATAGGGTAAAACAAACAACAAATAACCCCCCCTCGCAAAAAAAACATTTAAATTCTATCCAGAATTTTAGGCCCATTCCCAGGATATTAGTGGTACTCAAGTTCACATGCAAATGAAATGGCATATCATATGAAAACCAATGATCTTTGAGCCCATTAAGAATGCATTATTCCTGTACTTTGCTAGATGGGAAAAATAGGACCTTTAAGTCCTTGTGCCCAGGACCTATTATTTAATTTATATATTTAATCTAATAAATTTACCTTTGAAATGCATTTGCCATAGGAAGGGGCTTACATATCGAATTCAGGTCAAAATATAATACAAAGCAATTTCTTTTCTTCTGATGTCAATTAAATTAGAAGCTCTCAGTGAAATATGATGAAGGAAGATAATGAAGTTTTGGTAGTGGGATGACTCCCCCCTTCTAACCTGTTTTGAAACAACTCTCTCCATTCAGCTTCTGTGATTCCACCTCCATTCATGTGCTCATTCTTGGTTCATTTGAGTGACTCATTTTTCACTTGGATCTCTCTTTTTTTAAGTTTATTTATTACTTCAAGTTACATTTCCATCACAGTCCCCTCTTTCCACACCTCCCAGTCCTACCTTCCCACCCTCTCCCCCCTCTCCCACCTATCCTACTCCTCCAGAGTGGGTTGCCCTTATATATTAACTCCACTCAGTTCAACAGACAAATGAGGGTTAAGAGCTTCCTCTTGCACTGGGGGCCTACATGGCAACTCCAGTAGGGCAAAGTGTCCCACTAACAGGTAACAAGGTCTGTGTTCCTCTTCTATTTAGTGTGTTGGTTGTAGGATAGTTATCTTGTACTACATGGCTAAAATCCAACTATAAGTGAATAGATGCCATGTGCATCTTTCTGGGTCGGGGTTAGTTCACTCAGGATGAGTTTTTCTAGTTCCAGCCATTTGGATGCAAATTGCATGATTTCCTTATTTCTGATAGCTGAGTAGTATTCCATTGTGTAAATGTACCATAGTTTTTGAAATCCATTCTTCGGTTGAGGGACATCTGGGTTGTTTCTAGTTTCTAGCTACAACAAATAAAGCTGCTATGAACATACATGAGGAGATGTCCTTGTGATTTGGTGAGGAATCGTTTGGATGTATACCCAGAAGTGGTATGGGTGGGTCTTGACATAGAGGTATTCCAAATTTTCTGAGATATCACCAGACTTATTTCCATAGTGGTTGTACAAGTTTGTACTCCCACAAGCAATGGAGGAGTGTTCTCCTTTCTCCACAGTCTCACCAGCATGTGCTGTCATTTGAGTTTTTGATCTTAGTCAGTCATTCTGACAGGTGTGAGATGGAATCTCAGGGTCGACTTGAATAGAATTTCTCTGATGACTAAGGATGCTGAGCATTTCTTCAAGTGTCTCTCGGCCACTAGAGATTCTTCCTTTGTGAATTTTCGATTTAGCTCTGTTCCCCATTTTTTGATTGGATTATTTGGTTTCTTGGTGGTTAATTTCTTGAGTTCTTTATAAAGTATGAATATTAGCCCTCTGTCGGATGTGGGACTGGTAAAGATCTTTTCCCAGTCTGTAGGTTGCTGTTTTGTTTGAATGACAGTTTTCTTTGCCTTACAGAAGCTTTTCAGTTTCATGAGGTCCCATTTATTGATTGTTGGTCTTAGAGTCTAAGCTATTGGTGTTCTATTCAGGAAGTGGTTACCTGTGCTGAAGAGTTCGAGGCTTTTCCCACTTTCTCTTCAATTAGATTTAGTGTGTCAGGCTCTATGTTAAGGTCTTTGATCCACTTGGACTTAAGTTTTGTGCAAGGTGATAAGTATGAGTCAATTTGCATTCTTTTAGATGTTGACATACAGTTAGACCAGTACTATTTGTTGAAGATGCTGTCCTTTTTCCTCTGTATGGTTTTGGCTTCTTTGTCAAAAATTAAGTAACAATAGGTGTGTGGGTTTATTTCTATGTCTTCTATTTGATTCCATTGATCAATTGATCTGTTTCTATACCAGTACCATGCTGGTTTTATTACTTTGCTGTGTAGTATAACTTGAAATCAGGGATGGTAATGACTCCAGGAGTTTTTTTTTTTTTTTATTGTACAGGATTGATTTAACTATTTTGGGTTTTATGTTATGCCATATGAAGTTGAGAATTGTTCTTTCAAGGTCTTTAAAGAATTGTGCTGGTATTTTTATAGGAATTGCATTGAATCTGTATACTGCTTTTGGTAGGATGCCCATTTTTATTATGTTGATCCTACCTATCCATGAGCATGGGAGATCTTTCTATCCTGAAGTCCTCTTCAATTTCTTTTTTCAAGGATTTGAAGTTCTTGTCATACAGGTCTTTCACTTGCTTGGTTAGAGTTAGCCCCAGATATTTTGTATGGTTTGTGGCTATTGTGAATGGTGTTGTTTCCCTAACTTCTTTCTCAGCCCATTTATCTTTTGTATAAAGAAGGGATTTTTTTTAATTGATTTTGTATCCAGCCACTTTGCTAAAGGTGTTTATCAGTAGCAGTAGTTCTCTGGTGGAATTCTGGAGGTCACTTATGTATATTATCATCTCATCTGCGAATAGGGATAATTTGACTTCTTCCTTTCCAATTTGTATCCTCTTGATCTCCTTTAGTTGTTTTACGGCTCTAGCAAGAACTTCAAGTATTATGTTGAAGAGATATGAGGAGAGCCAGCATCAGTACCTTGTCCCTGATTTTAGAGAAAATGCTTTAAATTTCTCTCCATTTAATTTGGTGTTAGTTACTGGCTTGCTGTATATTGCTTTTATTATTTCTAGATACGGTCCTTGTTTGCCTGTTCTCTCCAGGACTTTTATCATGAAGGGGTGTTGGATTTTGTCAAATATTTTTTAGCATCTAGCTAGATGATCATGTGCTTTTTTTTCTTTCAGCTTGTTTATATGGTGGATTACATTGATAAATTTTCATATGTTGAACCACCCCTGCATTCCTGAGATAAATCCTACTAGATCATGGTATATGATACTTTTGATCTGTTCTTGGATTCAGTTTGCAAGTAATTTATTAAGTATTTTTGGGTCTATGTTCATAAGGAAAATTGGTTTGAAGTTCTCTTTCTTTGTTGGGTCTTTGTGTAGTTTAGGTATCAGGGTGACTGTGGCCTTGCAGAATGAGTTTGGCAGTGTTCCTTCTGTTTCTATTTTGTGGAAGAGTTTGAAATGTTTTGGTATTAGCTCTTCTTTGAAGGTCTGGTAGAATTCTGTGCTGAAACCATCTGGCCCTGCGATTTTTTCTTTTTTGTTTGGGAGACATTTAATGACTGTTTCTATTTCCTTAGTGGTTATAGTACTCTTTAATTTATTAAGTTGATCTTGATTTACCTTTGGTAGGTGGAAACTGTCACAAAAATTGTTCACTTTTCTTAGGTTTTCACATTTTTTGGAGTACATATTTTTGAAGTAAGACCTAAAGATTCTCTGGATTTCTTCTATGTCTGTTGTCACTTCTCCCTCTTCATTTCTGATTTTTGTGATTTGGGTATTTTCCCTCTGCTTTTTAGTTTGGCTAAGGGTTTGTCCATTTTGTTGATTTTTCTCAAAGAACCTACTCTTGGTTTCATTGATTCTTTGAATTGTTCATTTTGTTTCTAAGTTGTTGATTTCAGCCCTAAGTTTGATGATTTCCTGCCCTCTGCTCCTCTTAAGAGTGTTTGCTTTTTTTCCCCCAGCTCTTCCAGTTCTGCTGTTAAGTTGCTAATATGAACTGTCACAGTTTTTTGAAGGCACTTAGTGATATGAACTTTTCTTGTAGCACTGCTTTCATTGTGTTTCATCTGTTTGGATATGTTGTGCCTTCGTTTTCATTGGATTTTAGGAAACTTTGATTTCTTTTTTATTTTTTTTCTCTGACCTAGTGGTCATTGAGTAGAGAGTACTTCAGTTTCCATGAATGTGTAGGCTTTTTGTTATTCTGTTTTTGTTGAAGTTCAGCTTTAATCCATGGTGGTATGATAAGATGCAAGGGGTTATTTCACTTTTTTTTTTTTGTATCTGTTGAGGCTTGCTTTGTGTCCAACTATGTGATCAATTTTGGAGAAGGTTCCTTGAGGTACTGAAAACAAGGTGTATTCTTTTGTGTTTGGGTGAAACCTTCTATGGATATCTGTTAGGTCCATTTGGTTCATGACCTCTGTTATTCTCATTATGTCTCTGTTTGGTTTCTGTCTCTATGATCTGTCCATTGATGTGAGTGCCATATTGAAGTGTTCCACTATTGATCAATGTGTGGTTTAAGCTTTAGAAGAGTTTTGTTTAGAAATGTGGGTTCCCTTGTATTTGTGGCATAGATATTTGGTATTGACATTTCATCTTAATGAATTTTTCCTTTAATGAGTATGTAGTGCCCTTCTCTTTCTGTTTTGATTAATTTCAGTTGAAGGTCTATTTTATTTGATATTAGGATGGCTACTTCAACTTTCTTCCTTGGACTGTTTCCTGGAAATCCTTTTCCCAGCCCTTTACTCTGAGGTAGAGTGTATCTTTGTTAGTGAGATGTGTTTCTTGCATGCAGCAAAATGATGGGTCTTGTGTAGGGATCCATTCTGTAAGCCTGTCTCTTTTTATTGGGGAGTTGAGTCCATTGATGTTGAGAGATATTAGTAACCATAAGTTGTTAGTTTCTGTTATTTTGATGTAGGTGATGGTTGTGTGCTTCTTTTGGTTTCGCTGCAGTGAGGTTTTTTTTTTTTTTTTTTTTTGCTTCCTTTGTTTTCTTGGGTTTAGGTACCTTCTCTGGGTTGGAATTCTCCTTCTAGGATCTTTTATAGAGCTGTATTTGTAGATAGATCCTGTTTTTTCATGGAATATCTTGTTTTCTCCATCTATGTTGACAGAAAATTTTGTTGGGTATAGTAGTCTGGGCTGGCATCTATGATCTCTTGGGACTTGTAGGATGTCTGCCCAGGCCCTTCTGGCATTTAAGGTTTTGAGTTGAAGTCAGGTGTAATTCTGATGAGTCTGCCATTATATGTTACTTGATATTTTTTTCTCTTACAGCTTTTAATATTCTTTCTTTGTTCTGTACATTTGGAGCTTCAATTATTATTTGCTGAGAGGAGCTTCTTTTCTGGTCTAATCTAGTTGGTGTTCTGTATATGCCTCTTGGAATTTTACCAGCATCTCTTTATTTAGGTTTGGGAAATTTTCTTCTATGATTTTATTAAAGATGCTTCCTGGACCTTGGAGTTGGGAGTCTTCTCTTTCATCTTTGCTTATAATTCTTAGGTTCTGATTTTTTTATTGAGTCCTTGATTTCTTGGATGTTGTGGGTGAGAATTTTTTTTTTATATTTCTCATTTTCTATGGTTGTTGTTCTGACTGACTTCTTCAATTGAATCTTCCACACCTGAGATTCTGTCTTCCATCTTTTGTATCCTATTTGTGATACCCATGTCTGTAGTTCCTGTTCTTTTTTTCCTTGGTTTTCCACCTCCAGGACTATCTCTGCTTGTGTTTTCTTTATTTCTTCCATTTACAATTTCAAGTCTTGAAGTGTTTTATACATTTTATATATTTCCTGCTCCAATTTCATTGTGTTTGTCTGAAAATCTTTCAAATCTTTTATAGCCTCATCTCTTTCCCATTCATGTTTGACTGAGTTAGCTTGGAGATCTCTAATGGAATTCTTCATTCCTTTCATTTTTTAAATTTGTGGATTCTTGAAATTCTTTCAGGGATTGATTTTCTTCTTGTAAAGCCTCTATCATTTTCCAAAGTATAGATTTGTCATCATTTTCACGTGTTTCAGCTGTGGTGAGATGGTCAGAGCTTGCTGTACTAGTATAGCTGAATTTTGTTGGAATCATATTTCCCTGACTTTTGTCATTTCTGTTTTTTGCTGGCCATTAGCCATATGGTTGTTCTTAGCTGTTTGTTCCTGGTGCCTTCTGGACTTGGTGCCAAGAAGGGAACTTTGGTGTAGAGGCTGTATAACTTGGTGATCTGTAGCTCTCCACAGGCTGGATAGGTCCTGTGTGGGGGCTAGTTCTCGATATACCAACCAGAACTCACCACTTCCTATTGTGTCCTGATTGTGAACTCAGGTCAGAGGTTAGTATAGGATGTGCTATTCCTGCCTGCAGGTTCCTGAGATCCAGTTGGTCTTCTTAATTATGTTGGTGGGGGTTGGCATCCCTACAGTTCTCCTGCAGCTTATGCATCAGGACCATGATCGTGGTCTTCTCAAGTTGCTCTTAGGGGGTTCTCAGGTTCAACGTGCACCTTATAGCCTGAAGCACTGTGATCTGGTACAACCAATGTCACCCAGGCAGTGAGCAATGGCCTGGGGTTGTTTCCCTGCTCCAGAGTTGGAGCTCTTGTGGGTTGTAGCCTGGATATTCAGCTGAAAGATAAGGCAAGTGCCAGCAGGGAGTTCTGATGTGGAATTCATACCCTGTCCACAGTGCTTGAATTCCGGAAAGCTCAGCTGCCTTTTCCAGGCCAGAATCACTGTGCTCCAGTCTTGCCTGCCTGAACTGGGGTGGCCTCTGGCAGTTTTGCTGTAGCTAGGGTGGTCAGGACTTTGGTTGTGGTCCTCATAAGCTACTCCCTGGGGGGGGGGGCACTGTCTCAGAATCAACGTGTGCCTCTCTGTCAGAAGCTCTGTGGTCTGTGCAGCCCACTTGCTCAGGCATCACACAAAAGTCTAGAACTGCTTTACTGCTCCAGACCGAGATCTACATGCTGTAGACTGAGGCAGTAGACTGAGAGCCCTGCCAAAGTGGGTGCATGCAGGGAGTTCTAATATGGATTTACCAAGGCATTTACAGCATTTAGACTCAGCGGGGGAATCTCAGCCACATTTTTCCTGTCAGAGGTTCTGTGTTCCAGGGTACCAGTCTGGGTCTGTGGGGCTTCTAACAGATTCCCTGTGGCTAGGGTGTCAGCACTGTGGATATGGACCTCCCAAGCTACACTCAGGGGGGGATCTGAGAATCAACCTGTGCCTCTCTGTCTGAAGTTCTGTGGTCCGGGTGCAACCCACTCCCTTGGGCAGCACCCCATAGTCTAGGACTGCTTCACTGCTCCAGGCAGAGATCTCTATGCCCTGGACTGAGGCTGTAGACTGAATGCCCTGCTAGAGTGAGAATGGGCAGGGTGTTTAATATGAGTTCACAAGGCATCTACAGCTCTTGGACTCAGCGAATCTCAGCTGCCTTTTCCCTGCCTGAGTCACTGTGTTCCAGAGCAGTCTGCCTGGGTTGGCAGGGGCTGTCAACAATTCTCCTATACCTAGGGTATCAGGACTGTGACCATGGTCCTCCCAATCTACTCCCAGATGAGTCTCAGAGCCAGGCCGTGCCTCTCAGATTGAAGCTCTGAGAACTGGTGCAGCCTGGTTTCTCCAACTGCACACAATGATCTAGAACTGCTTCACTGCTCTGGGCCAAGACATAGATGCTGTATCCTGAGTGTATAGCAGAGAGCCCAGCCAAGGAGTCAGTCCAGGGAGTTCCAATACGTGGTCTATATCCTGTCCACATTGCACTTGGGCTCAGGGAAGCTGAGCGCCTCCCAGGTCGATCCCCCTGTTACCAGTCACCTAGACAATGCCACATTGCAAATCCCAGGGAGAATCTCCCTCAGTCTTATCATAGTAGCTCTGCTAGTCTTCTCCTGGGTGTCAGAATGCCTTCACGGACACCGTGGACTTAGAAAACTGGGGAGGGCCTCTGTTTAGAGGTTGAAACTGCCAGGTGATGTCCTGAAAAGATCCGATCTGATGGCTCTTCCACTGCTTCAGGGAGTGCACTCTCTCCTGGTGGGAAGCATTCAGTATCTAGTATCTGGTGTCTCCATTCTTCCAGTGTCTATATTTCCTGTACAGAGTTCTTCATTGTCCCTGTCTTTGATGGGCAGGCCTAGATAAGTTTGTGCCTCACAAACTGCCGTTCAGCAGGAGTATATCTCTGCAGTGGTCCAGCTGGTGTTCCTGATGATCAAAATCTGTCTGAGCTTATTGCCGTCATCTTGCTGCCCCTCACTTGGATCTCTTTAAGATCTGAGTCTCTGTGAATCTAGAGTGCTGACTTCCAAGCCTGACAGATCACTCAACATGAGCTTGATACCAGGGACCCATGTAAAGTTGGAAGGAGATAACCAAACTTTATAAAATTACCCTTTGACCTCCATGATATGTGTACCAATATTATGCACACATGTGGAATAATATTAAACAAAATTCAAAAAGATCAACTTTGCATCAATCTATAGAGAGAATTTGAAAATCTACACAAAATGTTTAACATTATAGAAATTCATCTTTTATCAAAATTAACAACAGAGGAATTGTCTCCAGACAAATTTTAATGAATTCAAGAAAACTGTGAAATAAACTTAGCTTACCAAATAGATGCCAGAAAACCAGACGTGTTTATGGTATAATACTTACCAACCTCACAAGGGTAGATGTCTTTAAATCTCTTTTGTTAATCTTAAACATCAAAAAAATTAAGAAAATTGTTTATTTTATGAGAGAAATTTACATGAATATCAAAGCTGATCAGCAATCCACCAATCATACTATAATGAAATCTCATTTTCATCAAAGAAAACCTTAAGTTAGCAACAGAATTTAACATCTTCATAAAAGGAGCACATCATGTAGTGACCAGGTGAAGTTTATGATTAAAAAAAAAAAGCTTAGACAAGAAAAAAAAAAGCTATGTGGTTATCTCTATAGATAACAAAACTTGCATGTCATGACTTTCTACTCTTTGGACAAATGCCCATTCAAATAAATATGTTAAAGGCCTGGTCCACATAGTGTTGTTGAGAAGTAGGGCCTGGTAAGAAATTCTTAGATCATATTGGACATGGTCTTGATGGGATTAGTGGGGGTCCTGGTTTCTATCTTGTTTTCTTTTACTGTTAGGCCATGAGGTAAGCAGTTTTGTTTTTCTGTATGCTCCCTCAGTGATATGCCACTTGGCCACATCCCATAGTCATCAGATAAATCTGCCATGCATTTGAACCTGTAAAAATCTAAGGCAAAATAATCCTTCCCTCTTCACTAGTTGATCATTATAGATATGTTACTATGGTGATAAACATCTAGTTAATATTAGTATCCATTTTTAATTTAAGAAAACACCCAATATAAGAATTAATGTCTTCCTGACATTGTATATATAGATATATAAAATGTGTATATGTTACATCTGGTCCTCTTAGAACTGTTTTGTAGGGTATCTCCTACATTGATTGTCTGAATATTCTATATTTTTCTATGGACTAAATAGTTATGTTTCCATAGAGTTTTGAGGCTGACTCTTTAAGCCTGTGATGCTGTTGAAAGGTGTGGCTTTTGTAAAGTGAATAGGCCAGGAGTATGGACTCCTAATGGGTGCAATTAGTGCCTTCAGAAACAGAAACACAGAAAGCTTGCTTCTTGTCCTTACTTATGTGTGTTAGGTTCCAAGCAGAAAACAAGTGTCCACACAGGAGACCTCATCATAACAGGATCTACCAGAACCTTGACTTTAGACTTGCCAGCTTCTAGGCCTATGGGCTATAAAATTTTCTTGTTTAAGCCACACCATCTCTGGAAATTTGTTATGAAGGACTGAGCTAAGACATGTGACTTGCATACTTATGAGTAAGCTACCACTTTAGATGTCATTTATTATTCCCCACTTGGTAATCTCTGGCCACATCAGATATGGTTTTTCTTCAATCTACCAAAGTCTTTTGAACCTCAACACTTTTATTATCACCTTTTATGGAAATATCTACCCCCGTTCTTATTTTCTAATGTGTTTATGTTCTTTAGATGCTGTTTCCTATTTCACTATCTCAGGGATGCTTCCTCTGACCTCCTCCATGGTCAGTCACCAGGCTGTTCATCCTCAGCTGTGCCTTGTTTTACTAGCAAGCATAATATCCTCTGTTGTACATCTGGAAGGACTTAATTTGCTTGCCCACTACATTTCACCAGAGCAAAAGAAGCACTCAGCACTTACTCACGAGAGCCCAATGCTGATACAATGCCTGGCACACAGAAACGCTCTGGACTATATGTGGAATCAATGAATTTGTGAGTGGCCCAGGATACTGAGCCATCCTTTCTAAGTTTAAAACACCTGGACTGAGATAAGAGATATCTGGCCTCTTTTTCTGTTATATTTGAATAATAGCTCTTGATTCTTACAGCCTTGGTTTTTTATAATTATGAAAAGATATGTCACAAAATGGTCTTGGACGGTAAAGGAAAAACAGGTGTTTAAGTCATTAGCACATTTGTATATTACACATGCAAGGAAGACACTGGTATTCTTAGAAGTTTCTTAGTGCTTCTTATTGCTAATACTGTTTTTTTAGCTCTATGGTTCTGGTGGGGTTTATAGCTAGTCATGACACAATGCACTATAAAAGTCTATAAGTCTCCAAATATTGCATGATAAAGTAGCAGACACCATGGGCTATTGTCTGAACGTGGGCTCTCCTGCTCAGTGACTCAGGACTCTTAATGGTACCCTGAGCCTCAGGTGCTTCATCTACAGAAAGGAGAGCAAGAGTTACTTCATAGAAGAGTAGAGCCTTGCCATTACAGTGAAAATAACAAAATTTCTCTCCTTTGCAGACTGTAATACTCTATATTGATGTATGTGTGTTGACGTATATGTTTTTAAAAATGAACAGTATTAGTTACTCTTCTACCATGGCTACAAGAATGTCCATCAGAAACAACTTAAAAGAGGAAAAATTTATTTTGGATCTGATAACCAATGGTTCAGTATATGGTCCTCCACATTGCTATGATTAGTTTTAATTTTCTGACTTAACATTAGGACTTTTCACTAGGAGTAAACGTCTGGTCTATGTTTATTTTCTCCACCCTTGTCATCAATTTGAACTTCTACAGTAGACTTCTCCTTACATCGTCAGTACTAGCATAAGGGTCTGTGCAGCAGGTCTTGCCATAACTCATGGAAACAGCATGTTGGTACACAGTGATAGAGACCTATGTACAAAGGAGACAACTTCTCAGAGTGCTAATCTATCATGTATTACCTCTGATAAAAGGACCATTGAGAAAGACCAGACACCAGAAAATGGTGGAGATAAATATAGTAGA
Organism: Lophiomys imhausi; assembly: GCA_907164525.1. NCBI lineage: Eukaryota > Metazoa > Chordata > Mammalia > Rodentia > Muridae > Lophiomys > Lophiomys imhausi. The sequence goes on along the minus strand of CAJQZJ010033120.1, from coordinate 1,492,319 downwards.
GATGAAAGCATAGAATTGCAGAGCATGTGTTCACTGATTGGAAGAATGAGGAAGCTAACACACTTGATAGAGTCAGCTGCTCTGCTCCTCAGTGGGTTTTCTTAGGGAAAAGTGCCAGCTAATTATGGCTATTTCGGTCAGGCTACCTCTAAGTGTTAATATGTCTTTTATTTAAAATCTCTTAGATGTCCTACAACCAGTGGCATCTTGCCTTTCCTTTCTATAAGCTCCCTTTTGATTGTAAGCTTTGACAACATTTATTAATTCATCTACTCTGTTCAGATGCATTTGAAGTCAGCGTATCCATTCCCTTTTCCTTTTAAGTGAAAGAAACTAAAACTGAAAGATATCTTTCATCTCGCTGCCTTTGCCTTGAATGAGTGAGCCGGGCTTGCAGTAACTTCTCTGCCACTCAGGACTTCTTGTGCAGTTGTTGAGTAGGTTTTCTTACAAAGCAGGCTGATGTACTCTGCCTTTTCAAGAATAAAGAAAGATTTCTCAAATATCATTCATCATCAAGTAGATTTCCATTAGCACAGTGATCAATTTCATTAAATAGCATGAATACCTCTATTGTGTGCTAAAAGCACTCATCCTGCTTTCAAAAATACATTGAAAATAATTCGATGTCAATTTCCATGGTGACAGAGGGAAAGGCTATCTCTTCGAGCTGCAACAAGTACATACATTTCTGAGCTATTGTGAAACACTGAATTGGTCCCTTTGGGTCAAGACTTCTTTGGGTTTTGTTGTTATTATTGTCTCATTACCTGAGAAGAAAAACTGCTGTTAGAAAAAAAAATGTGGGGCAATTATTGAATTGCATACTCTTTCATATCTTGCCAGCCAATCATTTTTGTGATATAATGCTTCAAAAGAAGGATCTTAATTTAGCACTTGTGAAAATTTTTGCAATGAAACTTCATCTTGGTAGATAAAGTTATACATAAGGTGTCAGTGCCCAAGATGTCCTTGCTTTGACAGTTGCTACTTTGTGTCATTTCTGTAATTTATGAGGTAGAGGAACTTCTGAGCAAAAGCTGCAGAAGTCCTGCCTTGTTTTCTTCCATTGTTCCTATTTGTCACAATACATTAACCTTATGCAAGAATGTACTTGTTGCTTATCAGTGGCACAGTGACTTTTTATGGTACAGTTAGCCTAGTTTGATTTTTCTATGTTCTAAATCTTTTTGTCAGAGAGGAGCCTCCTAGTGCAGATTTGATCAGGATTCCAATTCAGGTATAAACATAACTGAGAATGCTTGAGCTGACATATTAAGTTTACTGTACTCTTATCTCATTGAATACCACAAGGTCATATAATGCATACTCACTGGTCAAATAGGTTCCGGTAATCCCTAAAAGAATCTCATGAAGACCTAAATCCTATAGTCATATATTTCTAAGAAGATTGCCTCTACTCAAATCACTGTTCAGATTTCCTGATTTCATTGTTACTACATTTTCGTGCCTGCATCCTACACAAGTACACACACACACACACACACACACACACACACACACACACACACAGACACACACACACACACACACACACACACGCACACACAGACACACAGACACACACACACACACACACACAGACACACACACACGCACACAGAGACACACACACACACACACACACACAATTTTATATTTGTTTGATGTATACATTAATCTGAATAATACATTTGAAAGAGTGGGAAAATTATGTACCCATCCCTTACTAGGAATATTCCTATATTATATTAGGCTGACATATGAGATAAAGAAGGACAGAATATTGTCCAGGGGACATATGAGCCATGAAAGAGGTTATAAGCTCGTCATTTATTCAAATTGCATTTCTGTCACAGTTTTGCTTGTTGTTTTTGCTTATTATTTCTTTTTACACATAATAAACAAATTAAGTTACCTTTCGGGTCATCGAAGTAGCAAGGGCCATGAAAATAAGTTTGAAAATATGAATAAACTATTGGATAGTCAAAGTGTAAAATCAAAATTGAACCTTGTTTTAGAATGGCCAAGGTTCATTTTGTATGGAGTTTGAGAATGGGCAAGTGTTTGAGTGACTTCCTTAAGCCAGCTGTTTGATATCTTTTGAGATTTTATTTGGGAGGGAGAAATATTCTTATAAAAATAATGAACTAACATTTTTGAAAGTAGAACTCTGAAGCTCATTCATGGACACCAGAAGCAACTATCCCCTGCCAACGGTGAATCTGCTCGAGCTATGCCAGGGACAACACTTGCATAATAGGAATTCTTTTGAGATGGATACTGGATGTCATAATCGTGGATCTAATTTCATGATTATCCCAAGAGAGAGGCTGATCCGCTTGTAATTTGTTTCGGGAAATGGAAAGCAATCCCTTTTATGACAGAATGTTTGTGTCAGGCCTTTGCTAGTCCTTCTGCCAGAGGCCACGTGTATCAGCCAGCTGTCTTGGCCATCCAAAAAAATTCTGAACCTGTGTTAGCCAAATTTCCCTAACTGATTACTACCTCTGGCAGACTCTGGTGCAGCAGTATGCATGACCTCAGTTGAGGATAGCCCTAATGGTGTCAGATATTCTGCGATGCAAATCTAGCTCATTGTTATGTCACTGTTAGAATTTATGTATGTAATCCTGAAGGAACTATAATTGTGATCAATGAACTAGACTTTAATTTTAGTAACCCACAATGAAATCTTTTTATTTGTTGGCATGATTATGCCACAAAGGGGAAGCAAATTTGACAATTTGTTAAGCAATGCTTTCTTTATACATACACTTTTCCCCTTCAGTTCTTCATGGCATTTATTTTTCAAAACTTGTACTCATTAGTGAGTTTAATTTGAGCACAGCTGGAGAAGTTGAATAGAGAAATTGATATTTATTAAAATAATTTTAAATTGTCCAAAATCAAAGATAATAAGATTTTTTAAAATCCCACAGCCATATGTTTACTAGAAATTCCTGATGGATACTGCTGAGGACATTCATTCATTAAGAAACCAACCATTGGGTGGTGTCTACTGTGTTTTAGTTTCTCACATTAGACAGGTGTTAGCTTTGTAGGACTTAATGTTTCATAAAGGACAGGAAAAAAGAGAGAGAAGTCAGCAAAAGAACTCAGATCTAGAACACGCTGTGAAGGAAAGAACCAAAGCACTGTAGAGAAAAGAGCAGAGGACAATTTTAGGGGACCCTAAGAAGGAGGTGTCTACTTCTAAGTATAAAGAAAAGTAGTACAGATAAGGCATAGATATATGCATAGATAAAGCATTAACAATACCCCTGGGTTGTGCAGATATCTCAGTTATTAAACTGTTTGCCTTGCAAGGAGGACTTTAGTGTGGTTCCTAGAACCCATTTGAAAAACGTGGGTCATGGGGATATGTGTTTTTAATTATACTTCTGGGGATGAGAAGACATAAAGATTCTCAGAATTCATCAACAAGTCAGCCTATATACCTGGCAAGTTCTTGTCCAGTCAGAGATCCTGTGTCAGAAAACGAATCAGGTGGATGATGACTGAGGGGAAACACTTGAGATTAATCGCTGACCTTCACATGCATGTACATACTCTTAATTGTGCATCCTGCCATCTACAAAAATGTGTGTATGATACACACACACACACACACACACACACACACACACACACACACTTGAGGTGAGATGAATCAAGTGATTTAGAGAGAGAGATTGAAAGACAATGAGTTTGCAAAGAAAGATGGTAGGGTCCACATATGTGTAGGTCTATAGAGTTCAACAATGACTTATATTTTAAATGCAGATGATTCTTAACTTATAATGAAGGTATGCTCTCAAAACTCATTGCAAATCAAATTATTTTGAATGTGTCAATGCAAAATACATTTAATATACCTAACCACTGAGTAGGATAGCATAGACTAGTCTACCTACTCTACATTACAGTTGGGCACAATTGTCCAACACAAAATATAGTTTATAGTAATCACAGCTCCACATGAGCTAGATATTTTGCAGATATAATGGAATTTGATAATATCATGCCAGAATCTCTGCCAACAGCGTATACTACAGACTGTTATTTCCCTTCTGATTGCATGGCAGCCAAGGCATTATAACTTATTCCATCTGCCTTTCACTGAGAAAGATACATGCCACAGATATCAGTTTGAAGTGGAGAAAATTTTAAATTGAGTATTTGAAGTGTTATTTCTACGGAGTGAATATTGCTTTACAGCATTATAAGTTTGAAAAAGTTTAAGTCAGGGGAGATGTATATTCTGGAACATCCAGTAGATGTGGTATAATTGTTGGCATGTCATATGATATAATTCCAGTTTTAAAATGTTATGTCCCCTTACTTTTGCAGAGAAAACCTTGGAGGAGATCAAAGGGAACCACAGCCAGACAAAATTAGAAGGAGATATTAGAGGGAAATTGGAGTAACTCAGGAAGTTAGGCACAGCATGGTGACTTAAAGTGGTAGTTGATTCAGAGAGGAATGAATTTTGGGGACACATTTTGGATGTTGTCCAATGCGAGACACAGCTGATATCCTTGCTGTGAGGAATAGTGAAGACTAGAGTTAAGTGCAGATATCTGCCAAAACCATGTGTAGGAAAATAAAAGATATGTGCCTATTTTTGGTGATGGGAGTTTTATTCAAGCTTATTCTTCAGGCTACATGTGTACTTGTTCCTGAGACTTATTTTGTTGGCTGGTTAGTGTGTTTTGTTTTCTTGAGACAGGCTGGCCTCCAACATGTGGCAATCCTACTTCTGCCTTACTAATGCTAGGTTTACAGGTGTGTGCTGCCACACTGCAGGCTCTTCCTCTGCCTATGAAGCCAACACTTGAGTAACACTTGAGGTTGCACTCAAGAATTTGGTAGAGAATGTCTTTCCAGGGAAGGTCAGAGCACAAAAAATAAGGGAAGATGTGTTCCATTTTAGGTGAAGAGTCTTCAGGTCGTTACCCTCACTAGGCTCATTAAAGTGCATATCTTTCTTTGGCCCTGTCCTTGATTCCTTTAGCCAAGCTCTTACAAGAATCCTGTTAGATGAGTTTCGTGGCTTTAGTGACTGATAAAATTCATTGCCCTTGGCCTTCAGCAAATGTCCTCTAAAGCAGTCAGTTGGTCTAGCAAGGATTCCCCAGCCTCTCTGCTTCCTCCCATCACTTTTCAATTCACATGCCATCCCCCAATTTGATAATCTTCATTTTACCTTATTATTAATTGAACCTCATCTCTCTCCCCTACTGCAAAGCCTGTTTGCCATAGCTCTGGGAGAATATACTTCATCTACCCACAGCGATTGTCAGGAACATTCATTTTGTGTTTGAAATGGGAGAAACACAAAAAGATAAGAAGTCGAGTGGAAAAGAAGAAAAGTAGAAAGACTTCATCAGAAAACAGACAAAATGTATAAGGAAGGATGGGGAAAGGAAGCAGTGAACAATCCTTGTAGTAAAGGCAGTTGGTGACACAGCCTGAAAATGGAGAACTGTCATCTCCTGCCATGCCCACTCACTTGTCCTCTTCCTGTTTTCAGAAGGGACAAAATCCCTACCTTTGGTGTCTTCCTTTCTCCTCCTAAACATAACCTTCTTTTCTTATTAGAGTAAAACTTTCCCTTTAATCCTACAAATCTCCATTATGCTGCCAGTTCTATACTTTGGAGAATTGTGTTCACATGGAGAGGTACCTGAATTCTGTCTTACCAGACTGTGGGGGGTAGGCTGGGAGTATACACACACACACTGGAGTGTGTGTGTGAATATAAGGCACCTTGAAGAGATGGAGTTCTGTGTTCATTATTACTGTAATTCCAAACACACTTACATGTAGAGCATTTATTTTACATGTAGAGCTCATATTACATGTAGAACCCTTATTTTACATGTAGAGTTTGAATTACATGTAGAGCGCTCTGTTATTTCAATGTATCTTTTCAGTGTCATGTTTTATAGATCATTATGAAACCTTAATTAGAAAACGTAACAAACACACACACACAACACATGCACACACACACATGCATACACATGCACAAATACATCTACAACCTTGTGACCCTGATTAAATTGGCAGTTTTCATTCTTCATTTAATCCCTTAAAGATTTAACTCTTAACCTAATGCAGATTTCTTTCAATTGACAATGCATATCTCTCTGAAAATGTAGCAACAATTCAGAATCTATATAGATTACTCTAACATTACTATTCCCTCCAAACTGGGTGGGTTTTGAGTAGGCTGACTAATACTAATTTCAAATAGTTGTAATATACTTGTGGTTTTCAAAAATAAACTTAAAGAAACGTCTTCAGAGAAAATGTGACTGAGATGACTTTGTCTGTAATACTGTAATATTTTCTTCTATTGTTTTAGAATTTTGGTGGCAGTCTCTCGTAAAAGGGGAGATGATTTCATCATCTTGGGTGTCTAGCATTTAGATTCCCCATCTTGATGTCATAACAAGCATTGAGAAAGAATATCTCAACTACCAAATGTCTCTGGTGTTGAAATTACAAGTATGTGGTTGACAGTTGGATTAAGTCCTTTTATCAGTGAAACTGCTGAGTTGTATGAGAAACCTTGTCCTCAAACCCCATAGCTATCAATCCCTTCCCTAGGGCTTTGCACACATGAATGCAAATAATACCAAACCAAGGCATGTATCATCAAGTCCAGACTACTTACTGAGTTTGAGTATACCTTTATCACTGAATCGGAAAGGGCCCATGGAACAAATTATGAGGAAGATGAAGTATCTTTCAGCCTTCGTGTCTTGAACAAAAAGGAAGGAATACATGTAATAGTCTGAAATAAATGCAGAGCCCTGAGGTAGCCAGAGGATGGTGCTCTCATAGAGGACAAAGCCTACTTAGACTCTTACATTCAATTTATATGAAAGATAGCTTCCCCTCCTAGGATATGGTTTTTTTATTTTTAGTTTCTGAACTTGGAGATAATGACAGTTTTGTATTTAATACCTTCTTACATTCTAATATCATTTTTAAAATATAGGTTCTATTTATTCTTTGATAATTTTATACATGTTTATGTTAATGTAGTTTGCTCATATCAGTCCCCCACTTTGTCCTCAAACTCTTTCCAAATCCTTCCACCATATCCCATTCTTACTATTTTTTGTAAATGAGTACAATTAGTGGTGTCCATATGTGCATTGACGTGGGGCCATCCACTGATGTATGGAGAAACCTACCTGGGGCCACAACCCCGTAGAAAACCGACCCTTCTTCCCTCAGCAAACTATCAACTGCCAAAAGCCCTTTGGCTAAGGATATGGCTCCATGAGCTCCACTCTCATCCATGCTGGAATGTCTTGTGAGAAAGAAAGATATCTTCTATGAGTTCATGAGGGCAATGGCCCTGCCATACCCATAAGTTGCCATTTTCAGCCATCTTCCCCAAACTCTGGTTCCTACAAGCTTTACAGCTCCTCCTCCACAATTTACCATCAGCCTTGGGGAAAAAGGGTTTGATATCAATATCCTATTTGGGGCTGAGCACTGCAAAGTTACTTACTTCCCCAATTTTAACAGCTTAAGTCTCTTTTTTCTTCTCCTGGCAAATAGGTCTAAAACAATAGGAAGCAAACCACCACTTTCTAAGCAACCAGAACCATTTCTTACAAGGAAAGTGACATCTGATGATTATAAGCAAACTAACTGAATAGTATTATGTGTGTAGATGTGGAGTGTTCAGGTGTGCATAAAGAGGTATTAAAATCAATAAACATTGATTTTCTTTAAGCAGCAAAATTAGTGTGACCACACTATATAGGAGTGTGTTGGTTATATAAAATTAAGCAGGGATGCCAGTTTCTTGTTCTTACATATCACCCACATGGAATTGCTTCTCAAATCCTCAAAGCAAAGAGAATAACATCTTATACATGCTGTGTTGAAAAATTTTTCCATACCGACTGAGTTGCAGTTTACTTATTCTTCAAGATGAGTTGCTACCACTACTCTGTGTGGGAGAGCCTGCCTGAGCAGACAGCATGACTCCCCTCCCATTCCTATTGTTTCCTTGTGGAGATCTGCCAGAGAGTTGTTCTTTGAATTTGTAACTGGCTAAAGAAACTAATTATTTAAATGCTGGGGAAATCTTTGTGTAAATATATTTTGATTATTCTATGCATAGTCTATAAAATCAGTTAAACAGTGATCACCTCTGGGGTTTTGGTATCTCAGTAATACTTGGCCATAGAATTCATTTCTAAGGAAAAATTTTAAATAATTACCTTTAAACCCAGGGCTCTCACATAGATACTGACATTTGAACTAGATTACCATAACCAAAACTTTTCCAACTTTTCTCATTTAACAACAGAGTAAATAAATTAAATATGAGCTCCTTGACAATGAAGACTATACTTTCATGCTCCTTGATCCATGTCTGAAAATTCTGTGAAGTCCCACAAATATTCATCAGTGCTTTGTATTCTGTACATGTAATACACATGCTTACTTCAACACAAAAATCGGCAGGTCTTTGTGTCTTTGAATAAAAAGATACAGAGAGATAATCCAACATTGCACCATGTCTCCCCGTAGCTATCAAGATTCTGCCAGCATCACCAAGGTGTCTCCTAGTCTAGAATCTTCTAGTGACTTATGAATTGAGTCACACCAACCCTTAGGACATGCTAAGAAGGTAGTTCCTATTGTCGTCCTTAACTTACAAAGTTATGTGCTAGGACTTGGACATTTTAAGAAAACTTAAGTTGTAGCCTTCCCATGCCAACCCCCTCTGCTCTCAAAACAGTCTGTGGCTGCCTATAATGTAAACTTCCTTCCATCCCCAGGACTCTCAGTGGAGTAAAAACACAAACCAACACCATATGAGCATCTTAGTGTGGCTATCACCCTAACAAAGACCAAGAAGTTTGGAGACACAGTGTGTAAGACTGTTTCTCAATTACATGATTTTTGCTATACATAAGTTCTAATGAAAGTCATCAATATTTTATAATGATCTGGATGGGGGGGCATCAGGCAAAAGGAAATGTGTATTCAGACTTATCTATCCATTATGTTCATATTTTAAGTCATTCCTTCAAGCACACATACATACACCCAAGCTACAGACATTAGGTTCTAAGCACACTGTGAGATGACTTAGTTCTCATCTTCTGATAAAGGAGCATTTAGTTTTCAACTTTGCTTTCTTTGCTTACATTTGCTTTATAATCCAGCATGGGAACATATAGACACATAAGTATAGAGGGCCATGTATATGAGTGCTCCTTTTTCAGGATATGTCTAGAGATTCATAGGTATCAAAGGGATAGTGATCGCTCAGGGAAGGCATGTATAGCCATGAATTCAAACTGCAGAGATGAGTAAGAAAGAATTGACTCCCTTGACCAAGTCATACGAAGAGGAGGGTTGAAAGAGTTGTTCAGGGAAGGCATATTGTTTACTCATTTGACTATCATCAATTCCATATAGAACTATCCAGGGAGCTATGAGCAATGGATTAGAAATTTGATCTAGCCTTCCTTAGAAAGAGTCACAGAGTCTGTGGAATCTGCCATAGACATCAACAAGGAGAAAGTCAAGTATTCGCAATATCACCATTATTGCCCATTGTTGAGTTGTTGGAAATGATACCGAATAGAAATGTGTGATCTAATCATTGTAACTTGTAAACAAGGAAAGGAATGCACCTGGTAAAACATAATGTTGGGCAAACACTGGGAAATGAATGGAAGGGGGAAGTTATACCTTTCTCTTGGGCCTTCGGCACATCCTTATGTACCCTGATTTAACAGAAAAAAAGTTGTTAATTCACTTTTTCCTCTGATATTCCAAACATATTCTTACATTATTTTCACATTTATATATCAATCTGCTGCTGTGGTCAGCATACTACACTTCTTATTGGTAAGAAGCATTTTGAGTGATATGAGAACACTATGATCTATCTGTTAATGTATTATACATAAGGCTAGCTTGGACCTCTTTTATCTAAGCCTGTGCCATCTATTCAACTGTGAGTTTGCATAAAATACTTATTCCTATTACCTTTAGAGTACATGACATTTTACCAAAAGTGACCTGTGTGCTCCTATATGTTTCTGTGGCAATGATGCCTCAAGGGTCCCCCCTAACAAAGAAACTCAGGCTTCTGAGAAGTTAATGTTCTCTCTTTTGAAGACCGCGAGTTTATGAGATCACACACTAGGTAACTGAAACCTGCAACATCATAAAGGTAATTTCAAATTCGGGCATTCTGTGAATGAGACATGAAATGAATTTCGTGTGCATCAGCTCCCTGGAGCCTGTCACAGTAGATAAGGCCAAACTGAAGGATGCAATGCTACTTCTTGTGGACTACTGAGCAGCCGAGTTAATAACTGAACCATAATTTCACTCCAGGACATAAAGCTGCTACATCCTGTCTCCTCCTGATCCTTTATACATAATAGTGAAAGTAGAATTTCTTTTAAGGCAGACCAAATGGTGAATATGTTTTATGTACACTTCTACAGTTGGTTCAAATATGTATTCAAAGTCATTCCCTTTATGAATCTTTCATAAATTAATGTTGCCATTTTTGACTGAATATTTCATTTATGTAGTATATTGTCATTATCAATTATCTCAATTATTCATTATTATTATCATCAATATCCAAACGTATTTATGTAACTGAACTTTTAAATTATTATTTAACACTTATTTATTTATTACTAAATTCACTTATAACAAACACCAACAATTTCTTAACTATTAATCCTATAAATTCTTACAACCCCTTTAACCTATCCACTAAACCTATTGATAATTATAACAACTACTTTCATAACCTTTTAGAATGATACAGTCTCTGGGGCAGGTCCTCAGTCATCAGGAACACAGTCTTTGTTGTAGATTCTTTAACGCACTTAGCAGTCCTTTTTCTGGATCTCTCAGATGCAGGTTCGTCAGGGTAAGTTGGTTATTGCAGTCTCACCTTAAATAAGGCTTCATGCTTTCTTCTCTGTGGAGACCCCAGCCGTCTGCAGGCCAACTTACTTCTTTTGAATCAGGAACTCAGCTGCTCTGCCTCAGTCCTTAAAGCCAGGCACAGTTTCCCCTAGGCCACTGATCCGACAGATCAAACCCCTCCAGGCAAAAGCTGAGCCACAGGGTCCAGTCCTTGGCCTTTTGGTGTCTTGCTCAGGCTTTCTTTGCTCACCGGCTTCTTTCTGCTTCAGGGAAAGAGCTGGCCATCAATGGCCAGCCCTTTTTTCAGCAGGACTCTTGGAGCTCTCTAGCATCAGGGGCCTCTTCTTCTTCTGGGCTCCATGCACTGTCTTCAAATAGGAGGAACTCTGTTTCAGCTTAATTTGGGCTCCGCCCACTTAGCAGCTGAAAACAATGTCAGGCCAGAAACTTTGTTTCTTCAAGTCTATTGAGTCTTTCCTGTTTTTCCTGACTTCAACCTTGTTTTTCAGTCTATTAAGTCTTTCCTGTTTTTGCTGACTTCATGCTGATAATGCTCTTCAGGCCCCGAATTAAGAGACAGTATCAGAAACTCCTATATATTTTCTAAATCTAATTTATCTAACCCCTACATATTTACATCCTATGCAAAGTGATTTAGTAGTCCTTAACCTTTAAGGAGTGTGTTTCCTCGATTCTTGATTCAATGTTGGACTTTGTGTCTTGATACAACACTGATATCCCCAGCCTGTGCTATATGTGAGAAGATGTTTGGGGAAGCACCAGTCATTCCCAGCTTGTCTTTTGTTCTTGCAGTTTTGTTGCGAGAACATGTATAATCTTGCTGGACAGATGGGAGACTCATGGACTGCATGTCCCTACTTCTCATAATAGTCAGCTAACCACCAGATGGAATTCTGGAAATAACAATAGGAAATGAAATATTGGGAAACCTTGCTGAATTCATCCAAGGTCTCATGAATCCTACAAACAGATGTGTTAAATTCATGTTAATTATCTGAACATCAAGATTTATTTTTCTTACTTATTGTGCATCTGCACTGTTCCAATGTATAGCTGATGAGAACTTATGGGTATATACCTCAGTATCCATAAAAGATTGCTTCTGGGACTTGCCCATGGAAACTGAAGTGAGCAGATGCTCAGTTCCTTTCTTTGATGTAGCATTATCATATAGTACTCTAAATTATCTTTAGGTGATTTATAATGCATAATACAATGTAAATTCAATGCATTAGTAACTTTACTGTGTTGATTTTAGACTAAAAAACAATAGGGAAAAAAGTTTTACATGATCAACACAGTTGCATTTTTTTTTTCTAAAAATAGTTTTGATTTCTGGATGACTCAAACATATAGAGATATTGGTACAGAAGCCAGACTGTATTTATACTTTGACTTATGGTATATAGTGCAGGCATGTGTTTATATTATGCTTTTGTTGTGTGTGCTAAACATTTTATTATCTGCTTGTACTCATATCAGGTTCACATAATGATTTTCTTTTTTCTACAAGATTCTACAAGAAGCTACCATGTCACTTCAAGATTTCTCCAAAATGACTTTGTAAACCTGAGTTATGCATGTAGTAAATATGAATAAACTATCGACTGGATGGAAGCTGATAATAAGAATTTAAATCTATCCTAAAATTCAAATGAACTCTGCCAAAATGCTTGCTGATTATGGAGTCACAGTGAGAGAGGGGAAAGGTCCATGTTGAGACCATGCTCATGGGATCCATGGTAAACTGTGTGCATGGTGAGTTTGCAGATGAAGCAGAGAGTGAAAGAGAAGCTGCGATGACTCATGAAGCCCAGGTGGAAGGTTGCACAGCCATCACATGAGAGCCAGGGAGCCCTGCATCTTTTTTTTTTTTTAATGTTTATTTATTACTTCAATTTATATCTCCGTCACAGTCCCCTCTCTCTGCCCCTTCTGGTCCCATCTCACCCTCTCCCCTTTCTCCCACCTATCCTACTCCTGCAGTGTGGGGTGCCCTACATATCAGCCCCCTTCAGTTGAGCAGCCATATGAGGGCTAAGAGCTTCCTCTTGCACTGGGGGCCTATATGGCAGCTCCACTACGGCAAAGTGTCCCACTAACAAATAACAAAGTGTGTGCTCCAGTTCCTTTCAATCTGTTGGTTGTAGGATAGTTATGCTGTACTACATGGCTAAAATCCAATTGTAAGTGAATAGATGCCATGTGCATCTTTCTGAGTCTGAGTTAGCTCACTCAGGATGAGCTTCTCTATTTCCATCCATTTGGATGTATTTGCATAATTTCATTGTTTCTGATAGCTGAGTAGTATTCCATTGTGTAGATGTACCACAATTTTTTGATCCATTCATCGGTTGAGGGACATCTGGGTTGTTTCCAGTTTCTAGCTATTACAAATAAGGCTGCTATGAATATAGATGAGGATATGTTCTTGTGTTTTTGTGAGGAATTGTTTGGGTGGATACCCAGAAGTGGTATGGCTGGGTCTTGAGTTAAAGTTATTCCAAGTTTACTAAGATATAGCCATAGCCATACTGATTTCCACAGTGGTTGTACAGTTGGCACTCCCAACAGCAATGGAGCAGTGTTCCTCTTTCTCTATAACCTTGCCAGGATGTGCTGTCATCTTTATGGCCTCTTATCTCAAGCTTCGGTGTTTCATAACGTGTCATGCACCCAGCTTAGACAATAGCTTCTTTCATTTCACAAACAACCACATTTCATCTCTTCACTTTAAAATGTTTTAAAAATAGTTTTGAATCTAAACAAAAATGTGAAAAATAGTAGAAAGGCTTATCAAGAGCCTGCACTTAAATCCCCATTAGTAATGACTTCCATTATTATGGTGCATTTGCTGTAATTAATGAAGCAATAGAGACAAACTGCTGTTCATGGAAGGACATTCGCTATTCTGAGTCACTTGGTTTTTATGTGATGCCCTTTTTATGTTGAGGGTTACATCTAAGTCAGTAGCTTGCTTTGTCAGCATGAATGCGCTCAGGGTCATTCCTGCTGTGATGGATGGATTGGAGAAATACTACTCAGACATGTCAGGGAATGTCTCCCAGTTGGGGTTTGTTTGTTGCGTGTTTTATTATCATACCTGGGTACTATATAGGGTGAAGACTGATCTCAGGGCCAAAGTGCTGACATTATCCGGTTGCACCAGCAATATCTACCATCCAAACAGCTTTGCTGAAGACAATGTCTGGACACAGAGTGATATAGTGTCAGGGTCCCAACTGTAAGAAAACTGTTTCTTTACCTTCTTTTTACTTTGTGTGTTAAGAAGAATATCAGTATGTACAGACTAAATCCAAGGAGTGAGTAGCTTTGTTCTCTGACCTTTAGGTTAGGGCATTAATATAAATAACTTGAAACCCTTCTGAAAAGAACACTTGTCTATACTTTTCTGTTCATTTTCCAGCGATATATTTAATGAGTGTACACACACACACACACACACACACACACACACACACACACACATACACCTATGAGATACAAACACAGATATATGCTGAATTTGAGTCTATAATGTAGCATTTTATTATTTGTTTCATTCGGTAAATTTTCTGTCTTTGTCAACTGGAAACCCTTCAGCTAGTTCCTGTGTACCCTTGACCTTGGTAATTTTTTTAAAACACTCCTTTGCATTCATGCCCTAGAAGATGCTTGCCTGAGCAAACTTCTGTTGCTTGTGATCACCCAGCATGGCCAGAGTGTGTATTAACTTGGTTTCTTATATTTAATTTATTGTTAATGATGTTTTCTCTTCATCTCTCCCTGTGTATGTGTGTATGCATTCACCCACAACATATTTGCATGCATGTTTTTGGAGATGCAGAGGAAAGCAAAAGATAGAGAATTATCAGTATACAAACGATAGAATACAATATACAAGCATGGAATACACTGATTTCCGGAATACTCAAGAGAGAGATCAGAGAAAGGCTTCTTATTGGTTTGTCTTGTTTGCCAGCTAGCATATTTCAACATAGGTTTCCTGTCAACTTCTACCTTATAGAGGTTATAGTTTTAGAATCACCCACATTTATAATAATTTAATGCAGGTGTTAGTGGTATAGGTAAACAAATAATGTTAGAGCATGTCAAAATATAATCAAAGTGCAGTCTTTTAGTTAGAATTGTGGAGACAAAGGCATTTAGAAACATTCCACATTGAGACCAAAAGGAGACAGTTCATATGTGGGAAACACAGTGCAGGTAATGGAGCGACGTCTCAGAGGTTGAAGTGCTGGCTGTGCAAGCATGAGAACCTGGATTTGCATCATCATAACTCACATTAAAAGCAAGACCTATATTATGAGCCTGTGACTCCAGTCCTAAGGGTGGGAAGGGGATTGTAGACAGGACAATCTGAAGCTCTCACAGGCCAACTAGCCTAGCCGATTGAGAAACAAGTAAATAAACAATATGGAGAGCAATTAAGGAAGACATCCAACATGAAATTGTTGAATTTTTTTTACATGCATGATCATACAGCTCATCATACATCTGTATACACATATATGAACATGTACACACACACACACAAGCCAAAACAAAACAAAAAACCTGATCAATATCATGACTTAATTAACCTATTTAATTAAGTCATTAATTAACATAACCTGTTGAGTTAAACCCTGGTCTTCATTTTGATACTCGGGGCAATACCATGGAGCAGGCAGCAGTGCTCCAGTTAGTACTCTGTTTATGCTCAGGCATTCATGCTCAGGAAAGCTAAACAGCTGACCAAAACCAGACTATCATTAAATGTGCAATCAGAATTTGAACCTAGAGTTTTTCAGATCCAAGGATTATGTTTTTCCTCAAAATCTCATTACTAAGTCCTACTGTTGCTGGGTAATTTCAAAAGCTGACAGTGGAAAAGAGGAAGGGAAGGAAGAGATAAAGAAGATGAAAGAGGAAAGGAAAGAGATGATAGAAAGGCAAAGATAGATACAGAGGAAAAAAAAACAGATATCTAGTCACAGTAAGCCATCGTGGTGATTTTATAAATTTGTGAGGTTCTTCAAAGCGTAAGCTTACTGTAAAAATGAATATGTGTCCCTGGAATATTCCTGACTGAAATACTGTCTTCATTGTCCTACACTGGGAATTGGACTCAGGGCCTCATGAAGGCTAGGCAGGTTCTCCCTCAGAGTTGCATATACAGATCCCACCTTCCCCTACAGTTTGAAGCAAGTTCATGTTAAGCTACCCAGGCTGAATTTGAATCTACACTGTAACATTTAACTGGCATTAAACTTGGTGATTGTCCTTCTTTAGCCTCCTTAGTGACGGGGACTCCATATCTGTGTCATCAGGCAGGGCTTATGTTTTGTGGTTTCCAATTGTCTACAGAAAAAATAAACTCACACGGACATTAAGAGTAACAAGAACCCAATCTCAGAGTTCCCATAACCTATCTTGAACCTTTGCACGCTTTAATTAATTAGGTTATGGATCAGACGATATTTTGTATAGACTTTTGTATTATATTTTCTCTAAAGAGAGAAAGGACAAAATTGAGATACCCAACCATTCTTTATGTTACAGAGCTAGGATTTTGCTGGGTCAAAGTTTAATGCCCCTGAGTACAGGCACTGGCCACCTCTCTGTCATACCCTTCAACAAAAGGATTTGGGAAGGGGCAGTTGCCACCAAACTTCTTTCCTCCTCCACAATTCTAGGGTGCTCACTGATACTTATGCGCACCTTGGACTTCAGCAGAACTTACATCACATAACTCGATCAATGCTGCCTATCCCAGTCCATTCTGTAACTATGACAGTTCATATTCCATGTTGAAAAATCACAGGATTTTTCCTTAACAGAAGGAACTATCAAAGAAACATTTAGTGTTATGCTGAAAAAGGGGAGAAAATACTGCTTTCTTTAATTGTCCTGAATATAAATAGGACCACACACACTGTGTGAGTGTGCGAATGCAGGTGTGCATGCGTTCATGCATGCATGCATTTGTGTATTTGTGTGTGTGTGTGTGTGTGTGTGTGTGTGTGTGTGTGTGTGTACTAGTAGAAACCAGGGTTAATCCTGGCTGTGTTCCTCTGTTACCTTCCACCTTTCTTTCAATGCAGGTGTCACTCTACTCAGATCTCACAGATTTGGCTAGACAGTCTGGGGAACAAGCCCCAGGAATTCTCTGTTTCTGCCTCCCCAGCACTGGAATTGTAAGCATGCTGCCATTCCAAGCTTACTTTTCTAAATGTGGATACTAAGACTGAACATAATGTGAGTACTGAGACTGAACATAATGTGGGTAACTAAGGCTGAACATAATCTGGTTACCAAGACTGAACATAGGTCCTCAAGCTTGAGTGGCAAGCACGTTAGCATCTGCGCCTTCTTCTCAGCCTTGAAACATTCACTTTACAACCTGAACGAAGAGGAGTAGTGCACCCATCCTTCATGTTGTCTTGCTGAGATGTAAAGCTTGTATTCTCGGGTGTTTAGCTCCAGATAATATGTTCTTGTGTGTTTTGAAACTTGACTGGGAATAATCTTATTGACAGCTTATTGATGAGTTAACAACCTGAGTGGAGGAACTTCTCACACACGTCATTGTAGAACTGGAGATACAAACCTAGCTGAGGATACAAGGATTTATCCTAATCCCTGAGGTCTAACCCATAGATGTGTTTGTATAAACCATGTGAAATTACTGTCAGATTCTTACTGGAAGAGTTGGACTAGTAAAGCTGTTGCTCTTTGGTTAGGAGTTTTGCTGTCTTTAAGAATGCAATGCAGAGCTATTCCAAGTTTTCTAAGATATCACCAGACTGACCTCCATAGTGGTTGTACAAGCCTGCACTCCCACCAGCAATGGAGTAGGGTACCCCTTTCTCCACACCCTCGCCAGCATGTGCTGTCATTTGAGCTTTTGATCTTAGCCATTCTGACAGGTGTGAGATGGAATCTTAGAGTGGTCTTGAGTTGCAATTCTCTGATGATTAAGGATGCTGAGCATTTATTCAAGTGTCTCTCAGCCATTAGGGATTCCTCCTTTGTGAATTTTCTGTTTAGCTCTTTTCCCCATTTTTTAATTGGATTATTTTGTTTCTTGGCATTTAATTTCTTGAGTTCTTTGTAAATTTTGGGTATTAGCCCTCTGTCAGATGTGGGGTTGGTGAAGATTTTTTTCCAATCTGTAGGCTGCCGTTTTGTTAGAATGACAGTGTCTTTTGCCTTACAGAAGCTTTTCAGTTTCATAAGGTTCCATTTATTGATTGTTGGTCTTAGGTCCTGAGCTGTTGGTGTTCATAAACCTATGTTGTCAGGAATGGGATTTTCCTGCGAAATAATTCAGCCTCAGGGTTCTTTTGCTCCTCACATCAAGGAAAGATTTGACAGAGTAAGTGATCGACAAATTTGTGCTGAATGATCGAGGCTACCATCTGTCCCAGTTTTCTTCCTCTTCTTTCAGTAAATTTTGTGTTCTAAGGTAAATTCTACCATTTTCCCCCCAAAACACTTCATTTAATGTCAGCGAGGTAACACCTTTGGGAAGGGAACTTGGGTCTATTTTTGAAAATTATCCCAGAACAGAAAAAAAATGTATCTGAAAGAATTAAGAAAGAACTAGAAAGTGTTAATTGGGTGAAAGGTTTCATACTGTCACAGACAGGGGGAGCTGGCCCCTTAACACAGGCTACTTTCTGCCCTTCTTAGTAACCCCAACTCTTAAAGTTGTCTTCCTGGTTTTCAGCCCCATTAGTCTCTCACCCAGGATCCGACTCCTTGTAAGACTCTTGCCCTTTTCTGGCCTTTACATGCACACATCAAAACGATCGAACAGCGGAATGTCAGAGGGCAGCTGCTTCTAAGACACTGAGTGCTTTTCTACTGCAGTACACATTTGATAAATCCTCTCCCCGTGATCGTTTATTAGTGATAGAAATGACACTTCTCCCACAAGTAGAAAGAGCAAAAAGAGGAGACTTTGATTTTCGTTTGTCTGACTCTAGGAATGGTCATAGGAAATGAGCTGCTTTTGTTTCTCAAGTCGTTTTTCCTCCAGTTGCCCCTCTTTGCTTCTCTGATAGCCCCTCTTCTCTCCTTTGGCAGTCCAACTTCTCAAATACTTTATCCCCCCCATTTCAAACATGGGGTGATACATAGCTATGACAGACACAATGCTCTTCTCTAAACGCTTCTTCTTTGCTGCTTTTGTTTGTTTCTTTGTTTGTTTTTTACCTCAGAGCCATGGTTCAGATTCAGAAAGGACTCAACAATAACCAAAACCTGGGAAATAGTTAATACCTCTAGCTATTATCTGACTCAGTAGTTAAATCCATGCCTGTGAGTTGATGTTAAACATGTATAAAAACATTTTTGAGTTACTTCTTTGTGGTTTGTTCATTTCGAGTCTTGAAATTGACAAACACTAAACAATCCCAGTCTACTTTGCTAGCTCCCTTCTTCTCACTGACAGGTGATCTATTCTCAATCCTTCCCATTTGTTTTAATCCTGTGTTACCCAGTATTATCCCAATCCAATGAAATTTTATGTGTTGAAAGAGTTGTTCTCCATTGCATGCAGTATTGTACAGTAACTATCACATGTGACTATTTCTTGGGGTAGGGGGGTTGTTACTAAGCTTTGTAAAGTGAATATTTAATTTCATTAATTTTAATTTATAGCCTGTTTAGCTAGTGGTTGCCATATTATGACATGTTCACATTAAGATATGTTCATCCAATCCTATGGTTTTGAAAACTATATTTATGCTGATTTCATACCTACATTTTACTAGTCATATTTCTCCTTGTCACAACTGTTGTTTTTGGTTTCCTGGCTGCAGATCATCTTCACAATGGCTGCAGAAGACCACCACGGTGACTGTAGATGTTCTCTAAAATGACAGTCATAGTTATAGTGGCCCTAGGTGATCCACAGTGGCTTTTTGAATGTTCTTATTGTTACCATCCTGCCTCTCTAATGTTGTTCCACATTGCTGCTGTACAGATCATATTGAATTCATGCACATCCCTTCACTCTGGTTCAATATAATCAAACCATCATATTAGTTTCTACTCGTGCTATAACAATCACCACAACCTGAGTGGCTAAACAAGTCTCACAAAGGTCTTAGTGGGTGCTAATCAAAGTGTCTATAATACGTTCAGACAACTTTTACTTTTTGGGCCTTCTATGAGTGAATCCATATTCTTTCTCTATCTACTCTCCAGAGTCCAAACACGTCCTTGGTTTGTTGTGTCCCCAAAGTTAGCAAAGTAAGCTCATTCCAATTCAGTTTCTGTTAATATTCCTCTTCTCAATTATCAGGGCCACAGAATGTTTGAAGAACTTATATCCTAGTAAGATTACATGGGAAGTAAGGTAAAAAGATTACACCTTTTTAGCCCAGAATAATCTGTTTCTTTCAAGATTCTTAACTTGATAATAGTAAAATGCCGCCCTATAATTTCTGAGGTTTCCAGCATGGCTATCTTATGAGGAAATCACTCTTATTTCCAGGGAGTGACCTCTATCTCTGGTCACATCCATGATCTCAGCACCTTTGTGACTTAGCTCTTCTCTAGCTTTGGAACTGGTTTAGACCATTTTGTTCCATTCTTGTTGCTTCTTGATATTCAATATTCCCTTCCCCAAGCCTTCTTCCTACTTGACACATTATCTCTATTATTTACAGAAACCTGTACATGTTTTATAATAGTTCTATTCAGCTTCTGTTTCCTTGGAGACACCATCTGTAAACATCCTGTGAAACAACAATAGCAACACACTAAAAAAAACCTTTCCTGGCCAGATGAGACTAAGCTACTAGAATTAGCTCAGAAAACCATTTTTTCTTGAAATTATGTTAAAGTAAAATTTATACTTATGTATCTTGTTCATCTTTCCCAGTAGGTTTTAATCAGCAGAACAAACAGGTACCTTAGATTCTAGTTCCTGGTGCAATTCCTCAGACCTTCACCAATCTATGTGCTCTTTAAGTATCTGTTGAGTAAATAGTTATACTAGTGTTGTTAAATAATGTTTTTATAGTAAAGGAATATGATTTGACAATTTTGATCTATTCAATACATTTTAATAAAGACTCATGGTATCATCTAAAAGTATATATTCACTCATAGATAATGTATGATCACTTATCTTATCATTCTCAAAGTAACTTCTTAAGCTAATTTAGCTCCCTTGACATAATTTACAGAGGAAATATTGTAGTCTTATGATTGCACTTAACAAAACTGCATTTGCCTATTTTACCATGGAAATGTAGGTACATGATAAATTATGTTTTCATGAGAACAAAATAGTTCTAATGAAAGCAAGTAGAAGAAACACATTACTAATAAAATTAGATATATTCTCATTTTTAAGAGTAACTTTAATATCCAATTTGCTGATTAAAATTGCATGCTCCATCAATGTAAAAGTCCCCAATTCCTCATTAGTACCTGTACATAGAATAACACACTAATTGTTGCCATGGTAATTTACAAAGCCTGCAATTCTCAGGCAAAGTCTGGCTTTTCTGCATTAAATATTTATAAAGAATAATTAGATGTTTCCATCCTGTTGCATGTCACAACTTTATGTATCTGTCCAACAGTCCATATTTAAATTGCATACTGTAAGGCTAAAACAATTAAATCTTAGATTAAGCATGGCTAGTTACTAGTTATTGGGTATTGAAGCATTTGGAGGAGGCTTTAGTAGATAGACTCTATAGTTTGGAGTTAGTTCATCTTGGAAACTGCTTTCTGTGACCAACACAGTAACTACTGGTCAGAGTTAGATATTTTCTCCATTGTCCATAGAGACAGCTATGAACAGTCACAGATTCATACAGTTTATTCCACATTTTAGGGTATGCATGAGTAAGTGTAGAGAGAAGAGCCAGGCAAATTGGTGTGCAGAGAACTTGGAATTGATTTCTGAACCAGAAATAGGAACATTATTTCATCAAAATCTGAAAAAGGGAGTAACTGATTAAGAAATAAAAACTATGCGTGGCCAAATGTCTCAGTGGGTGAAAGCGGTCAGTGCCAAGCCTTACAACCTGTGTTCAAGTCCCAGGATCTCCATAGTGGAATGAGAGATCCAACTCCCACAGTTACAAGTTGTCCTCTGATTTCTACACATGTTCTGTAGTACACACACAAACACACACACAATTTACAAGTTTTTTTTTTTAAAAGAAGTACTTAGAAATTTTGCCATTAGTGCCACATACCTGTGCACCTCCTTTTGTTTCCTCATCATTTTCTGTTAAAATACAGGTTGGCCTGTGCATTCTCTAATCCAGTGGTCACGGGTTTTTTGTTTGTTTGTTTTATTTTTGATGACAAACTGTAAAGTATTTGTATATGGCAAACCTGATACAAAGATTGGAATGTGCCTTGCTTCAAGTTACTCCATATTATCTAAAACTGATTATTTTCATACATATTTCATGTCATTTTTTAGGTAGTTTTTTGAATGTATTTTGAAGGTGGAAGATGGCTGTGTACCTGGTGGACATATGAATGGTGGTACCCTCTGTCCAGCACCACCCATGCTACAAAGCCTGACCAATTACTTATTCCTGGGGGTAGAAAATGTGCCATTCAATAAGTTTATTGAGAAGAATTGAGGCTATAGGGGCATTTGGTTATATTAAAATCATGCCAGGAAATGCAGACCTAAAAAACTTAACAGATGCAATCTGGGCCCTAATAAAAGGAAAACACCTGACACTACGGTGATGACAGCGTACTAATCTCCCATCTGATGGACAAGTGTGTGTCTCAGGGACCATTAAGCAGAGGACTCCAGACCGTTCCAATGGCTTCAATTTAGCTTGGTCCCCACTAGAGATAAGTTGTGCTTAAATGTCTCTCTTTCTGTATTCTTGTTCACTCATCTGGAACTACTGTCAACTCATCCACTCATTCCTCCATGTTTCTGTATGTCTGGAACCAGTTCTAACCTCTTGCCTCTGTAAATGGAGTCATTCTGAAGCTTCATTCTAAAACTGCTATTTGCAGTGGCTTGACTCAAGACCTCTGAAACATCTCTTGATTCTTTGGCTCCATTTGGTTTGTTCTCTTATCAATACAAAGACTCTTACTACCCGATCAGTGTCCCACATTACCCTCTTCAGAGCTACATCTTCCACCCTTTAGAGGCATTCCATTGTATATATATATATATATATTATGGAATATATATATATATATATATTATGGAATATATATATATATATATACATACATACAACACAGGTAGATTAATTGTACACTATGTAATATATGATCTGAGAGTTAATGTCTGTTGAAAAAAATTATTAAATTACGTTAGGTGCCATTTGTAGAAATGATTAGTTAAATTGTTTAACCAGTATTTAGGTTATATTTAATTGGTTTGGCAGTTGTTAATCTTTAAGCAGCCATTATAAATGAATACACAGACACCATGTGGATTTTATCAAGCCTAGGCCTGAGTTGAGGAAACTTGGCCCATCTAAGCTAGCTCTTAATTCTACTACCCAAATATGACCCCAAATATACATACGTCCCCTTGGACTGCCATTCTCCATGATATGCTGATGTTCCTGGCCATGTGGAATGACGCTATTTTTTCTAACCCATGGTGTGTGCCTCCTTCTTCCTGCTCCTGGCTGGAATGCTTTCTTCCTGCTGCTGGCTGGAAAGCTTTAATCCTCTGTCTAAAGCGCAGGCTTCCTGTTCTAATCTCAGGAAGTTCCACCTTTCTCTGTCTTTGCCCAATCTCAGGCCTCAGCATTTTATTTAACCAATCAGAGTCAATATAAGTAACAGACAGCAAACAGGACCAATTAATTAACATTTAGAATGCTTAACACTACCCAAACAATTCCCTTCTTTTGTCTAAAAAAAAAAAAAAAAAGGCTAATTTTTTAACTCCTATAGTAAAAACAATAAGAACAAATATGGAACAATCAAGAAAACCATATACAAAAGTTATGCATATAATGTTTAGCCTATTTGTATCAGGCAATCTTGAAGAAGAAAAAATCATCTATCTTGGTGTGTCTAAAGTTCTGAACCTAAATAATTTCTATCATATCCTATATTTATAAAGCTAAAGATTTTATTTAGATTTGAAAATATCCTTTTAAATCCCAAACAACTCAAGTTCAATGGAAATTTTATAACTATTATGCCTTCAACCCCATCAAAGACATAAGAAGGGATAACATTATTATTTGAGTGAGTAGGAAGCATAGGAGAGCAGCTTCCAAAAAGAAATATGACAGTTTGTTGCCTAGACAGTCCCAAATATCTCTTGATATCATTGGAGCATCATCTTCAGCCTTCTGGACAAGCATTTTTCACAGACTAAATTGTGCAGCAAGAAATAAGGATTTTCCCATTCTGTCTCTGCAGAATCAGGACATCAACTTACCTGCACTTAAGCTCTGGTCCATATTTGGACTTTATGTAGTCTGTTGAGAGAGCAGGGGCATTTTTGCCCAGTAGGAATATCTCCTGATGGGAGATTTATTTTTGAGGAATTATCTCCTGATGGGAGATTTCTTTTGATGCTCATTGTCTTCTTCCAAGTCAAATGGGAGCTGTCAGGAGCTGACTGTCTTAAGTCAAACAATTCTTAAAACAATAAAAAACAACTTTAAGTGCCACTTTCTGTATGCCTCTGAGGGTTTTGAAGACATCTATTTTATTTATAAATCTATCTATCATCTATCTATCTTTGAACAAAAAAGCTGAATATTTTAACCATTTACTATCTGTTTAACCTATTAAGTCTATTTTGTGATAAATTAAGACTAGTATTTGACATGACCAGAAGCTTGACTGGCCATCAATCAACTGTATTACCCAGACTCCTAAATAGATTTCAATAGCAACCCATAAAAGGATTTGAAGTAAACCTATACTTTTAAATGAGTTGTATAGGCATAATTCCTCATATAAGTTAAAATATACATAATATATGTCTAAATATAAATTTCTATACCAATTAATCAAAATTTGACCTTATTTTTATATCAATATACAAAGATCTATAGGAGTAGATTCAATAATCTACCCTTTTATCTTATCAATTCTATATTATATATCCATATTTCTTCTCTTTTTTCTTTTCAAGGTCTCCCCCTACATAAGAGAGAAAGAAAAATAAAGAAAGAGAAAGAAATCCCGGAACCTAACCTCCTACATGTTGCTTAACAAGACCATATAACAATTTGTAACCATTCCCCCTAAACGACATCTATAACCCATCAAATAACCAAAGAATCATCCACCCCACTTTTTGGGAATGGGACGTCGCTCTCTTAAAACTTCTTCCTGCTGAATTGGGATGCAGAAAACCTGTTTAGGGGCCCAAATAAAATAATTTAAAAAATGGTCAAGCAAGTAAATTGTAACATTTGTTGTCCAGTCTCTATGTGCTCAGCAATTTGAATGTTCTGAGCAATTTGTAGTTCGAAGCTGGACTTTGGTGGGAAAGTTCAGGGGTTTATTGATGTCCTGTCTGGAACAGTCTTTGAGGCTGGGCCATCTCAGCAAGCTGTTTGAAGTTGTTCTGGATGCAGATTTTGGAGGAAACAGCTATTGAGGCAGTTTATGAGGCTGGATCATTTGGGTTACTTGTCTTGTCTTCTTTGGATTCAGGTCCCATTATTCTGAAAATGTATAATTTCTCACAAATAGCATATAGTTCTGCAATTACCAAAATGCTTTGGATGTGCAGGATGCACAAATCAATGAAGGAATATTTTCTGTTCTTTGAACAGAAGAAAGACATTTGGAAATCTCCATTCATGCCATATAAAAACATGGCATGTAATAGTATTACATATATATGCTATATATAATCTATTTTAAATTGAAAATACAACAAATGTCAATAATAAAGATTAGAACAAATGAACCTTCATTTACCTTGATCAGGGCTACCAGGGAGAGTAGAACTATTTGGCAAGTTTCCCCATTAAAATAAATGTGCCTTGTTAATTTTTTTGTTATTCAATTAATTCTGGAATTGTGGAAAGACACAAATGTATTTGAGTCTATCTCTAACAAAATGTATTCAGGATATTGAGGCTATCCTAGTCATTTCACAAGTATTTAATAACTTTATTTTTAACTATAAAGATCTGGGTTAGGGATTTTGAAGACCAATGTTGCTTGTCTCTTAGTAACTTGATTTGCAGTTAACTTAGAAAACATCTGTGATAAACTATGCTAGTACCTAACCAAATGACACATTTGAATGATGATTAGTTTGCATCTCTTACTTATCCTAAACAATTTGTGACAGTTGCTATCAATGGGCCAAAACTTCACATTGTATTTTTAAGTGTTACCTAGGTACCATACCTTAAAAAGGGCTACCCTTAATTTTATATCAGTATAGAAAGATCAATACTGATGTGGCCAAATATAAGCTTAATTTTGTATCAATATACAAATATATAAAAGCATGTTCAATAATCTTTCCCTTTTTCTTTATGATTCCTATATTATGTCTATATCCCATTTTTAAAGTCTTCTCCCCCTATATAGGAAAGAAGGAAGGATAGAGAAAAGAAAAGGAGAGAAATCCCTGGGTCTAACCTCTAAAACCTACTTAACAAGACCATTTAAAAACTTGAAACCAATCACCCTAAATAGCAACTTCAAGAGATCTGTAGAATTTGGCATTCAAAAAAGGTTTCTTAAGATTTTTTTGATATTGAGACATGTCAGCTCCTGACAGCAACCTCTATTCTACTCCAAGTAGAGGATGAGCATCAAAGAAGCTCCATTTGGAGATGAGTGCATTAGTGGAAAGCCTGTCACTAGGCAAGAAAAATCCCTTGCTTCAACTGTAAACAGCATGCTGTCTGAAAAGGACAAGACTTGGAAGCAGGTAAGTCGACAGCCTGGCTCTGCCAAGACATGGTAGACAAATCCTTCATAATTCCTGCCTTACAGTTAATGTCTGTGAAAGATACTGGGACAAGAGACTGAAGATAGATGCTCTAATGTATGGAGAGTAATTAGGAACTAGGCAGCCAGTTGTCTCTCATTTCTTAGTTTTAGAAGCTGCTGGTTCTACACTTCCTGTATAATCAGACATATTTATCTTTCTCAGGTCTCTGATGTGGTTGAAGACTAGATAGTTATAGCCTCACAGTTAAATTTTAAGTTGTTTAGGAATTAAAATGATGTTATAGGACTAAGAAGATGTTTTTGAGTTGGTAATGCAAGTTTGAATGGAAATTGAGTTAGGTATGGAATTTAAACTCATGGAGATAGATAATAAAATATTAATAACAGTTGCCAAATATGTATGGACTGGGAGTGCATGTTATACCTTATAATTTTCATTATTGTGGCCTAATTATTAAAAAAAAACAGAATTATGAGTTCTGGGAGAAGGGGGAGAGGGTGGGAGGGTAAGACCAGGAAGGGTAGAGGGAGGGAACTCTGATGGAGATGTAAATTGAAGTAATAAATAAACATTTAAAAAAATCTGGGTTAGGGGATAAACTGTAAATAAAACATAACACTAATGTTCATGATACAAAAATATCAGCAGTAAATATTGTCAAAAATAAGAATTTTATGATTGCTAACAATAGAGTTTATCATAGACTTTGTTTCCTGTCATTGAGACACTTTTCCCTGGTGGTACTGCCTTGTAGGCCCCCAGTGTATGAGGAGGCTCTTGGCCCTCATATGAGTGCTGAACTGGGGTGGGGGACTGTTAGGTAGGGACACTCCACTCCAGAGGAGTGGGATGGAAGGGATAGGGGGTAGTGGGTGGGAGGGCAGGTCTGGGAGGGGTGAAGATGTAACCTGAAGCAATAAATAAATTAAAAAAACACCATAAAATTAAAAAAATAAAAATGTTCTGAAATATGAAAAAAAACAATAGGGTATACAATTTTCCATGGAATCTTAAGTCAACTGTTCCATGACCATGAGATGTTAATAGATTTGCAAATACAGCAATTTAGTTCTGAATTTACTTAGGAGAACTGCATGGTAAATTCACTGTGCTATGTTGGTATATGAAATCACACACACCAAACCCAAAACCACTTCCCTTTTTTATAAGTATAACTATAGAAAGGTAGTACATGTATTTTATATAGAAGTTTTGAACTTGACCATATATCTAGCAAGCCGAAAGACTGTTCCTAGCTCTGTATTGAGACAGGTGGATGACTAAATTCTATTCACGTGAGTGAGAAATCTGATAAATGTGTTAAAGGCTCTAAGTAGAATAAATCTGCCCACATAGTTATGTGTCAGTGTAGTGTAAGTGTAAATATGACTATTTTCCTATATGTCTGACTCCAGTATATTAAATGCTAGAGAGTTATTAGATAATGATAATTTAACAAATCCCAAAGCAAGCCTACTTAAATTTTTTCATGGTTTTATAGTTATTCAAGATCACCTCTGTAATGGGAGTTAGATTTAGTAAATATCTAGGGGCTTGGGGCACCTGTGGGCACCTGGCATGACAGCATATGGTTTGAAAAAAGGTTTCTAGTTTGACTTTGCTTTCATCTGCTAAATAGCAACCAAAGTGGGTGAAACCCAGATTAGACTGAAATCAGGTGAAACCACAAGACACAATGCCCTATTTAAGGATGTGTGGGCAGAGTCTGGGGATGTGGGCTAGAGACTACAAGGTGCAAAGCGGCATATGACATTTGCTGGTGCCATGGCAGCGCTGACTGAAAAGCGGACCTCAAACGGAACTATACAGCTAAGGTCAGCTCTGCTGGAAATGAGCCTTGGCCCTGAGGTGGGACAGTATCTGCCCTGAGGGTTTCAGTCAGTTAAAATGGGGGACTGAGTAGAATGGTGGCTAGCTGGCCCCGCCCTGGTGGTTCTGGCAGAATGACTGAGTGGCTAAGATAAACTGACTATGTTGGCCTTTGGACAGCTGAGATCAACAGAGAAAAGAAGGCCTAAAGCCTAATTTGAAGTGAAGCTGCCATGGCAATGCGATAAGCAACTGGCCTCAAGGACCTAGGCCTGAGGACCTTCCCCTGAGACTCTCTCTATAGGGTTAGGGCTTGTTGTTAGGCAATAGGTGCTTAGTGTTAGCTGTTAGGTGATAGATATTTGTAGTTGTTAGTATAGTTGTTAAAAGTTTCGTCTTCACACCCCACTATTACACTATCTCTTTTCCTTCTTCCCTTCCTTCCTTCCTCACTCTCCACTTATCATCACTTAGTCAAGGATAAGTATACAAAACATCAGCTACTCTACATTTTGGATAGTTCCTTTTCAGAAACCAGGACCTCATCTAAATCCACAGAACTCATGACATATATCTGTATCTAATTCTATTAGAAAAATCTTTCACTAATGTCACACTCTATTATATATGCCATAGAGATTGTAATAGTTAAAGTTGAACACATTATTTATGCCTCTTATGGTCTGAGTGTGAAATGTCCCCCACTGGCTCATGTATTGTGCACTATTGTCAGCTGATAGGCTTTGGGGAAGTAACTGGATGCTGAGATTACAGACTTAGTCAATGGATCAGTCCTGTGATGGACTAAGAATATTGTTGCCCTTTTTGGACAGAAGTCTGTCTACAGTTGAAGCAAGGGGTTTTTCTTGCCAAGAGAAAGGCTTACCACCAATTCAATCAAATCCCACTGGAGATTCTTCGATGCTCATCTTCTACTTGGAGTAGAATAGGGGGTGTTGTCAGGAGCTCACATGTCTCAATATCAAAAAAATCTTAAGTTAAGAAAACATCTTTGAATGCCATATTCTGCAGATCTCTTGAGGTTTTTCAAGATGCCCTATCTATCTCTTATATTTAGATAAGCAAATATTGCTTGTCTCTTAGCAACTTGATTTCTGAGTAGCTTAGAAAATAACTGTGATAGACTGTCATAGTAACTAACAAAATGACACGTTTTCATGACTATTAGTTTCTGTTTCTTAATTATCCTAAACAGTTTATGTCGGTTGGTAGCAAGAGGTCAAAACTTAACATTTCATTTTTAAGTATTACTACGAACAATACCTTTAAGAAGCATTACCCTTAATTTTGTATCAATATACAAAGGTCAATACCAATGTGGCCAAATATCTTAATTTTGTATCAATATACAAAGATCAATACCAATGTAGCCCAATACAATCTTAATTTTACATTAATATACAAGGGTCAATACTTGGAAGCAGATAAGTCGACAGCCTAGCTCTGCCAAGACAGGGTAGGTAAGTCCTTCATAATTCCTGCTCTAGAATCAATGTCAGAGAAACGGGGCCAAATGGCTAAAGATCGATGCGTAATGTATGGAGAGAAAATGGGAACTGTCCAGGCAACCACTGGTATGTCATTTCTTAGTTTTGGAAGCTGCAGGCCCTGCACTTCCTATATAATCAGATATATTTATCCCTCTCAGATCTCTGAGGTGGTTGAAGAATAGATAGCTAGAGTCTCATAGTTAAATTTTGAGTTGTTTAGGAATCAATAGGGTGTTCTGGATCTAAGAAGATATTTTTAAAATTGTGAGGCAAGTTAGTATGAAAGCTGAGTTAGATATAGAACTTTAAACTCATGGAGATGGTTAGATAGTAGAATGTTAAAGTCAGGTGCCAAATACATATGGACTGGACAATGGGAATGTATGCTAAGCCATATAACTCTTATAATTGTGGCCTATTTATTTCTGTTGATTTGTATTGTATTTATAGTTATAAGAAAAAGAACCATTTTTTGGACTGAAAGGGAGATCTGTTGGGGGGGGAAAGAAATACCTTAAACAAAAAAAAAGAAGGGAAGATGATGGGGGGTTGAGGGGGAGGAGGGTGGATGGGACTGGAGGGGGGAGTAGGGAGGGGATTGTGATTGAGATGAAACTTGAAGAAATAAAAAATAAATTATTAAAAAAAGAATATTGTTGCATTATCTGGAAATGGCAAACATTTGGACATGTTACTAATTAGAGAAAGTAGTCCCTGGTGTCTTTGTCTGGTCTCACCTATATTCTTTTCTCTGCTCTCTGGATTCAGGTGTCAATGAACCTCTTCTTTCAGCATTTCCATCACCATGATAGTCCTCCTAACATCCTACCATCAAGCCACAGCCATGAACTGAAGCCTCCAAAACCTGAGCTAAAATAAATCTTTCCTCCCTTGAGTAGTTAGTTGTCACAGCAGCTCTTTCTATCAGTGGGATGGAAAGTTTGACAAACTCAGGAATTACAGAAGAGATTTCTTTCTTTCTTTCTCTCTTGTTTCTCATTCCTCATTTCTTTCTTTTTTTATTGTGGTAAGAATTTTTATTTTGTATCTACTTTCTTAACAAAGTACTGCCTGTACAATACAGGGCAGCTGTATACCTGTTAATTAAAATTTCTTTACCCCACACACTATTATAGTTCTTGATTATATGAATTTGGAAATTTTATAATTAGAGAGAAGTGAAATTCTGAAGTATTTGTATTCTCCATGAAAAGCATATTTTGCTCACCCTCAATCTTCTACAGGTTCATTAATGTTGTCACATGTTGCAGAATTTCCTCTTTTTAATGATTGAAGAGTAACCAATTGTATGTATGAATCACATTTTCTCTATCAATTCATCTCTTGGTGGACATTTAGGTAATTTTCAAGTATTGGTCTCCACGAATAGTGCTGCAATGAACCTAAGATTGCCAACATTTCTTTGATATCTGGATTTCAATTGTTTTAGATAAATAATCAGAATTTTTTTTTTTGCTAATTTTAAGGATCATCTACATTGTTTTCTTTAGTGGCTTCACTGTTTTAAATTCAACCACAACAATGTATAAGCCTTTTGTCAATGAGCATTTATGACAACTTTTTCTTTTGGATCTGTTGATAATGTATCAAGGACTGTAATTTTCACATATTTATATATACTTTAAAAAGCAGATTATAAGCACCCTTCCCATAAGTCTCAGGAAAAAAGAGGGTATAAAGATTTAAAACCAAGAGAAGGGAAGACACTGCTTTCAAATTGTGTCACCTGGAAATGACAGGACTGCTTTATCCATGCATGTGCATAGCAAGGTTGGTTGCCTGCACAAATCTGTACAAAGTTAAGCCAGTCAGCATTGCCATATAGATGAACACATGCACTCCTACCCCTAGCCATCGAGACTGAGAGCTGATAACTACTTGGGAAGGATAAGGCAGTTTTCTTTAGGATCAAGACCTCTGGTAGGTTGATGATGCTCCACTGGATGGTCTCACATCTTTGGGCATATGAGCCGCACTATTATGAGGTAGTGGGTTATTTTTTTTAAGACCATAAAACAGTACATAAAGTTTGGAAAGGAACTTGGGGAGAAATCAGAGGCAGAGACTAGAGGGTGAATATGACCAAAATACACTGTGTTCGTATGTGCAAACTCAAAGAAAACTTTATATATTGTATTTAAAAGGTAGCATGTAAAGTCCCTTTGAACTAGGGTCATGCTGGCACAACCTGAGATGTATAAGTATTTGTTAAGCTTATAACGTTGGCATGCTATACAAAATAGGAACTAAAGGCAGAATGTTTGGACTGTACTTCTAAGCATGCTCCTAATATTTGAATAATCTTCCATAAATAAATTTTTGGGCCTATTTCTTTGTTTTTATGTTCACACAAAATTGTGTGATTTGATGATAAAAGAATGCTGGCAGGGAAAATTAGAAAGAAACTTCTGAGATGACTTTACTGTCTGCTCCCTCAGGGCTCACCCCAGGAAGAGATGCTGTGCCTCAAAGCAGAGTTATGCAGACACATTCTGCCTGCTGCTAATTTGGCTATTCCAGATGTCCTGATATAATCACTCAAGGCAGTTTGTGAACAGGGCTGCAACACCGTGGTAGCCTTGCTGTGAGAGATAATGGAGTTGTTCTTCTATTACAGGAAGAAAAAGGTTTCATTCGTTTCCAAGTTTCTGTGAATTTATTTCTCTAAGAGATAAAGTCTTAAAGAAGAGGTTCAAAGTCATGAAGTACAGCTTGCAAGCAAATAAAATCTTCATTAAAAAAAAAAGAAAATGAAGAGTAAGTGGAGAAAATTACCCTGCCAATGTGCAAAAGATTAGATATGTCTTAAACATAGAGGTAAAAAAAATCCATAAGACAGAGCATCCCACTTCCAAAAATCAATTTCTAAATGTGCTGTTTAGCTATGTCCAGAATGCCTCCAGGGACTTGGCCTTCATGGGGTGATAAGGGAATGAAGAAAGACAGACAACCAGATACACAGACACAAAGAAAAGCTGGAGTCAAAGAATGGGGCTTTCTGCTGGAGAAAGCACAGCACCCTGAAGATCAGCATATTTACTATATTCAGTTGAACAGGGTGGTAAGGTTACTGCGTGCAGCTGAACAAGGAGCTAGGGTTATTACACACCAATGGGCAAGAGAGACAGGTTATTAAACAGATAACCAAGGAAGCTGGATCAAGGAGCCAGGTTTTGCTAACTCAGTAGGATCAGTGTCTGTAGGGGAACACTGTGAAGGCTATAAATGTGCAGGAGGAGAAAGCTATGCTGGGAATCTTCTGTGCATACTATCAATAACCATTCAGAATCAGAGGAAGGTGTTTCCATTCTTCTCTGAGTCTAACCCTGACTGTAATAGGGGTGCCATTCCTCCACAGGTCTGAGGCTATGGGATCCTTGACATGACTGCCCTTGTCATCAGTACTGTTAACTCAGGGCTTCATTCATTCAGAGCTTCATCTATGCCCTACAGCAAGTGTTTCAATGTGTGTAGAGAGTGGTATTATGGTGACATTCCATCATGTCAAATAACACTCTATGATCCACTATGCCTGATTTTGAAGTATACATCTTCCTGCTTGCATTAGCTAGGGGTAGTTCTATCTTATATGAACCAAATTTTATGTGAATTATTCTGAAGATAGAATGTCATATAGTGCAGTTTTTATTTATACATGTATTATATACATTTGTGGAGGGTTTACACCATGGAATTATTGAGGCATTTGGAAAGTCCTTGTTTAAAGCATATAATAATCTCATTCGGGTATGACATTATCAGTTAAGTATGTCAAGATGAAGTAGAAATGAACTACTCATTCAACTTGGATAATGAAAGCTTGTGTTTTTAAACTCAATATACATGAACCTAAAAAGAAAAGAAAGTTGTCCAGGGTAAAAGAAAATATGCAAAATAATCTTGGCTTAAATCCATGCAGGGTACCCTTGATCACACAAAGTAGTGCTTCAAAGTGTTAGTCAATAACAATTATGTTGTTATTTTATAGAATGTTTTCTTAACACAGTGTCTCATGTTTGACAGACTGATCTCATACTCATGCCTTTGCCTCCAGGGTACTGAGATTACAAACTTGTACCATTAAAGAATAGTTTTTGCTTTTCTTGAGACTGAACATATGCCTTCACGTATAATAGGCTACTGAACTATGACACTACTACCTCTTCTATAGCTTTTTGTTGTTTGGAATTTTTATACACATTTTTAGATCATCCAGGCATAATTTTATAAGAAAATAGTCCTTATCACCAGCTCACTGATGAAGGAGGAAGTTCAAAGAGAATTAAGAATTGTGAGCGGGGCTGGAGAGATGGCTCAGCGGTTAAGAGCACTGACTGCTCTTCCAGAGGTCATGAGTTCAATTCCCAGCAACCACATGGTGGCTCACAACCATCCACAATGAAATCTGGCGCCCTCTTCTGGCCTTCAAGCAGAACACTGTATACATAATAAATAAATAAATTAAAAAAAAAAAAAGAATTGTGAGTTGCTATGGTTCTTCTACTAACCCAACTGAGCATGGCTCCTAACACGTCAGGGCTTCGAAATCTTTAGAAAAGAAATGGGGACAGTAGTAATACTATTCATGTCACTTGATATTTCAAAAGATGAATTAATGTAAGAGCAGTGCTAAGAACAGTGTCTGATACAATAAAGATTAATGAATGCTATCAAAAGATTCTGTTGATGATAGAAGAGAGGTCTAGAATATAAATGTGGATTTTTTTTTCTGATGTTAGTTCACTGATTGCTCTTTGCACAGCTGCGTTTTGAGTAGAGGTACATGGAACAAAGTCAAGGACTTTAGATTCAGGGTGTGAGTGTGTGTGAGAGATGGAGGCAAACAAGAAATAGTCAAGCCTAAGGTCTGAACAATAAAGATCAGGTTTTATAAAGAATATAAGTCTGGAGAGTAGACTAATATTGGTGATTCTTCTATGGAAGTTTGATCTTCTGAGATTTAGAGCAGAGATTATTTTTCAGAACTAACTAGTTTGAAGTTTGCTGTAGAGGAGAGGAGTCAATATCTTGGATTCATGGTATAATGCTAACTACTCTCCTTACTTTTAACATTATACAGTGAAGTCTCCTACTCTTTAGTAACAGGGAATCAAAGGAACACTGACCTTAGATTGTGCCCTAGAAATGTCTACGTTATATTAAATAAAGTTTGGAAGTTATGAGTTAAATCACTAGCCATGATTAAAACTTTGTTTAAATAAATTTGTGTTATTTATTTTACTAATTGGTCTAAAATATATGACATTATATGTAATTATGTTTTGTCTTTAATATTATGAATTGGAGTTGGACAGCAAAAACATTTAATAATTACAAGTCTATATATTATACTCTTCTGAAAGTTATTAACATTTAATAATTCTACTATTTTCAGCAAATAGTTAAATCTCTGAGTCTTGTTTTCCACCATTGGAAAAGTAATTCTTTTTATCAAGGCCTAAAAAAAAAATATGTGAAGATATACATATGTGCAGTATATGATGGTGCTTGGTTATCCTCTTACTTAATATGCACTTGTTCTCCTGTTCAGGTATTAGTTATCTAATCTCATATTTTCCAGCATCATTGGCTGAAGATTATAGTGCACCACACAGCTTGAATTCCCATCCACCCAAGAGTGTACATTGACCTACTAAGGCTGACACATTTCCCACTGGATTATGCAGCATGCTGAAAGAAGGAAGGACTAAAAAGTGACCATGTAAGACTTTATTAATAAGGGCCACTTTAGAAGATATGAACTTTCATGACTAAGATGGTAAGTAAGCATGTCACAAAGAGAAGGAAGAAGGAGAAGAAAAGCATCAATTTTTGTAAAGAGGTACTGAGTCTATACTTGTATGTGCTCCAGCCTGGAAGTGAACCCTCAGAAACATCTTTGGTTCATTTATCTATGGTCGTTTAAAGACATTTTCCTGGATTTGTCAATTCCTGGTAACAATTAACTCTTTTAGCTCTGTGGCCAAGATCTTCCTTTTTCTAGGCACAAAACTGCCATGGGCTTCTAATCTTCCCATCACCTTCCTTCTCTGTTTTTTATTTTCTTGAGCACCTTATTGCTATCTAAGATGCTAAACAGACAAGCAAAATAATTTTCCTTGCTCATCTCCTCAATCACAAGTATTTGGAGTCTATTGAAGAATTCCTTCCTTTTGTTCCAGTGAGGCAAATGTTTGCTTTTAGAGGGGCCTTCTAATAGCTGAGATGAACCACTCCTTCCAAATACATTTTACATGAAAATTATGGAGGTCCTTGTCATTCCTTACAGAGAATATGTGAGGAAAGCAAGTAGTTATTTTGAAATCATTACAAGTTTCTTAAAGAAGTGATGTGTAAGAAATGTGATCTGCTTAGAAAGTACATTGAATGACTGGTTCATGCTATAAATAAAGTTAGGCAGCTGTTGAGGAAAATTTCTCATAAACCTCACATAACAAAGCTTGCATTTTGCTAGAATATTTTTAAAAGTTCTATTGAAAAACAACAAAAAGAAGCATATGGAACATTCTAGCAAATTCTAAAAGAAATCAGGAAAAACACTGCCTAATGTCCCATGATAGCTAGATATCTGCTGTGAATAGTAGCAGAGAGAGAATAGTAACTTCAGTCAGATTGTAAAATGAAAATGAAATAAAATGAATATCCCTGAAGGGAAGTGTCATTTCCAGGAAAATCAGCAGTTAAAATTCAATGCTTTGGGAATTTCAGAGGGTCCTGGATAGACTACTTAGTGGACATTGGTCTTAATCTATTCAATTTGTTTTATCATACTAGTCCTTTAAAAATGTATTTCACAAGTCTTCCTTTGATTTATGAAATTCAGCTGTTTTCAGCAGTGAAACTGTGAACAAATAAGGCTATTGAAGGTCATCTCCATCACTGTCTTCCAAGATATGCTTGTGTGCTTCTGACCTTTGAGCATTAAACCAATGTTTGAATATTATGATTTTTAAAGGGTGGGGATTTTTTTGTGCCCTATCCATGAAAATGTGTCATTCTGATTCTAAGAACAGAGCAATTAGCACATGCCATTTCTTTCCTAGTTGTTTATTGCCTCTACATTCTGGCCACACTCTGAGAGCAAGAAACAACTTATTGTTTCTGCAATTCCAATGAGACCACAGCCTGTCACAAAGTAGAGGCATTGCAAATAGTGAGAATTTCAGCAAGTTACAGTTGTATTAAAGGGTTTATAAGAGTGTTGATTACACTCTACAGTGTAGAGCAGTAAATTCAAAAGAATGTATTTATACACAGTAATGAAAAATTGGTAGGAAATCATTTTAAAGTAAGGTTTTTCTGTCTATAACGGCAGAGTACAAAACAACTTAGAAATAAATTAAATCATGCAAAGATCATGGAGTGGTTGCATGTACATGCATGTATTTGTGTGTTTATGCATGCATGAGTGCCTGTGTGTGTGTGTGTGTGTGTGTGTGTGTGTGTGTGTGTGTGTGTGT
>CAJQZJ010033120.1:1432636-1454579 GCA_907164525.1 Lophiomys imhausi | reverse complement strand
TGTGTGTGTGTGTGTGTGTGTGTGTGTGTGTGTGTGTGTGTGTGTGTGCATGCCCACGAGCACACACACATGCACACAGGCTAAAGGTCAAGCTCAAATGTTGTTTCTGAGGAGAACCTTGGGTTTTTCTTGAGACAAGTCTCTTTCCCTATGACCTGGGCTTTCAGGTCAGACTAGGTTGTTTGGCCAGTGAATCCATGTATAAACCTGTATCTGCCACTTCAGGTTTGTGATTATAAGCACATACCACCACCCTCAGATACTTCTGTGGGTATTGAGGATAGAACTTTGATCCTTAAGCTTGTTCACCAAACACTTACTGACTAAACTATCTTTTCAGTATGGAATAATTTACTTATAAATGTGACTTTAAGTGTGCTTGCTTTTTGTAGTTGAAATCTATTGCATTCAAACTTAAGCAACTGGAAAATCAAACAAAGTGATACATATGTGGACAACAAGAAGGACTGAAATAACCTTAGAATGACCTATGAAGGACACATGAAGATACATTTATTATTGAGGTCTGTCACACACATCACAAGGACTTAATATGGGCTGCCCTGGATGCTGTCTGATGACTGTACTGTACTAACCCAGCAAACAGTTAAGGTAATCTTTTACATGCCTGTGATGTTTCTAGACTCAGATACTAAAAACATTACAGTTCAGAAATAGGATGCACATCAATCATGAGGCAAAAATTGCTGTTTAACTCTCATCAGCTCTCCAGTGCTTTGCCATAGGTCCCGGAACCTACCTCTAATACTCTCAGGAAGGTGCTTAAGTTATATGGGTTAGGACATTCATTTTACACTCATTCAGTCATTTTTAAATTATTGACTAAGTTGAAAGGACCAGACTATCACAATATTAGTCTTAAAAGAGTGTGTTAGAAGGCAATAGATCCAAGCCACTTTGCATATACATTTAAAATGTTTTCTTTTTGTTATAGTCATCCATTCCCTTTCCTCTCTTCAACCTTCATTCTCCTTCAAACTCATGGCCTCTAATCTTCTGTTTTTTACTAATTGTTAGATGAAGGCTATCTCTCTTGTTTATAGATGTTCTCAGCTGTCTATAATTTGTTATGTAGGGTTAAGACCTCGTGAGCTTTTCTCTGTCCACTTTGTCATGTTCATTAGTGTCATCCTTGTTCAGTTGTTGCTGGTTTTTTGTTTTTTTTTGGGGGGGGTTTGTGAGTTTTTAGGGTTTAGCTTCTGGCCTTACTAGGGCTGTGAAACACAATCTCACAGCTGACTCCCTAATCCTCTGGCTCTTACTATCCCCCTCTCCTACCTTCAGTAATGTTCTCTGAGACTTAGTTGCAGGAATGTTTTGTAGATGTGTCCACTGGGACTGGGCTCCACAAGTTTACATTTTGATCGGTTGTGGTTTCTTGTAATAGTCAGTCTCTTTTTGTTGTAAATAGAAGTTTCCTCAATGAGGGGTGAAGACTATACTTATCTATGGGTACAAGGACAAATGTTTATAGAGTATTTTTAGGGATTATGCTGGTTTAGTAAACTATTGATTGTAGATTCTCCTCCAATAACCAAGACTTCACTTACTTAGACTTTTATGTCTATAACTCTGCCTGAAATGAGAAATATCAGAAAGAAGCAAACTGAAGCCAGGACTCAGCTTCCATGAGGGATTGGTTCTAGTACTATCTTAGGCCACCAAAATCCACAATTACTCAAATTTTTTATAACAACAAATAGTATAGTACATACTTATAACCTCCACCCAGTTTCTTGTATACTTTGAATCATCTACGTATGCCTTAAAATGTCTATTACCATCTAAATATTACACCAAAAGTTTTGTATAAATATATATTTATATTTAAACTTCGTATATATGTACAAAATTTATATATTTTGCATAACTATATATTTGTACAAAACTTTGGTGTAATGTTTATATGGTAAATATTATATATATATATTCAGTATAACTGCAATTTCTTTTTAAATGAATATATTCAGCCTAAGGTGAATTGGATACATGGACACAGAACCCATAGACTTGCAGTATGATTACAAATGTATTTGAATGTATCTTTCTAGAGAACAGTATGTTTTTGGTTTTTGTTTTTTAACAAGGAGGGAGTTAAAAAAAAAAAACAAGGAAAGGATCTGAAAATTAGATAGGAAGCATTCATTGCAACTCTGATATCACCCCATGT
Source organism: Lophiomys imhausi (assembly GCA_907164525.1). Taxonomy (NCBI): domain Eukaryota; kingdom Metazoa; phylum Chordata; class Mammalia; order Rodentia; family Muridae; genus Lophiomys; species Lophiomys imhausi. The sequence continues at coordinate 1,452,388 of CAJQZJ010033120.1, read as the reverse complement.
CATTGGACTTGACAGTAGTGTCTTTTGGCTATCCTTTAAGCCACAGGGCAGGCAACCCACTGGACTTCTGCTTCTCTCAGGATCTTTCCTCAAACTGCACAGCTTTAGTCAGGTCTAGGGAAGAGTTAAGGTGTTAAGACTCAGGAGTGTGGCTGAATGCTTCTATAGAGTCATGTAGCTTTCTTCCCCATGAAGATGTGGAGGGAGCTGAACTTGAAGTCAAGTTCTGAGTCTGCAAGGCTGCCTGCTGTGTGGAGTGCCTTCAGGGGTGAAAGGTCAATTTGGCTTTGCTGAGCTATGTCAGCCGTGGCTGTGCTTGAGATGCTGACATGGCTTTTGGTGACAGTTTGAAGAAATTTAACCATTTTGATAAGGTTAAAGGGGGTGAATGACCAGGAACAGAAAACAAAACAAAAGGCTGATTAAAAGCTCTGCAGCAGGCTAGAAAGGAGGTGTCAGCTGGTGCCATGGCAAACACTCATTTCCTTCTCTCTTTCTATTTTTTTTGCATTAAAAAAAGCAAAGAGGAATTGAAAGAACCCAGAAACAATCAAACCATGGCTTTCTTAACAGTTAGCCTTTTAGTATAGATACTTGTCATTTACTTTGGCTGATATTGCTGCAAAAGTGTGGCCACTGCCAGTAGAAGGCACGCAAAGTCTACTATTTATCTGCTTTGAACACTATAAGGTTAATGAAAAATTCATTAATGGAGTGACCTCTGTGAATCTGTTGGCAATAGTAACTGTGTTTGGATCTTATTCAGAAAATAAATGAACCTAAGATAAACAATGACTTGTGATACTCATACAATGTAAATTTAAACTTATGACGAAATAAATTTATGAAAAATACCTGCGGCCTATACTCTCAATTAAAAAGAAATCAAACATTAAGTTTTAGTATTCATGCCTTCACTGTTATTCATGTTTATTCAACCCTAGTTTAATCGAGCTTAGTAAACAGTTCAACGGAGCAATATAACTCAGAACAGAGCTGATTTAAGAGGATATCAAAACATTTTCCAGAAGCCCATAGTAGTTGCATGAAATAAAATTTTTGGTGAAATGTTCTCTCACTTTTCTGAAAAACAAATAAAGAAAAACTCACTGTTCACAGATGTACATATACACTTTGCAAAGAGGTAGCTGTAAGCTAATCATAAACCATACATCTCTGGTTTCTTTTCATAGTACAAGTGGATGGATGATTAAAGACTTCAAGTCATTTATACTGAATACCATTATGTGCCTGTTTGTGTTCAAGAAGTTCATTAATGAAAATAAGAAAATATCTTCAGTTAAGGAACTAAAACTAAAAGAAGATCCATCAATGGAGGGGAAAAGAGGAAAATGTAAATCTAGTGAATAATCCAGCTTGTGTGCTAATAGACTTGAAGGAAAAGTGAAGGTTGGGAGGAAGGTGGGTTGGGTGTCACTGTGGAATAGTGGTGGCCTGGTGTACTTCAGGAGATGGGATGCTGTATAGGGGCAAGAAGGGGGTGTTCTGAACACAGAGCAACTAACACAGGCCTGGAGGCCATGGTGTGGCCATATAGACAGCAGGGACTTAAATGAAGATGAGAAGGAAATGGCATCAGATTCTGTGGAATGAAAGCCTTGAGTACGATTTTTGATTTTCCTCCATGAGGCAGGAGCTGCTGAAGGATTTCACAAAGAGAAATGAGGTGACATGGCTGATATTGTCCATAGAAGATTCTGGAAAGGAAAACAGAACAAAGAAGCTACTTTGAAGGATATTTCAATGACCCTTTAAAGATGACTCAAGGTCAGTGTGGCAGAAATGAAGGTGACAAGAAGAGCTTGTACTCTAAATATGAATTTATTCTTTATCTGATCTAAGAACATAGACTTATGGGCATAGACCAGGAATTCCTGAACACTGCACACTGAGCTGTTTCTTATGATGATGAGTTACACAATGGTTACAAAATCCAAGGGCTAAATATTGATGTACAAATTAACTGTAGACCCTATTCATCTCTTACCAGTCTCTACATTGTTCTCTTTTTTAAATATCAGTTAAGTAGATTAATTATTTTTACTTCTCGACTCTAAAATATGACTAGTCATGGTTTACCTTGTCTCTTAGAATCTTGTCTCATTTGTAGAGGACTCATAAATTATTGTGCCAAATGACCATCAAGTTGAATTTGATTTTTCCTCACAATTGTATGAGTTTATGTATTTTTTTGTCAAGAATAACAGAAATAACTTGTAGTATTGAATATATTCTATCAGGGACTTCATGATATTGATATGACTCATTACTAGTGATGTCAACATTGTTTAACTGTCACACTCATATTTTCAGGTTACTTCACTTGCAAAGTTAATTCTTTCTGAGGATGAACAACCTGTTTCTTTAGTAACTTATGCCCACTAACTTGAGTATCTAATAAATCTTAACTTCAATAGTAATATCATATTTATTGTCTACATTCACTATCTAGAACTATTATATGGAGGATACTTTCCTGCCCTCTGTGTATATATTGATTCATTTGTTTGAAAATTTATAAAAAATATTTTATTCTCTGAGTTAAAAGTGTAATGCTATCACTATGTTGCATTCAAATTATTCAATTTTAGTTATTAAAAGTCTTTTCATATTGGCAGCTCTATTTTTCCACAACCCTCCATATTTTTCTGGCCATTTCATCATTTCTAGTACCACAAAATACTCTAGGTTTTTATACATTTTCCTTCCCTAACCTTGGAATCAACCACATAGTCAGTGATTCTCACCTCCTTTAATTGGAAAATGTCATTCAAAAACCATATTACAAGTCTGTTGTGATCAGGGTCTGGAAAATTTTAAGTTAGAAGCTTCTTAACTAGAAGCAAACAGAACAAGCTATGAAGAGAAAGTCAGTAAGTAGTATTCCTCCATGGTTTCTGCTTCAGTTCTAGCCTCTAAGTTCCTGTCTTGAGTTCTTGCTTTAGATTCCCTAAGGGATGGAATTTAGCTGCAAGATGACATAATGTTTTTCTCGACATGTTTTTTTTTCCCTTATAAAACATTTATTAGTAGGAACAAAACAATATCAACAGATACATACATATATTTTTTCATGGTTATTTATCATTTCAGGTTTCATCTCCATCACAATACCCTCTTTCCAACACTCCCAATCCTGCCCTCTCACCCTGTACCCCTGTCCCTTTCATCCCAATCATCTGGAGTGGAGTGTTCCTACATATCAGTCCCCTGCCCCAGTTCAGCAGTCATATGAGGGCCAAGAGCCTTCTCATACACTGGGGCCTTCAAGGCAGCACCACTAGGGCAAAGTGTCTCTTTGACAGGTAACAAAGTCTATGTTCCTGTTCCCTTTGGTGCATTGGCTGTAGTAGTTATCCTGTACTATATGACTAAAATCCGATTATAAGTGATCAGATGCCATGTGCATCCTTCTGAGTCTGGGTTAGCTCACTCAGGATGAGCTTCTCTAGTTCCATCCATTTGGCTGCAAATAGCATGATTTTGTTGTTTCTGATGGCTGAGTAGTATTTCATTGTGTAGATGTCTACAGGTTTCTTTTATTTGTTTGTTTGTTTGTTTTTATCCATTCCTTGGTTCGGGGATATCTGGGTTGTTTCCAGTTTCTAACTATTACAAATAAGGCCGCTATGAGCATAGATGAGGAAATGTCCTTGTGGTTTGGTGAGGAATCATTTGGATGTATGCCCAGAAGTGGTATAGCTAGGTCTTGAGGTAGAGCTATTCCAAATTTTCTAAGATATCACCAGACTGATTTCCGTAGTGGTAGTACAAGTGTGCACTCCCACAAGCACTGGAGAAGTGTACCCATTTCTCCACAACCTCGCAAGCATGTACTGTCATGTGAGATTTTGATCCTAGCCATTCTGACAGGTATGAGACGGAATCTCAGAGTCATCTTGAGTTGCATTTCTCTGCTGAGTAAGGATGCTGAGCAATTCTTTAAGTGTCTCTCAGCCATTAGGGATTCCTCCTGTGTGAATTCTCTGTTTAGCTCTGCTCTCCATTTTTTGATTGGATTATTTGATTTCTTGGCATTTAATTTCTTGAGTTCTTTGTAAATTATGGATATTAGCTTTCTGTCAGATGTGGGGTTCCTAAAGATTTTTTCCCAATCTGTAGGTTGCCATCTTATTAAATTGACAGTGTCTTTTGCCTTACAGAACTTTTCATTTTCCTGAGGTCCCATTTATTGATTGTTGGTCTTAGAGCCTGAGCTGTTGGTGTTCTGTTCAGGAAGTTGTACTTGTGTCGATGAATTTGAGGCTTTCCCGCACTTTCTCTCCTATTAGATTTAGTGTGCCGGGCCTTATGTTAAGGTCTTTGGTCCACTTGGACTTAATTTTTGTGCAAGGTGATAAGTATTCATCTACTTTCATTGTTTTGCATGTCGACATCCAGTTAGAACAGCACCATTTGTTGAAGATGCTATCCTTCTTCTATTGTAAGGTTTTGGCTTCTTTGTCAAAAATTAGGTGGCCATAGGTGTGTAGGTCCTTGTTTGGGTCTTCAATTCGATTCCATTGATCTACTGGTCTGTTTCTATACCAATACCATGCTGTTTTTACTATTATTGCTCTGTAGTACAGCTTGAAATATGGGATGGTGATACCTCCAAATGTTTTCTTAATGTACAGGATTTATTTAGCTATTCTGGGTTTTTCATTATTCCATATGAAGTTGAGAATTGCTTTTTCCAGGTCTGTAAATAATAGTGGTGGTATTTTGATAGGAATTGCATCAAATCTGTATATTGCTTTTGGCAGGATGGTCATTTTTATTATGTTGATCCTACCTATCCATGAGCATGAGAGATCTTTCCATCTTCTGATGGCCTCTTCAATTTCTTTCTTCAAGGACTTGAAGTTCTTGTCATACAGGTCTTTTACTTGCTTGGTTAGGGTTACCCCCAAGTATTTTATATTGTTTGTGGCTATTGTGAAGGGGGTTGTTTCCCTAATTTCTTTCTCAGTCCATTTATTTGTTGTATAAAGAAGGGCTTCTGATTTTTTTTAATTAATTTTGTATCCAGCCACCTTGCTGAAGATGTTCATCAGTTGTAGGAGTTCTCTGGTGGAATTTTTGGGGTCAATTATATACACTATCATATTGTCTGCAAATAGGGGAAGTTTGACTTCATTTTCAATTTGTATCCCTTGATCTCCTTTAGTTGTCTTATTGCTCTAGCAAGAACTTCTAGTACTATGTTGAAGAGATATGGTGAAAGTGGGCATCCTTGCCTTGTTCCTGAGTTTAGAGGTAACGCTATAAGTTTCTCTCCATTTAATTTGATGCTGGTTACTGGCTTGCTGTATATCACCTTTATTATTTCTAGGTATGGTCCTTGTATGATCATTCTCTCCAGGACTTTTAGCATGAAGGGGTGTTGGATTTTGTCAAATGCTTTTCAGCATCTAGCGAGATGATCATGTGGTTTTTTTTTTTTCTTTCAGCTTGTTTATATGGTGAATTAGCTTGATGGATTTTTATATGTTGAACCATCCCTGCATCCCTGGGATGAAGCCAACTTGTTCATGGTGTATGATACTTTTGATATGTTCTTGGATTCGGTTTGCCAATACTTTATTAAGTATTTTTGAGTCTATATTCATTAGGGAAATTGGTCTGATGTTCTCTTTCTTTGCTGGGTCTTTGTGTGGTTTAGGAATCAGGGTGACAGTGGCCTCATAGAAAGAGTTTGGCAGGGTTCCTCCCCTTTCTGTTTTGTGGAAGAGTGTGAAGATTATTGGTATTTGCTCTTCTTTGAATGTCTGGTAGAATTCTGTGCTGAAACCATCTGACCCTGGGCTTTGTTTGGTTGGGAGATTTTTAATGACTGTTTCTATTTCCTTAGGGGTTATAGGGCTGTTTAAGCTGTTAACCTGATCTTGAGTTAACTTTTTTTTTTTTTTTTTGGTTTTTTCGAGACAGGGTTTCTCTGTGTAGCCCTGGCTGTCCTGGACTCACTTTGTAGACCAGGCTGGCCTCGAACTCGCAAAGATCCACCTGCCTCTGCCTCCCAAGTACTGGGATTAAAGGCGTGCGCCACCACCGCCCGGCTTGAGTTAACTTTGGTAGGTGGAATCTATCAAGAAAATTGTCCATTTTGCTTAGGTTTTCAAATTTGATACAGTACAGATTTTTAAAGTAGTACCTAAAGATTCTCTGGATTTCCTCAATGTCTGTTGTTATTTCTTGCTTTTTATTTCTGATTTTGTTGATTTGGGTTTTTTCCCTCTGCCTTTTAGTTAATTTGGCTAAGGGTTTGTCTATTTTGTTGATTTTCTCAAAGAACCAACTCTTGGTTTCATTGATTTTTGTTTCTACGTTGTTGATTTCAGACCTAAGTTTGATAATTTCCTGCATTCTGCTCCTCTTGGGAGTGTTTGCTTCTTTTTTGTCCAGTTCTTCCAGTTCTGCTGTTAATTCATTAATATGAGTTGTCACAAATTTTCTTTTTGAAGGCACTTAGTGCTATGAACTTTCCTCATAGCACTGCTTTCATTGTGTCCCAAAGGTTTGGGTATGTTGTGCCTTCATTGTTGGTAGATTTTAAGAAGTCTTTGATTTCCTTCTTTATTTCTTCTCTGACCCAGCAGTCATTCAGTACAGAGTTGTTCAGTTTCCATGAATGTGTAGGCTTTATGTTATTTCTGTTGTTGTTGAAGTACAGCTTTATTCTGTGGTGGTCTGATAACATACAAAGGGTTATTTCAATTTTATTGTGTCTGTTGAGATTTGCTTTGTGTCCTAATTATATGGTCAATTTTGCAGTAGGTTTCATGCCGTGCTGAAAAGAAGGTGTAACCTTTTGTGTTTGGGTGAAACATTCTGTTGATATTTATTAGGTTCATTTAGTTCATGACCAGTGTTAGGAACATTATTTCTTTGTTTGATTTCTGTCTCAATGACCTGTCCATCCTGAGTGGGGTGTTGAAGTCTCCCACTACTAATGTGTGGGGATCAATGTGAGTTTTAAGCTTAAGAAGAGTTTCATTTACAAATGTGGGTGCCCTTGTATTTGGGCATAGTTATTCAATATTGAGATTTGTCTTGATGAATTTTTCATTTAACAAGTATGTAGTACCCTTCCCTATCTTTTTTGATTAACTTCAGTTGAAAGTCTACTTTATTTGATATTAGGATGGCTACTCCAGCTTGCTTCCTGGGACCGTTTGCTTGGAAAACCTTTTCCCAGCCCTTTACTCTTAGGTAACAACTATCTTTGTTAGTGAGATGGGTTTCTTTTATGTAGCAAAATGATGGGTCTTGTTTACCGATCCATTCTGTAAGCCTGTGTCTTTTTACTAGGGAGTTGAGTCCATTGATGTTGAAGGATATTAATGACCAAAAGTTGTTATTTCCTGTTATTGTAAGGTAGGTGGTGGTTGTGTGTTTCTTTTGGTTTAGTTGCAGTGGAGGTTTTTTGTTTGTTTGTTTTTTGGGTTTTTTTTTGTTTTTGTTTTTGTTTTTTTGGCTTCCTCTGTTTTCTTGGGTGTAGTTATCTTCTCTGGGTTGGAATTTTCCTTCTAGGATCTTCTGTAGGGCTGAATTTATGGGTAGATACTATTTAAATTTAGTTTTGTCATGGAATATCTTTTTTTCTCCATCTATGTTGATAGAGAGTTTTGCTGGGTATAGTAGTCTGGGCTGGCACCTTTGTTCTCTTAGGGCTTGTAGGACATCTGCTCAGGCCCTTCTGGCTTTTAAAGTTTCAGAGGAGAAGTCAGTTGTAATTCTGACGGGTCTGCCATTATATGTTACTTGACCTTTTTCTCTTACAGCTTTTAATGTTATTTCTTTGTTCTATACATTTGGAATTTCAATTATTATTTGGTGAGAGGTTTTCTTTTCTGGTCTAATCTGTTTGGTGTTCTTTATGCCTCTTGGAATTTTTTTGGCATCTCTTTCTTTAGCCTTGGTTCTGAGCCAGGCCACACTGAGCCCCATTGCCTGGGCTCTGTGCCACACAGTGCCCAGCTGCCTGGCTTCCTTGCTGCACAGCTTCCCGTGGCCTGAGTTCCCCATTGCACTGCACCCCCACGGCCTGGGTACGTTGGTTTACCTGAGTGTCTGAGGTTCCCACAAGGGACCCCCACTAGTCCCTGGGTTCGCTTGGTGTCACATGCATATATTTTTGAGAGTGTAATTTAATTAAAACATTTCTCCCTTCTATTTCTTCTCACCAAATAAATCCTTCAAGTTTTTCTTTTTGTTCATCACAGCAACAGAAAGCAAACTAAGATAATGATATATCATTATTTATTATTTATGTATAAGTAATCTATTCATCACTTATTATCTGTTATCTATATTTGTGTACATAAGTGTGGTTTCTTAAGCTACCAACATCTATTTATCATGGATATATATATATATATATATATATATATATATAATATATGAATGTATGTATCTATCTTCTTAGTCTTTTTTCTATCTACTGTCCATGTATTTATAATTCATCTATCATTAGCATATTCATCTGTCATCTATCTATATCTATCATTTATCTATCAACAAATCATCTATCATCTATCTATATGTTTATTTATCTGTATCTATCATTTATATGTTTATATTAGTATAGTTCCTCATTGATATCCTTATCTTTAATACAGAATCCTGATTTGTTTTAGGGGTTTTAGGTTAAGCTTATCTGAAATATTACTATGTATTAAAGAATAGGAGTTATGGGGAAAGACAATTTCAGACACTTTACACCTCCTTCTCATACCAGGTACCTCATGCCATTATCCTCACTTGAATAATAACTAAAGCTTTTGGTTTAAAATTATATGCCCAAATAAGTGAATATGTGCTTGTTTTTTTATGGCCTCTTCTTGTCTCATGAAAGGTACTATATTAGTGATTTTTATATTCTCCACTTTTAAAATTGGCAGTGTTTTATTTATGAGTCATGTAAATTCACAATTAATTTCCTGTCTGTAATTTTTACACTTCCTTGTGTAGATATTTTTGTAATATCTACGAGTTTGTAAGTATAATTGATGACTTAACTTACAAATTTGTGTGTATATAATTTTGTATGTTGAAAGCACATTTACAATACAGGTTCCTAGAAGTAGAACTGCTACATTGAAAGGAAAATTTATTGTTCATTTATTTATGAAAGACTAGCATTTTCCCCCAAACTGTACAAGCTACATTTCTGTATGAAATAGATGAGAGTATGCAGACTCCACTTTTGCCAAAAGAATGTTGTGTTTTTAAACATCTGTTCTTAAAATATTGCTTTGGTTTGCTATATTTTATGATCCTCCTGCTCTCACTCTCTTCACTATATCCAACAATTGGTTAGATTGTGGTTCTCTAAGTTTAAGTATATTTATATTTTACATATATTTGAGAAACTTTCTATATCTTTTAAAATGTAGATAGAGAACCTCATCCTAAGTAAGCTAACTCAGACCCAGAAAGATACACATGGTATGTACTTTCTTATAAGTTGATATTAACCATATAGCACAAGACAACCATCCTACAAGCTACAGATCCAAACAGACAGGAACCTAGCATAACTAATGAAAAACTCCACCCAGCAGTGAGTTATGGACTCTATTGCTTGTTAATGGAACACCCTATCCTATGTGGGTGGCCTTATCAAACCCCAGTAGGAGAAAGCTGTTAGCCCTCATGTAACTGGTGAACTGAGGGGGTTTGATATGCTCTTATCCAAGGAGAAGGAGGGGACAGAGACAAGGAAGAGGGAGGGAGGGTGGGACTTGAAGGGGAGGAGGGAGGAGACTGAAATGTAACTTGAAAAAATAAGTTAATTAATATATTTTTAAGTGTATGAGCTCTTCATGTATTTCCCATTTTTGTATGTTAGGCTTTGAATCATACTCTCATAACTCTAGGAGTTCTCTGTCCCTGTGTATTGGAGTGGTGACCCTGTAAAAGTTCTCTGTGTTTTTGGAGTGCTAACCCTTTCCTTGTGACATCTGATGAAACTCCTCTTTCCAGGTTTTTAGTTGTCCTTTGACCTTGTCTATGATTTCTTACTCAAGCCAATATGTTTTATCTTTATTTAATTGGCTTTTTGCAGTTTGTGTTTCCTCTGAATTTTGAGTCATTGCTAGCTGTTCTTTACAAGGTTTGAAGGGAAGTGAGTTTTCTTTTTGCATTTATTTGAAGCAGTTTTTACAGTCAATGGAGATTAATACAGAGATCCACGGCTGGTCAACATGCAGAGAAAGAGACCATAGAATGCTCAGCTCTATGAGGGATTCAGTATCACACTCCTTCTAAGAGCTAGAAGAAGTAGGTATTGCCAATGGAATAGTACTTGCTAGACAGGACTGCATTGTTTCACACATAAACTCACAATGGTGGACACTTCCCCTGAAGACCTACACATTCAATACAGTCAAGTCTCAGCAAGGATGGTTATGAATTCCCACCTCTATCTGAGGAGCTATTGGCAACTGTTGGATGCTGGAGAAGACCATCACGTTTCTTCAGCTCTTGAGTGGGTACCAATCATCCAGTAGATGATTCTACAGCCATGCACATGCAGGAGGTATTAAATAGGCGAGTGGGTCTTAAAAAGTGTTATATGAAGTTGAGGGAGAAAAGTGATGGGGAATATTGAAGGAGAGGTATTGGGGTAGATCTTATGCTTTCATTTTTGTTTTTTAAAGATTGTAACCCTAATATATTGGTGCAACTCTTCCATATGGCTTAATTATCTTTCCTGTGATGGCTAAACATCAGTTATCCTACAAGTCAATCTTCATCAGGTATTTGAATTGCCACCTTCATCATATAGTACATTTCTTCTTTATATAGGCCTGATTTTGAATTTTTTTGTTCCATTTGTCTGTTGTCTTTTATGTGTCCATATTGCATTTTATTAGATATAGAGGGTTTATAGAAAGCACATTTTAGTGTCTGGTACAGTTGGAATCTGCTCCATTTTTTCCCTCCCTTTCATTGACTAATGGCTATTCTTGAATATTTCTATTTGCACATTGACTTTATTTCAATTTTCTAACTTTCTAAAATACCTCATTGGTATTTTCCTTTAGGTTAGCTTATATTAACTTTACAAGTTAACTTAAGAGGATTTTTATGAAGTTGAGTTATCATATCCAAGAATTTTGCTCAAGTCTAATTTAGTACAGGAAGATTTAGTGGATGAAGTCCAGGAAGATTTTATCATTCTTCATGAGTTTCACATATGCATTTTAATTTTTCTTTGTGTGTGTGTGTGTGTGTGTGTGTGTGTGTGTGTGTGCCTTGAATGTGTGTGTTTGCATATTTTCATGTATCAGGACACATGTGTATGGGGTGAAGTGATTTTTAAAGTGAGCACACACATGTGGAGATACGACATTGATGGAAAGATCCGTGCACCTGACTCACTGAGTCAAAGTCTCTCAGCTTAACCAGTGCTTGCTGATGTGTCGCTAGTGTGACTAGCGAGCTTGCTCTTAGGATCCCCTTACAGGGTGCCACATCTTCCTAACCATTCAAGTGGATTCTGGAAATCAAAATCCTGTTCTGTCTTTTGCCTGGAAAGTGATTTAACTGCAGATCCATCTCGTAACCCCCTAAATTTAATGTTAAATACTATCTTTTTGTTGCTATTACAAGTGATATTTCCCCTGCCCCATTCTATTCTCTTGCTGTTTATTTTCTTTTCTATGAAAGACAATAGTTTTCTATGAACTCTTTTTCCTGCTGCGTACTGAATTCTTTCATTGTCTGTCTTGGGATGATCATTGATTCTTCAGAAGTTTCTCAGTATGCTGTCATATCAGCTGAGAACACAGGGAGCTTTTCTTCTTTCTCTCCAGTCTTGGGCTTCTAATTGAGTTCTCTTGTTAAATATCTTAAGTAAATAACCTCTATTACGTTTTGAATAGAAGATAGAAATAGTTTTGTGTTGTTTCTTATTTATTATGATCTTGTAGTGTTTCTCCACTAAATAAGATACTGACTTTAGGAGTAAGGTTTGTGTGTGTGTGTTGTGTGTGTGTATGTGTGTGTTTGTAAAATAATGTCCTAACAGTTTTATGGTGTGTGTGTGTGTGTGTGTGTGTGTGTGTGTGTGTGTGTGTGTGTTTGTAAAATAATGTCCTAACAGTTTTATGCTGGGGTATGGAATACAATTCTGTGTTTTATTGATTCCTTGGGCATTTTTCTCAAAATACACCTTGCATCTAAAAATCAGCATAATTGAGCTAATGGTTTTCTGCATTTAGGTGTCTAATTGCTATAATGATTCCAGATGAATTACAGTGAGAGTGAAAACAGAAAAGATATCAAATAGCACAGGTGTGTGGTTTGCTTATGCTGGTGTCCTGCAGGTATGAGATTTGTGCTATATGACGTCTTTCAATCAGCTTCAGTCAACTGATTCAGTTAGCAGGCATAGCTAGAAGGAAACTTACAACATGTAATTCAATCTCTTATTTCAAAGTTGACAAAACTGACACCCAGAGAGGTTTTTATTTGCTTAAGGTAGCTAAGCTAATTAACAGCTCACTGAGAAATAGAAGTCTTCTCCCACAATACCTTGCTCTCCTGCAAGCATTTCCAATTCTATAAACCTTTGAGTAATTTGAATAAAAGGCCCCTGGGACAAACAAACTCATAAAAATTTCCAAACTTGTAACTCATAACTCTGAGATAAATCAGAAAGACTATTTTTCTACTTAAAATATAACAGCATTGATAATCACTCAGTACAATAATTGAACAACTACATGCCAATCTTGCATGTAGGCTTAGTAGATAAATTACAGGTTGTGACAAAATAGAAGTAATAAAACTCACAAAAAAGGGACAAGAGAACATGAAAATCTCATTGTGATACAATAGGTTGATATGCAAAATAGTAAACATGCAGATTCAATATTGGAAGTAAAATAATAGTACAGGGTAAAAAGAATTATCAAGAATGTATAATTCTGAAAATAGCAAGAACAAACTGCAAGAAACACAGAAAAAGAAATATATCGCCCTCCCTTCCTCACTCTCTCTTTCTTTCACTCTCTCTCTCTCACCATTTTATTTATATAAAAATGACTATTCTGTTCACAATCTTACACTTTTCTACTATAGGTCCATTCTCAGTATCTTAGTAAAATCTTAGTAAAATAACTAAAAAAAAATTAAGTAGTATCTTTCTTTAAAAATTATTTTATTGTATTTTAATCTTAAACATGATAATATTCACACGGAATATGGAAGGTCCCAGCATGCACTGCACACATCTGTTATATGATCAGATATGTCTAGCAGTCATGCAACAAATATGGTTAAATGAATCTGATTCTCTTACTTGATTTTCTGGATGCAATAGAGAAGCAATTATGGGTATGGCAGATAGTGCTTCCACTTCCAGTTGATTCTTTAAGGCAGGTTTATAGTCCCAGAAGAAAGAATAGTCATGTAAGGAAAAATCTTTATGCTCTCATGATGTCTATTAAAGTAAGTGAGCCTTCCATACTTCCTGGGTCTCAGGGGAGTGTGACTGGGATGGGCATTCTGAGAAAACTCACAAATGACTTTTTTGCACTGTCAGCCTTTAAGATGCTTGTTTTGTCTGAGAAGTCCACCACGCACCTACTCTGGCCTATTACCAAACTTCTATAGACTATATTCTGTTGTTAGACCAAAACTGTAATGACTTCTCAGGAAACCCTGGGTTTTTCCTACAGAGATTTGGAATAGCTCCTGAGTGTCTGAATTCTGTCAGGAAGCCAAACAGATTTCTCTAGTTCTGGGCAAATTCAGTTGCATAAAATGTGTTTTGGCTGATATTTATTAAGTAGATGTGTGTGCCAAGCATAGAGCTAAGTGTTTCTGTGTGTATTTTTAAATGTAATTCTTGCACAACTTCCTTGAAGGAAGTGAACTTTTAGTATCCATGCCTTGGAGTCTGAGTTTTAGCCGAGCTAAATCATGTGGCCAAGCTTGGGAGTCACAGAGACAAGACCCCAGAGCAGAACTATCTGACGTAGGAGCTTCCATGTAAATGTAGAGCTGCAATGCTCATTTTGGAAAACAAATTTCTTCCTTATTTCTCTCAGCTTCAGTGATTAGAAACCCAGGCAAGCATTAGGGTCACAGGTAGGAATTACATCTTTTGGCTAGACTTTTGGATTTTGCAAAGCTACACAAAATACAGGCTCGTCAATTACTGGATATGCCAATATCCAATACTTCTGAGTCTCTTTAGGGTCTTTTTTCCTTATTGCAAATAATTAATATTAACATTTTTATCATTATTACCAAGATTAAATGGAAACACACATAAAATCTCATGACAAATAATTTGTATCTGGGCAAGCAGCCTGTTCAGTGAGTATTTATTTCCTGATTTCCTTTCTCATTGGCTCAAAGCTATCTGGACAATTTTTTTAGGATATTCTAGAGTTTTTTGAGTTTAGGATTGAAGGGGATCTGAATACTGAGTAATTCCTCCATATTATATATCCAGTATCACATTGTTGTGATTTTTTCCCATAAGGACGATTCTTGATTGTGTGTGTGCATGTGCATATGCACAAATACTCCAGAAATGATTATCTTCATGCTAACCTCCCTCACCAGACTGGATTTCCAGAGGGCACAGAACAGTCACATGCTTTGCTCTTACCACCTTGCACATGTGGAGAGCTGTAGTCATCAATCAGCTGACAAATAAACCACCGGGACAACAATGTCTACCACAGGGCTGAAAATGATGTTCAATTCTGTGCAGGGTTGAAATAAATAATAGGTGGGGTACCATTTGAAATAAGTGTGTTTGTTCACTCATAGTGGCATACTTGCTGGAACAAACGATGTGACTGACAAGGTAGAAATTATTCTTGCCACAGGATGTTAGAACCATTACAGGGTAGTGAATCCCACATTCTTTCTTTGGTGGATGATCACCTTAGGAACTGTATCACTAACCATACCCATTCTTGGTGTTGACTTTAAAAGACACAGTTGGCAAAAAACTAAGTCATTTATTTATGCAGAGACATCGGGATGCTACAACTAGTTCCTTGTCTTACTTGGACCTCATAGCTGAAGGTAGCACATCAATACTTGAATAATCTCTTGAATAATCTCTCTTAAATGCAGATAAAATAAATTAATTTAGTGAGATTGATGCTATTGATGCTAAAAGAAAATATACTTCCCTATAGACATCACATAACTGATTCCTTGTTCCAAAAGTGATGAATTCTAGGGTGATTCTGATCTTCCATTCGCAATGTAATGCACATGACAGGACTTTTGATTGTTGTGACTAAGTGATCAGTGTAAACTGCCAACCAAAAGATTCAACTCCTAAAACTGCACCACCTGTCTGTGCTCTCCTCACTGAATGTTCATCTATTGTGTATGGCTAAGCTTGGAAGCAATGTTGAAAACAAAATAAGCTTTTTGTTTCCTTTTTGAAGAACTTTACCAATTTTTTTTAAATAATTTATTTTTTATTTCTTCAAGTTACATCTCAATCACAATCCCCTCCCTACTCCCCCTCAGCCCCACCATCCTCTTCCCTTCTTTTTTTTTTTAGTTTAAGGTATTTATTTTTCCCCCCAACAGCTCTCCCTTTCAGTCCAAATAATGGTTCTTTTTCTTATAACTATAAATACAATACAAAACAACAGAAATAAATAGGCCACGATTATAAGAGTTATATGGCTTAGCATACACTCCCAATGTCCAGTCCATATGTATTTGGCACCTGACTTTAACATTCTACTATCTAACCATTTCCATGAGTTTAAAGTTCTATATCTAACTCAGCTTTCATACTAACTTGCCTCATAATTTTAAAAATATCTTCTTAGATCCAGAACACCCTCTTGATTCCTAAACAACTCAAAATTTAACTATGAGACTCTAGCTATCTATTCTTCAACCACCTCAGAGACCTGAGAGGGATAAATATATCTGATTATATAGGAAGTGCAGGGCCTGCAGCTTCCAAAACTAAAAAATGACATACCAGTGGCTGCCTGGACAGTTCCCATTTTCTCTCCATACATTACAGCATCAATCTTCAGCCATTTGGCCCCATTTCTCTGACAGACATTGGTTGTAGAGCAGGAATTATGAAGGACTTACCTACCCTGTCTTGGCAGAGCTAGGCTGTCGACTTATCTGCTTCCAGGTTTTGTCCTTTTTGGACAGAAGTCTGTCTACAGTTGAAGCAAGTGGTTTTTCTTGCCAAGAGAATGGCTTACCACCAATTCAATCATCTCCCACTGGAGATTCTTCGATGCTCATCTTCTACTTGGAGTAATATAGGGGGTGCTGTCAGGAGCTGACATGTCTCGATATCAAAAAATCTTAAGTTAAGAAAACATCTTTGAATGCCATATTCTGCAGATCTCTTGAGGTTTTTGAAGATGCCCTATCTATCTCTTATATTTAGATAAGCAAATATTGCTTGTCTCTTAGCAACTTGATTTCTGAGTAGCTTAGAAAATAACTGTGATAGACTGTCATAGTAACTAACAAAATGACACGTTTTCATGACTATTAGTTTCCGTTTCTTAATTATCCTAAACAGTTTATGTCGGTTGGTAGCGAGAGGTCAAAACTTGACATTTCATTTTTAAGTATTACTACGAACAATACCTTTAAGAAGCCACATCATTGGGGAAAAATACACCCTTAATCCCAACACACTAGAGACAGAAACAGGCAGATCTCAGAGCTCAAGGCCACCTGATACAAAACAAGCTCTAAACAGAGAAAAACTTTGATCCAGGGGTGGAGGAGCACATCTTTAATCCCATCAGTTGGAAACCACATGTCTTTGATCCCAAAACTTAGAATGCAGAGACAGGCACATAGGATCTGGAAAGATTTAAGTTTAAAAGCTACTTACAAAAGGCAGGCTGCAATTCAAACAAATTGTCCTTTGAGATCTCAAAATATATACACTAAAGGTTTGTTTAGCTCCAAAATATCAAAATAATTTCTTCTTTAATCCGGATTGAAAGGTAATACTTTATATATTATCAAAAAAACCAAATTTGCTCCAGGAAAAATATTACCTGACCCCCCCCCCAAAAAAAAAGGTAATTGTCCCAGAGTTAGGATTAGGGTAGGGCTCTGTTCTTATCTTTCCAGGAGATTTAAAGCATCCATTCAAGGAATCCAGGGACAACTGGACAACGGAAACCTCAGCAGAAAACAGATCAGACACCAAAGAAGACGAGTGGCCCAGATGATCCAGCCTTGCAGACTTCTTCAATAGCAGTTTCCTCAAAAGTCTATAACCACAACAACTCAAAATCGCTAAGATCGTTCAGCTCCACAGTCTACTCCAGCCAGATCTTCAGTAAAGTTCTGAAGATCAGCTTCTGTCTATGAACTTTACCAATTTTTAAAATGAGTATAATATGAATCTTTCCACCAAAAATGTTAATATATTTATCTATAGATATTGAAGAAACTGAGCCAATTCTCAAAAATGAAGAAAAAGCAGATTCATGAATTACAGTATTCAATCAAGATATAACACCTGCAATATATTCTGAACAGGAAAAAATTTTCTTCTAGGAGGCAACACTATGTGAACTACACAACTGCAATAGTGTTACCGTGTTGGCAGGTGCTGGAGAGATCCTTGGGGATGTTGGAGACCTTGCTAAACCTGCCCATTTGACTGATAATTATAATGCAAGTATGTATGCAGGTTCCTACTGCAGTAATCTCTGGATACTTTGTTTTGTTTTTCCTTTGGTGAGTTTTTAAAATCTTCAGTATTTTGATTGGTGCATATCATATTGGCACATATTTATGAGGAACAATGTAACAGTGAGAGATATGTGTACATGGCATAGTGATCAATTCAGGATAATTAGCATACCTGTCACCTTAATTTTTTTCATGTTTGTTTGCATTGTTTAAGTTTGTTGATGATTTTACTCATGCATAGAAAGCATACTCATTATTGTCACCACATACCATTTATCTCCCTTCCTGACCTGCCTATACGTCTTCTGCCCTAAGAATCTCTTCCTCACATTAATATGTTTGTTTTTCTTGTGATCTATAGAGTTTAACCAGGACCATCTATATGACCATGCATTGAACTATCCACTGGAACCTGGTGAGTTCATCAGTGAGCACACCACTGAAGACAATCACTTCATCCTTCCCATCTTCTACTAATAGCCAGTAATTCACAGTAAGAAGCTGAGATCCATTACCCTCTTACCTATCCATGATAGGTTGTTAGTAAAGCCAATCTTCTGTGAACCCAAGGCAATTAACCACAATTTCCATGAGCTCCTGACAATAAAGGTTCTATCTGTTGTGCCTAGAAGCAGGTATTTCCTAGCCCTTCTCCCTATCTTCTGACTCTTATATTCCTCCTAGCTCCTCTTCTTCATTGTTCTGTGGGTATTAGAGAAGACGGTACACATTTTTTTTTTCTTTTTTAGGGATGAGCCTTCAACTATCACTTATTCTCATCTTGGGAAGCTCTAAGTCTCTTTATTTTACATTGTTCACTGTAATGAGAGGCGTCTCTGATTAAGACTGAGACTAGCTTAGGCTGATATGAACATAAATATTTAGAATGTGAATTGATTCTGCATCAACTTAGTTAAAGAACAATAGTAAGTGCTGCCCCTTCTAGGCCCATGACTTCCCTAGGTATGAGCTGTTGACTGAGATTACAGTACCAGGCATGAATCCTTCTCGTTGAGCAGGCCCACATATCCAGTCAGAACACAGCTGGTTACACTATCACAGTTGTGATATTGTTGCAAAGGTGACATATCCTTCCTGAAACATTGATTATGTAGTTTATAGGGTACACAGATGGGTGAGGCCATTGATACCCCTTATCACTGCCAGCAGCCTACACAGCACCTTCTGGTACTTTGAAAGCCAGCAAGGAGGAAAGAAGCCTCCAGCTCAGTTCTATCTTGCTTTCTCAATCTGGAGATTTCTCTAAAAGCTATAGATAAAACTACCATATGATTCACCCATCCTGCTCTTGGGCACATACTCTAGGAGCTATCATACCACAGGGATAACTGTGTATCCAATATCATTATTGCTCTATTTACAATAACTAGGAATTGACATTAACCAAGATCTCAATCACTTAATGAATATATCATGAAAGTATGCTACACACATACAGCATACACTGGAATTCTATGTACTTGTAAAGAAAAACAAAATTTGCCATCTGTACATAAATGGATATGGGTATACATGGAAGAAATTATACTGAGTGAGGTAACCCAGACTAAGAACACGGATGTGATCTCTCACATAAAGATCCTGTATTCCATTCTTTAAGCTTGGTTTATTTAAGCTGGAGTATCTGTGGAGGGCATTTAGGTGGGAGTTAATGGAAGGGAAGATGGTGGAACATAGATAAAAGGACAATAAGGAGGGAATACTATGTGTATAAAGGATTAAGAAGGAAAAAGAAAATTTGGTCTATGAGGAGGAATGGCAGGAAGGAATTAAAAAAGGGGAGAGTCACATGGAAACCTATTATCTTATAACATCATTTATAAAATGGGATATTGAAAGTAGATACCATGTGTGCTTATATAATGCCACTTCTATAGGCTGTTAGTAAACAGTCTCTGCCAGATGTGGGTCACCTCCATAGAAGCTGTTGGTCAGAGTCCCCAAAGGCTCTGTATTTATAGTACAGTATTTAACCTGGAGTATCTGTGGAATACTCTTATCAGTTGGAGTATCTGTGGAATA
>CAJQZJ010033120.1:1410901-1432626 GCA_907164525.1 Lophiomys imhausi | reverse complement strand
TGGAGTATCTGTGGAATACTCTTATCAGTTGGAGTATCTGTGGAATACTCTTGTCAGTTGTCACGGCTCTTCACTGGACCAAGAGAATAAACCCATTTCCAGTTGCTTTCTCCTAGCCGGATATGCAGTGCATTGTCAGCCTTGCTCACTATCCTGCGCTAGCCAATGCCAGAGCTTATTTTCTCTACAGAGCACTATCCCACACCTTCTAATTTATCTCTCTTCCTCTTTCTACTCTCCTCATCTCTGACATCCAGTTCTGCACTCTGATGCTGTGAGGTTGGCTGTTTTAGATTTTGTATACCAGTGAGATAACAAATCTTTCTGTCCTAATTTATTGCTGTTAACATCTTGTCCTCCAGGCTCATTGGTGCCCAAAATGGCAGAATATCGTGGTTTTATAATTATATAATACTAAATGGTATATAAATTTTGCCTGTTGGTAAACACCATGGTTGTTTGACACCCTAGCTATTTGAGCAGTGATGTTATTAAAGAAACAGGTGTTCAGAAGTATTTTTAATTTTTTAATTTAGTGTGGGTATGGCATAACACACAGAATTTGGTTTGCTCCTTCCACCACATGAGTCTTAGAGGCAGAACTCAAGTTGCCAGTTGTGATATCAGGCACATTTTCCTGTTGAGCTGTCTCACTGGCTCCAATTTAATTTTCTTTTTTTAAATGTTTATTTATTACATCAGGCAACATCTCCATCACAGTGCCCTTTTTCCACCCCTCCCAGTCCCGCCCTCTCACCTTCTACCTCCTATCCCTTCCCTCCCACTCCTCTGGAGTGGAGTGTCCCTACATAACAGTCCCCTGCCCCAGTTCAGCAGTCATATGAGGCCAAGAGCCTCCTCATACACTGGAGGCCTACAAGGCAGCACCACTAGGGCAAAGTGTCTCATTGACAGGTAACAAAGTCTATGTTCCTGTTCCCTTTGGTGCGTTGGTTATAGTATAGTTATCCTGTACTATATGGCTAAAATACGACTATAAGTGAATAGATGCCATGTGCATCCTTCTGAGTCTGGGTTGGCTCACTCAGGATGAGCTTCTCTAGTTCCATCCATTTGCCTACAAATTGCATGATTTCATTGTTTCTGATGGCTGAGTAGTATTCCATTGTGTAGATGTACCACAGTTTTTATCCATTCTTTTGGTGAGGGACATCTGAGTTCTTTTCAGTTACTAGCTATTACAAATAAGGCTGCTCGATTTAATTTTCTTAATTGTATTTCTGATGTATAATTTTATATGACAGCATGACTTATAATTTTTTTGAGAAATTTTCATATTCATCACCATCATGTCTATGCTAATTTATATTTCTATAAACAGTTAGTAACTGTACCTTTTTCTTCACATCCTCATCAGCACATTGTTAACTTTTATCTTTTTGATAATAGGCATTCTAACTCGGATGAGTGACTATCTTGTAGTTTGATTTGCATTTTCCTAACTGCTAATGTTATTGAGTAATTTTCATAAATCTAATGGCCTCTTATATGTATTCTTTTTAGCAAATTATATTCAGATTCTTAGCTCATTTTAAATCTTTTTCTATTGAATTAAGTTCCCCATAATTTGTAGATATTACCCTCTTGTCTGATAATACTTTGTGAGTATCCTGTGCATTATCTCTTTTTTTATGATGACTTGTTAATCAAAAAAGGAATTTTTAACTTGGAGTAGTACCATTTGCCAATATTTTTATTTGTTACCTTACAGTTTAGGATAGATAGAATACATATATATTATCTATCATCTATGTATCTGTATATCTATCTATCTAACTATCTATCTAACTATCTATCTATCTATCTATCTATCTATCTATCTATCTATCTATCACCTATCTACCCATCTATCAAATCATGGCTAAGATCAATGTCATGTAGCACTTTCTGTATGTTTCCTTCTAGTAATTTTGTACTTTTAGATCTTACATTTTATATATGTATGTATGTATGTGTGTGTGTATGTATGTATGTATTTATTTATTTTGTTTTTTGAGACAGGGTTTCCCTGTGTAACAGAGCCCTGACTGTCCTGGATTCACTTTGTAGAGCAGACTGGCCTTGAATTCACAGAGATTCTTCTGCCTCTGCCTCTAGAGTGCTGGAATTAAAGGCATGCACCACCACACCCAGCAGACATGTACATTTTTAAATGTGAAGTTTTAAAGTTCTAACATTCTTAAGTTTTAAAGATCTTAGAAGGATCTAGGTCTAATTTTATTCCTCAACATGAGAATATCAAATTTACCCAGCACCATTTATTGAAAAGCCTATTGCTTTTGTATTTTTTAACTTCATTATTTATTTATGCTCCTCTAATAAAAATCAATTAGCTACAAATATGTCTATCTTTGGAGTCTCTACTCAGCTCAGTGCTCCGTGTATCTTCTTTTTATTTTATGGCAATCTTCTTTCATGGCAATACCATGATGTGCTGATTTCTGTACCTTCTTAGTATACATTATAATCTGATGTTGAAGTGTTTCCAGCTTTGTTACCTTTGTTCAAAAATGCATTAGGCTATTTGGGTATTTTTAATACATATTTTCATGAAAGTTTTAAGATTTTTTTTCTAATCCTCTGATGAGCATCATTGATATTTTGATGAAGCCTGTATTTGATCTTTAGGACACTGAGGGTAGTACAGACTTTTAATAGTATTAATTCTTTTAGGTCACAAACATGGAATCCCTTTCCATTTACTTATACCTTTTCAGCTAATTTCATCAGTATTTTTATAGTTTGAGTTGTAAAAAGAATTTTCTTCTATAGCTAAATTTATCCCTAGTTATTTTATTGATATAGATACCATAGTATCATGAATGTAATTATTCTCCTAACTGCATTCACAGCTCATTCGTTTTAGCATATGTAAGCATGTGTGTGTGTGTGTGTGTGCTGCTGAGGTTCATCTATTTGAATGAATGAGTACCAAAAGTCTTCTAAAGAAATTCCCAAGACCAGATAACCTATTTGTTAAATTAAATCAAATGCCTAAAGAACTAGCACTGTCTTCTCATACTATGTGAATTATTTAATATGAGGGAACCCTTTCAAATTAATTCTGTGAATATAGAATTACCATGGTAACAAACTAAATAGGAACACAAAAACAATAAAAGAAAACCACAAGCTAATACCTCCAATGAACATGATGAATGCAAACATTTCCCACAAATACCACCAAACTGAGTCCAGGAATACACTGCAAAGATATTTCTTCATGACAAACTGGGATACATACTTGCAATGCATACTTGCTTGGCATATTTAAAACTACATGTGACATGCTCCCTTTTATAATGTTTACTGAAGTCTCAGCCAGAGCAATTAGGTAAGAGAAATAGAAGACTCCAAATTAGAGAGAGGGAATCAATCTGCCCTTGTATGAAAATATCACATTGTAAGTAGAAAACTCCCCACCAAATTCTAATGAAACTAATAAACAAATTCAATAAAGTATAAAATATACTGACAACTGAGTTCAATAGTCATAGATTATAATGTTTTGGGAGTCTCTTGAAAAATCCTGATCAGCAACTCAAAATAGGACTACTCATACCTGGTATTGGAGATTTTGTTTGGTTGTTTTTGGCTTTTAGAAGGAGTATTGTCTGCTCAGATGGAAATTTTTCATTTAAACTATATATACACTGACTTACGTGCATTATAGATATTTTCAAGTAGATTATATTACAACTCCTTATGCCTTCTTCATACATTTTACTGTTGTCTTACTACTCCCTCTCCTTTCTGTATTTATTTTCATTCCCTTCCCTAATTAGGGCTCACCATCTTTTCCATTCCCCCATGTAATCATTTGTACTCTCTTATTTCCCTCTCTATTGTTTGTTCATCCTCCACCCAGGTAATGGTCCCTTTTTATTTTCCTGGTTTCTACTGTTATTGCAGGATATGTACTCACACCTGAAATACCCCCCAAGATGTGGAAGGTAATTAACACACCATGCACTTCAGACATGGGTGCATGAAGCCATGCACTTCAGACACCGGTGCATGAGGCCCCTGGACTGGAACTGACCTGAAAGCCTCTTTCCTGAGGAATAGTTTACATGGTAACTATGGCACCGTGCAAGTTTCCAAATGAGGGAAGCAACTAATAGTCCTATCCATCTATAACACCTATGAAACACAATAACCACAATGACACAGTAACTCCAAGGGTACAGTAGTGGTACACATACCTTGGCGGTAATCAATAGCTCTTTAGACCTAAAACCCACTCAACAAGAGGACAGTCATGTTTGGTACTAGAAGCCTAGGCACCTACCTAAGGCTAGTGAAGACATAGATCTTGTGAAAGAACCCACAACAGCACTTTACTAAACCATCCTAATCCCTAGTTACATTCTACATATTTGTTATTACATCTATATGTAAGTGTAGTCCTCATATCTCATTAATGACACATCTCTTTACAACAGATATAGACAACTATAGAAAATCACAGTCAATTAAATTTCATAGTTGTGAAGCCCAGTACCAACTAATACATCTACAATATGACACCTGAACCTAAGGCTGAGACACCATTTTTGAAGAGACAGTGGAAAGATTATAAGAGCCAGAGGGGGAATCAAGGAATTTTCCTTCAGATTGAATCCCCTAGTAATGTCAGAAGGTACACCCATAAATTATCACAAACATTACTCCTAAACATGAGTTGAATAAGTACAACAGTAATATACATGGTAATATGGCCAAGAGACAGACCAGGAAGCTTCCAATTTACAAAACAAAACATACAAACAACAGTAACAACACAAAACAAAACAAAAAGTACATTCAACTAAAGAATGCATCCAGTGAGAGAAATAGTCTTCACCAGGAATGAACATACCAAGTTTATCCAATACCAAATGATCAGCTTTAAAATCTCACATACAAGTAACATTATAAGACTGAGTATGTTATACTCATGTACTTAGGAATATATAGATATTCTCCCTAACAAATAATTAATAACACACACCCACACTTAATTTTTTTAGTTGATCCAAATTAAATAACATGCATTAGTTGATAATAACTGAAAAAGGTCAAATATTGATTTTTCTAAATTAGTATTTATAAGGTGTAGCAGGTGGGCAGGAATAAATATCTAATGTGTCATTTTATTTCTTTCCTATTTTTTAAACATTGAAAGCATCTTTTTACTCTTGCTGTAAAGAAACTTCATACTTAAAGTACTTAAGCAAAACAGAACAGAAAGAATTTTGTAGAAAATGTGGGGACCAAATATACCATCAACGATGAGAGCCTACTAAAAGTTTAATATAATATTTAAGGAAACAAAGTTTTAATGATTCAAATAGAAATTCTGAGAGGAATTCAGTAATTCTGAGAAGATGCTGTCTTCTTTCCTTTATCACTCCAGCCCCCCAATCCATTCTCACTTCATGGTCCGAGGAGGCTGCTGAGACATATCCAGCCATATTTTTATATTTTTTTCCTAAAATAAAGACAGTAGGTGTATTTTGAGAAAAAAAAGCTTCAATTCCCCTTTCCTATAAGAAGAGTTTTGCAGCCTGCTTTTGTAACACTTCTCAAACATTATTCATATGGACCACATGGCTTTTATCAATCTTTGCCATAATTATAATAATTACAATTTTAGAGTTGAAATTGTAAATAAAATAATAAAGACTGTATATATTTTAAGAGTTTATTATGTGGTAGGTGCTAAGTGTTGTCTATTTTTTAATTTTGTAATTATAGCAGTTATAGTAAACGAGGGCCATGAAGCTCAAAAATAAATGCTAAGCAATATGCTTCAAGTCATACAGCAGTGGCAATTCCAGGTCAGACTCCCAGGTTATTACACATCGCATGACTCTGAAAAAATAATATGGCAGTAGAATAGAATAGAGCTATCACAAAGTATCTTAACATACATAAGCATTTTATAGTAAGATAAGTTGTAGTACAACCATTTTGGAAAAGAATGTAGAGCTCCCTCAAAACTTAAAAACACAACTATCACACAGTCTTAGTATGTGCAACATCTGCATATATAGCCAGAATAAATGAATGAGTATGTCAAAGAGAGAGTGTTCACTGATCCTTTATTCACAACTTCCAGAGTACGAGATCAATATAAATGCCCATGGATAGCTGAATAGATGAAGAAAATAAGGGATGGTTAGACCAATAACCATATAAATTAGGAATACAATGGTAGTTATGAAGAATTCAGTGCAAAGTGGTAGAAAAATGATAAGATGTTGGGGAGGTATACAAATTCTGTATGTGTATATTTACATACATATATATGTATATATAGTATATACATATATATAAGTATATATACATATTTGATAGTTTTTAATATTCAGTTATCTCTTAATAAGTCTAGGGAAGGGTCAGAGGTAAGAATATAATCAATTCATTCAGTAAAAATATATTATGGAATAATGATACTGGGTTACCAATAATGTACATCAATTCCTAATTCACAACATAGAAAATTAAGTGTATGTAAATTTTTGTAAAAAAGCTGAATTAAATATGTTGATATATCTGGTCTAATATTTATTGCTCTGAAAATATTTTGTGTGTGTATGTGTTTATGTCATGTGTGTTCAGGTGCCTGCAGAGGCCAGAAGAGGATGTCAGATCCCATAGTGCAGGCATTACAGGCTACTTTGAGCCACCTGATATTTGAGCAGAGAACTGAACTCAGATCCTCCGGAAGACCAGCTCAATTGTGGATCTATCTCTCCAGGCCACAGCAGGATCATATGTATGAGTGATAAGATGCAAGGGAAAATATTCTTTGAAATTCCTGATTTACTATGTAAAACTTTATTTAAATATGAATACACTAAATATTGACAAAAATCATGAATGCTGATCAAGGGAATGAACCAATTAGTAATAACCATAGAAGCACATACTACATGATTAAAATGCCCTGCTGATTGTTTATGTGTCAAAAACTAACGAAAGAAACCACAAGTCTTGATCTTGTTGCTCTATGATGTTGTATTGATGGAACTATTTCAGAAAAGCAGTTAGAGTTTAGTAAGCCTCAAAACTGCTTGAAAATCCATATATTCTAGCTCAAACCCTGTCCTCCTAATCCTTCTTTATGCTGAATAAAATGTTTTTTTTTTTATAGACAGAGTGAGACATTAGGTAAGAATTGTTTTCCCAATTACACTTATTGCAAGTGTTATTTGTTAGTCAGTGACACAAGAATATGTGTACTATACAGTGATTATAGGGAAGGTGTGTAATAGCACAGTGTGGGAAAGACTTGTAATTCACAAGACAAGAATTTATGCTTCCTACATTTCTAAAAGATACTGAGAGTTCTCTGATCTGTTCTCTGAGCCTGTTTTCTTAGCTGGGAATTTGGCTTAATGATCATAACAATGATTTACCTCAGGCAGTTGTTCAGAAAGCACAATATTAATAAATGCAACAGTAAGCAGTAGTTGGTACAGTGATGGTGATCGTTTAAATCATCACAATTTATTATTACTATTATTGGTAGTATTATTATCATTATCATAGAATTTTAACCACAAATATCTTATTCCTTAAATTGAATGTGATAAAGTTCCCAAGTAAAATGTTGGGAAAGGAGCACAGATTACATAAATACTATTTTGTTGCTTCAATAAATACGAAATATTTAGTACTTGAAGGTTGCAAGGAAATTTATGAACAAGTAAACAGTAACAATTTCTAAGATTCACAGTGTTTTGAGTGAAGTAATCCCCTCAACAAGAGGAAAAAGAAATCAGAGTCCTGTAGAAGATGGATTTAACAACTTATTAATTTAAGTACTCATGTTAAGAACTCTCAAAAACCACAAAAGGAACCTGAATATTATGTCTACTGAAAGCATACAGAAAATATAACCCTTTTCTTTAATGATTAAAGATTTAATGTTTCCGTTTTAAGAAACAAGCCAAGGATATCTGATCTCTCACTACCCCTACTCCACATAACACCCCTCCTGCCTCTGCTTCTTTTGTGTTACATATGTGTGCCATACACTGCCCTACTTAGATACTCAAAAAAAAAAATATTGGCAGGACACATAGCCAATCTATTAGCTGCTGGTGGGAACACAAAATGCTACAGCGACTTGGAAAACTGGCAGTGCCTTCACCATTTAAGCCCATGTCTAACTTGTGACTTAGTAATGCTGTCATTACTCATTCGCTGAACACAAATAAAAGCACATGTCTATTCTAAAAATAAAAGAGCAGTGATGTAAGGGAAAAAAACAGGCATATACTGATTGGAAATGAAGAAATCAAACTCTCAACTGGGACTTGGCAAATGAAGTCAACAGAAAGAAAAACCTACAGTGTCTCTGT
This sequence comes from Lophiomys imhausi, assembly GCA_907164525.1. Taxonomy (NCBI): domain Eukaryota; kingdom Metazoa; phylum Chordata; class Mammalia; order Rodentia; family Muridae; genus Lophiomys; species Lophiomys imhausi. The sequence continues at coordinate 1,424,251 of CAJQZJ010033120.1, read as the reverse complement.
ATGCTACCAACAAAAAGTTATAGATTGTATTTTAATACTACTCGAAAGTCCACCTCCCAAGGGTAATTATTTAAGAGTAAGTCTAATAAAGAAGGTGAATGTACGTTTTATATTCTTAAACCACAAAATATTGAGAGAGATCATGTAAGACTTAAATAAATAGTGTGATAAACTAGATTCATTAACCTAAAGACTGAGTATTAGAGATGTCAACCCCACCCCAATTTCATCTGTGCAATCAAAGTGATCCCTACCAAATGGTAGATTTTTTTTTTTTTTTTAGGAATTAACAAAAAATCTGATTCTAAAACCTACATAATAGATCAAAGGGCTTGAAATGCCACAAAAAAAACCAATTAAGTCCAAGGACTCACATTATTTGATTTCAATATGGACTGAAAAGCTATTGTAATAAAGGCAAGATCTTGGCAAGGATAAGTACATAGATCAATGAAAAAGAATAAATAGTCCAGAAATAGATCAATGCACACATAATAACTGATTACAAAGGTTCCCAGACCCTTCCAGGAACTGATCATAGTGTTTTGTTTAAAAGTTACTGGAACAATTGTGCTACATATTCAGAAACATGAGTGCTTACTCACACCTCACAGATTTATTAAAATTAATTGAAACTAGACCATAAATTTAAATGTGAAATCTAAAGCATAAAGACTTCCACCAGAAATCATAAAGCACAGTTGTTCTTGCTATTCATCAGGCACAGGAGTTTACAGAATGGACACAAAAAACACGAGACATGAAAGAGAAAGTTCAACATCCAGAGTTCAGTGAATTAAAATAGTCTCTTGCAATATCCCTGTTCAGATGAAAATAAATAAGCACTTGAAGAAGATATTTGCAAAACATATAATTGACCAAGAAATACTATCCACAAATATATAACCAACTCATATTTTAAAAGTTAATAAACAACTAAAAAAGGAAACTGATTGGATTCATCATTACAAAAGACATGGTTATCATATAAGCATAAAAATCAGTATTTAATGTAATTAGACATTAGAGAAACCCAAATAGAAGTCAGAAAACAAAGGAACCATGATTGATACAGTAAAACAGCTATTTAAAGGCAAAATAGTCATAACAATGTCTGAGAGAAAGTGAAGCAACGGAAACTCCAAAAATTTCAGAAGGCAAAATACCATGGCTAACTGGAATTCCTTAGAAGTTGAATTCACTCCTATATGATGATAATTCGTGTTCTTCTTATGTGTTTATTCAATGCAAATTAAAGCATTTGTTCACACAAAAACTGTATTCAAACATTTATAGCAGTAAAGAAAAAAATCCTCAAATTGAAAATAATTCCAATGTCACCAACTGATGACTCCATGAACAAAGTGGGTTTATTTATAATAAAGTAAATAAAAGCATTACATGTGCATTAATGTGATAGTTGTATGATGGAATCAGAAATTATACATAATGAAATAAACTGGATAAAAAAGTTAAGATATTGTTTAATAGCCAAGGGTTGTCAGGAGATGTTACTAGAAGATGATGATCAACTCTTGGCTAAACCTCTCTGAAGAAAATACTATACAGAATGAAAGAGTCCCACATTTTCAGATCCCAAGAGCTATGTGTAAGAGGAATTATTTTTGATCTTAGGCATTCTGACAAGTGTGAGATGAAATCTCAGGGTCGTCTTGAGTTGCATTTCTCTGATGATTAAGGAGGTTGACCATTTCTTCAAGTGTCTCAGCCATTAGAGATTCCTCTTTGGTGAATTCTCCGTTTAGCTCTGTTCCCATTTTTTGATTGAATTATTTGGTTTCTTGGTGGTTAGTTCCTTGAGTTCTTCATAAATTACTGATATTAGCCTTCTGTCAGATGTAGGGTTGGTAAAGATCTCTTCCCAATCTGTAGGTTGCCATTTTGGTTTCTTGAGTTCTTCATAAATTATGGATATTAGCCCTCTGTCAGATGTGGGGTTGGTAAAGATCTTTTTCCAATCTGTAGGTTGCCATTTTGTTTGAATGACAGTTTCCTTTGCCTTGATGAGGCTGTGGAGAAAGGGAAACACACCTCCATTGCTGAAGGGAGCGCAAACTTGTACAACCACTGTGGAAATTAGTCTGGCGATATCTTAGAAAAGTTGGAATAGCTCTACCTCAAGACCCAGCCATACCACTTCTGGGTATACATCCAAATGATTCCCAAACCACAAGGACATCTCCTCATCTATGTTAATAGCAGCTTTATTTGTAATAGTTAGAAACTGGAAACAACCCAGACGTCCCTCAACTGAAGAATGGATTTAAAAACAAACAAACAAAAAACCTGTGGTACATTTACACAATGGAATACTACTTAGCTATCACAAACAAGGAAATCATGCAATTTGCAGCCAAATGGATCAAACTAGAAAAGTTCATCTTGAGTGATCTCACCCAGACTCAGAAAAATGCACATGGCATACATTCACTTATAATTGGATTTTAGCCATGTAGTACAAGATAACTATCCTACAACCAACAGACCAAAAGGAACAGGAACATAGACCTTGCTACCTGTTAGTGGGATACTTTATCCTAATGGAGTTTTCATATAGGACCCCAGTGCAAGAAGAAGTTCTTAACTCTCATATGACTGCTGACCTGAAGGAGGCTGATATGTAGGGCACCCCACTCTGGAGGAGTAGGATAGGTGGGAGAGGGAGGACAGAGTGGGAGTGAGTGGGTGGGAGGATGGGACCAAGAGGGGTGGAGAGAGGGGACTGTGGTGGAGATGCAATTTGAAGTAATAAATATATATAAAAATGAAAAGAAAAGAAAATTCTACAAAAAAAAGAGAGCAGTTGTTTTTACTGGGTGCCAATTATACTTCAGTTAAACAAATGTCTCAGCTCTCCACCTTAATATCATTAAAAAATGACTTGGGAATTTTCAAGTACCACATTCCCTCAATAAAACCTCATGTGGATTTTCCTAGGCCAGGTTGAAGAGGTGAAGAGTTATCAGCAAAGCTCATGAAAATATGGAAAATAAGCTAACTCATTATTTCCAAGGCAAGGAACTGCACCACAGTTGCCCAGAGAAGATAAGATGATGAAAGGAACTGGCAAAATTTTAATATAGTTAAAATTTGTAAATATAGACATTTTCATAGACATCAATTGCTTGTTGTGTTCTTATTTTCTAATTTTAGATACATACTTTATTATACATAAGAATAAGTTAAAACCAGTAACTGATTATTTTTAGTGATATGACAAATGATCTTCTTTTTGTTAAAATTTTAAGTTGTGTAAGAATCAGGCAGAAAATTTTTTGGCTCATTCCCTGAATTCACATCAGTTTCTGGAATTAAAAGACTCTTTCTCTACTTGTAGCTGAGGCTAGACTAGAGTTCATTACATACCCAGGACAGCCTTAAAATTGCAGTGGTCCTCCTTCCTCAGCTTCCTTAGTACTAGGATGACAGGTGTAAGCTTCTTCTTCCCTTCTTCTCGTTCTACATCCTCACTTCCCTGTTAAAGCTCCACCCCTGTTTTTCCCATTTTCTTAATCATATCATCTGTGTTGTGCTTGTTCCCTCCCTATTGCCCTCCTGTTGTCCCTTTTCATTTTCCTGGTTTCTGTGGTTACTCTAGGTTCCATATTCACTTCTGAATATTTGGAGCTAGGAATTTCAGATTAGAAAGAATTTATCTTTCTGGATATAGGTTAACCTCAGTACAATCTTTTATAGTTGTCTCGATTCATCTGGTTTTCATGATTTCATTTTCTTTATGGATGAACAGTATTCCATTGTGTATATGTAGCACATTTTTATTATTTACTTATCTGCTGAAGGACATTTAGTTGTTTGAATATGTGTGTGTATGTGTGTGTTCTATCTCTCCCTCTCTCTTTTCTTCTCATATACATATATATGTATGTGTGTGTACATAAGTATGTATGTATGTATATATGTATGTATGTATGTAAGTGTGTATGTATGCATATATGCATGCATGTGTGTATGTATATTGCTAGTCTGGGTCTGCTTCTACCCTCACAGTATCCAGGCACCATTGTGCTCTGAGCTGGAAGGAATGAAGCTTACCCAGGCAGATGGATTATGTAGGATCTTGGTTGGTGGTGAGTACTGGAGAAACATCCATCTCCAAGATCATTTTCAGTGAAACAGCTCTCCTTATTGATGATGAGTAAGGGCTATATAAACCTTGGGGAGTCGGTAAAAGTATTCAGGATTAGTGTACATTATTGGCTGGGGCCAGGATGTTAGGAATGCTTCAGTTGTTTGAAGAAGAATTTCAGATGCTAGCTGGACATATCCTTATAAAGAAGGAGGAGGTTTAACCTGAAACCTGGCCACTAGGCTAGTGACTACATCAAGGATGGCAGAAGTGGTGTCTTACAGGCTATGAAGGCGAGAGCAGTCCTACTCTTGCCAGCCTCAAGATGAGATTTTCATTGTGTAGACAAGTTTCAACCTCACTCTTGCTCCAGACTGGCTCCCTCAGTTGTATAGATTTCTGGCCTCACCACACTATGTATAACAAAGTTAACCCACTTAAGCTGACAATGATCCCTACACAAGCCATAGACCATCTGATAAAAAAAAAATCTCTAATACCACTAATGAGCAATCTCTACACAAGTTGTTGGTCAGGGTAGTCCAAATGACTCTCAGAACAATATAAGCTATTGCTATTGGACTTGGTTGCTGTGCAGAGGTTAAATATCAGTCTCTATTGCTGAAGATATCACACACTTTAGACACAGAGTGGAGAAGATTAGAACTTGATCTAACCTGAAAGCCTCCTTCCTCTGGATTAGTTTCCAGAAGGTGCTACAGCAAGGGAGGAAATGAATCAGTAGTCCTATGGTAACAAAAAATCACAGTAATGTGTATTATTGCAAGATATCCCCAAATGTGCAATAATGGCATTCATATGTTGGTGGTAACTAACAGCTGTCTAATTGGAGTTAAGGCACACTCAACAGGAGGGAAATCACATATGGTGCTAGAAATCTACCCAACTTCCTGAGGCTAGAGGTCTTAAATCTTAAAGCAAAACTAACTACCATGATAAGACCAGTGTGACTCCTAACTGTATTCTAAAACATATCTGTGGGTATGCTTATATGCACAGATGTACAGTAGCTCCCACTGTACACCAGAGATTCTCTGAAAAACAGACAGAGATCAATACAGGTGACCACAAATGGTCATAATGCAAAGACTATGGTCAGCCCAGCCCCAATGGATACATTTACAACACCCAAAGCCCAGAGAACATCATAGAAGTGATTGTATTGAAAGAGACAAGAAAGCCTGTTGTGAGATTGTGTCTCCTAGAAAGGACAGGGAAGCTATATCCATAATACCTCAACAATATGACTATCTACACAATACTTAAACAATGACAGCGCAGAATACCCATTCTAATATGGAAGAAGTAAGCATTATGAAGTCCCATCTCCAGACAAAGAACCAAGGCAAATGATGACTGCTGAGAGGGAGAATTATTCTTTTCCAGAGATGAGCCCACTTAGTGGTTATCTAACACTAAGTGAGGGCTGCTCTAAAACTATATATAGACAAGAAACACTAAATGAACTCAGCAGGTTGCATTTGTATATGTATTCATATACATGTAACAATAATTAAAGAAGGAGAAGCCATAAATTTAAAGGGAAGTGATGGGACATGTAAAGGATTGAAGTGAGTGCACATGAGGGAGTTGAGGGAAGGCAGGGGAAGTGATGTCATTATATTTTAATTCAAATCTAAAATAAAAATGATGTAAGCTGCCATACATACCCTGCCCCTTTCCTTAGTCCAATACATCCCTTCCATTTATTTTATTTTATTTTATTTTTTATTTCTTCAAGTTACACCTCAATCACAGTCCCCTCTCTAATCCCCCTCTAGTCCCACCCTCCCACCCTCAACCCCCCCATCCTCTTCCCTTTTTTTTTCTTTTAAATTTAAGGTATATCTTATCTCCTCCTACAGTTTCCCCTTTCAGTCCAACAAATGGCTCTTTCTCTTATAATAGCAAATACAATACAGTACAACAGAGGTAATTAGGCCACAGTTATGAGAGTTATATGGCTTAGTGTACATTCCCAATGTCCAGTCCATATGTATTTGGTACCTGACTTTAACATTCCACTATCTAACCATCTCCATGAGTTTAAAGTTCTATATCTGACTCAACATTCATACTAACTTGCAACACAATTTTAAAAGTATCTTCTTACATCTATAACACTCTCTTGACTCCTAAGCAACTCAAAATTTAATTATGGGACTCTAGCTATCTGTTCTTCAACCACCTCAGAGACCTGAGAGGGATAAATATATCTGATTTTATAGGAAGTACAGGGCCTGCAGCTTCCCAAACTAAGAAATGACATACCAGTGGCTGCCTGGACAGTTCCCATTTTCTCTCCATACATTACAGCATCGCTCTTCAGTCATTTGGCCCCGATTCCCTAACAGACATTGATTGTAGAGCAGGGGTTATGAAGGACTTACCTACCCTGTCTTGGCAGAGCTAGGCTGTCGACTTACCTGCTTCCAGGTTTAGTCCTTTTTGGACAGCATTCTGTCTACAGTTGGAGAAAGGGGCTTTTCCTACCAAGAGATAGGCTTGCAACTAATTCAATCATCTCCCACTGGAGATTCTTCGATGCTCATCTTCTACTTGGAGGAGAATAGGGGGTGCTGTCAGGAGTTGATATGTCTTGATATAAAAAAATCTGAAGTTACGAAAACATCTTTGAATGCCATATTCTGCGGATCTCTTGAGGTTTTTGAAGAGGCCCCATCTATCTCTTTTTTTTTTCATTTCTTTTTTTTTCTTTATTTTTTATTTCTTCAAGTTACATCTCAATGGCAATCCCCTCCCTACTCCCCCCTCCAGTCCCACCCTCCCACCCTCAACCCCCCATCCTCTTCCCTTTATTTTTTTAATAATTTATTTTTTATTTCTTCAAGTTACATCTCAATCACAATCCCCTCCCTACTCCCCCCTCCAGTCCCACCCTTCCACCCTCCTCCCCCTCAACCCCCCCATCCTCTTCCCTTTTTTTTTCAGTTTAAGTTATTTCTTTTTTCCCCCCAACAGCTCTCCCTTTCAGTCCAAAAAATGGTTCTTTTTCTTATAACTATAAATATAATACAAAACAACAGAAATAAATAGGCCACAATTATAAGAGTTATATGGCTTAGCATACATTCCCAATGTCCAGTCCATATGTATTTGGCACCTGACTTTAACATTCTACTATCTAACCATCTCCATGAGTTTAAAGTTCAATATCTAACTCACCTTTCATACTAACTTGCCTCATAATTTTATATTAGGGTAAGCAGATGTTGCTTGTCTCTTAGCAGTTTTATTTCTGATTAGCTTAAAAAGTAACTATAATAGGCTGTCATAGTACCTAACAGAATGACCGGCTTGCATAACCATTAGTTTGCATTTCTTAATTATCCTAAACAATTTATGACAATTAGTAGTAAAAGGCCGAAACATCCCATTTCATTTTTTTTTTCTTTACCTCCTAACCCTTCCATCCCATTTCTCTGGGGCGGGGTGTCCTTATATAACAGTCCCTCATCTCAGTTTTTTTTTTTTTTTTTGTTGGGGAGAGTTAACCAATGTAACAAATCTTCCTTGTTCTGATGTTTCTGTCATTCTAATGCCTGTTCCACTTGCCAGCAATTCCAGGAATTTATGTTCTGCTTCTACAGAAAGGGTAGAATAATCTCTGTCTTGGAAATTGTGTTCAATATAAAGCAAGATTCTAAGAGTGAGCTCTAATAAGACTGAAATGAACATAGGTAGCATCTAACAGCTTTTCAGTAACTGTTTGTTTTCTATGGACTGTGCAAGCCCAGGCAGCATTAGCTCTGTGGAGGTTATCAACAAAGTCAGGGGCAGCATCAAAGATTGTGCAGATGAGAGATGCTTCAGCACATCTGAGAACAACAGCATCCCTGTTTCTCAGGCTTCAAATATTTTTATTCTTGGCAATAATTAGATGCATGTAAAAGTTACAGCCACTTAAGTCTTCCCATTTCCCAGGCTTTGTGCTTAGGGAAGATTTACCTTACACACTATTTCTAGAGGCCCCTTCCTTATTTATACTGAAATAAAACCTCTGGTGTCATGAGCCACATTTGGAGGAGCCCATCATTTGTCTTAGGAGAAGGCCAAAGTGTTCTGTCTCAATTGCATCCTGTCCTAGAGGTACCCTAGACAGCATTGTCTCTGGCAAAAATTTGCTGCTTGTAAGTTAAAAAGTAAGAGTGTGTACAGGGTCATAATTCTTCTCTGTACCTATTTCTCCCAGTTACAATAATTTTCTTTGTCTAGCAGAGCAAAAAAAAAATATATATATATATATATATATATATATATATATATATATACAGAGAGCTGGCATAACAAACTGAGCTGTCAGCATCCTGCATGTTAGCTAGGCAGTGGTACCTCACTGTTGTTGTATATTAAATAACCGTGGAAGTAGATACATGTCTCTGTGTAATACCATAGCCTACTTTTCATAAGCAACACAGAAAGGTACACACATACATGCGCACACACACACACAAACACACACATGTGTACATGTGTGAAGAGTTTTTGTTTCTTAAAAAACCAAGTTATGATATGTGAATGCATTTGTTTGATCCCAGATATGGGGCTGCTTCAGTTGGTACACAGATGTTAACTATAATTGCCTAGTGTGCTAGCAGGGGCTTGGCTTAGCCAGTTGCAGAAAGTTGAATTCTAAGTCTCTGGAGAGTAATATCAATACCAGTGTCTGAAAAGGGATGTGGAGGGGGAGGGGAAGGGCACTCTGAAGGAGGAAGAGGTTGTTGTTCTCCCTGCTGCTGGTGCTCCCCCACACTGCTACTGGTTTGCTGGACTGCTGGATAACCGACTATTGAGATTGGTATTGCCCCCAAAGAATCCAATGACTCTAACCAGCAGGAGGTAGTTAAAAGAGATCTACATCCCTTTCTTCTCTAACCTTCTTTCTCTCCTACCTAGAGTTGGGGGCTTGGAAGGGAGGAAGAGGTATTAAGTATTGTAAAATAACATAGTGTAATAAAATGAAGAAATAAAGACACATGCAACATGTGTATGTGTATGTGTGTGTATGAGAGAGAGAGGGAGGGAAAGAGACAGAGAGACAGAGAGAGAGAAAGAGAGAGAGATACTGATGCATATATTTATTGTGAGTTTGCAGGTATACACTCACATATATGCATATACATGTGGAAGCCACAGGTAGCTTCTTAAAAATTGTCCACTTTTTTTTTTTTTTTTTTTAGATACAGTCAGTCACTGATCTGGAGCTTGTCTTTTGATGAAGTTTGACTGGCTAGTCATGGGGCATGTTTTTTTGTTTTTTTTTTTTTTTTCTAAATGCCCTTCCTACTTATAGAGGGAAATACATTGGAAGTGATGAGCCTCTGACCTCAAGATAAACGATTGTATAATGAGACATCATATGCCATGCTCTTTAAGCTTTAGGCACACAACATATAGTCTCACAATTTATTTTAAATAATAAAATTTCCATGACAGAATGATAGAAAAAATAATTGGAGAAGACCAAAATATCTATTAGATTCAGGTGTGAGGAGGTGACTGCTACACAGGGAGCCAGGGTTATATCTGTATCTCCACAGGCCTGGAATTACAATAGAAAGCCACTATGCATGCCTAGGTTCACTCTTTCCTTCCTTCCTTTTTCTTCCTTTCCATCCTTTTTTTTTTTTCAGCTTCTGAAGCATGTTTTACTGCTTTTCGAGATGGAAAATGTTTTAGCATAAAACAAAACAAAACAAACAAAAACAAAAAACAACCAAACAAAAAAAAAATCAACACTAATGCAAGTCAGGATGGAAGTTGAGTTAGGTATAGAACTTTAAACTCATTGAGATAGATAATGAATATTTTTTAAAAGCTTTTTTCTTATAACAATAAATACAATGCTAAACAATAGGAACAATTAGGATGCATTATGAAAATTATAAGGTATAACGTACATTCCCAATGTCTAGTCCATATGTATTTGTCAACTGATATTAATATTCTATTATCTATCTATCTCGATGAGTTTAAAGTTCTAAACCTATCTCACTTTCCATCCTAACTTGCATTACCAACTTAAAAACATCTTCTTAGGGGGGCTGGAGAGATGGCTCAGAGGTTAAGAGCACTGGCTGCTCTTCCAGAGGTCCTGAGTTCAATTCTCAGCAACCACATGGTGGCTCACAACCATCTATATTGAGATCTGGTGCCCTCTTCTGGCCTGCAGGCAGAACACTGTATACATAATAAATAAATATTTAAAAAAAAAACATCTTCTTAGACCTAGAACATCCTTTTTAATTCCTAAACAACTTAAAATTTAACTGTGAGGCTATAACTATCTAGTCTTCAACCACATCAGAGACCTGAGGATAAATATATCTGATTATACAGGAAGTGCAGAGCCAGCAGCTTCCAAAACTAAGAAATGACAGATAACTGGCTGCCTGGGCAGTTCCTAAGTTCTCTCTCTATTATTGAAGTATCTATCTTCAGCCTCTTGGCCCAGTATCTCTGACAGACAATAATTGTAAAGCAGGAATTATGAAGGACTTGCCTACCCTGTTTTGGCGGAGCTAGGCTGATGACTTACGTGCTTCCAAGTTTTGTCTTTTTTGGACAGTATTCTGTCGACAGTTGAAGCAAGGGATTTTTCTTACCTACTGACAAGCTTGCTACTAATGCAACCATATCCAAATAAGGATTCTTCAATGCTCATCCTCTACTTGGAGTAGAATATTGGGTGCTGTCAGGAGCTGACATGTCTCAATATCAAAAAATCTTAAATTAAGAAAACATCTTTTAATGCTATATTGTACAGATCTCTTGATGTTTTTGAAGACCATCTATCTATCTCCATATCACAGATGTTTTTAAGTTAATCAGAAATAAAGTTGCTAAGAGACAAGCAACATGTGCTTTCCTTCCTTTTTTTTCCCCCACTTTCTCACTTTCCTCCTATTGAATGGGTTCTGGAGACTGAACTCAGGTTATCAAAACAAGCACTTTCCAGTCTGTGCTTCTTTCCCAGTCCCTAGAGTTTATCATGATCTTCCTGATTCTGTGCACCAGCTTCCTAATACATTTATTGGAGCTCAGTTGATGGATGATACACAATTTGCTTCCACACGCAGAGTCTCCATCTTGGGAGAACATAAGCAAGGAAAAGAAGAGAAAGCATCAGTGCTTCTCAGCCTGTGTGTTGCGACCCCTTTGGGGGTCAAAGGACCCTTTCCCAGGGATCACATATCTATTATTTTGCATACCAGATGATTACATTATGATTTATATCAGTAGCAAAATTACAGCTATGAAGTTACAATGAAATAATTCTCTAGTTGGGGGGAATCACCAAAACATGAGTAATTGTATGGAAGTATTGCAGCACTGGGAAAGTTGAGAACCACTGGATACATTTTGCCTCCCTAACTAATGCAACAAGTCTGGCAGGATTCATCATGATCTTGTAGTTCAGCTTAATAGTAGGATGTGTGTAAATGTGTTTTCTCATCTGTAACAGGAGCTTCTGAAGAATGGCTCCCAGGTTTAGCCACACCTCAGGATTTGTTAAGGATCCTGTTGAAGGCATAAGCTTCCAATCATTAAGAATGGGAATTACTTAACTATCCTAGACCGTTTTAGACGGTTGGTATCAAGAGGCCAGAGCTTCACATTTTATTTTTAAGTATCTCTAGGTATGATACCATCAGGAAGCGTTACCTTTAATTTTGTATCAATATACAAAGATCTATTCAATTGTGGTTAAATATACTCTGAATTATGTATCAATATACAAAGATCAATGCCTATATAGCCCAATACAATCTTAATATTAAGTCCATATACAAGGGTCAATACCATTGTGGCCAACTATAATCTTAATTTTGTATCAATATACAAAGATCAATACCAATGTAATCCAATACAATCTTATTTTTGCAAAATAAACAATGGTCAATACCACTTTAGCCAAATAAACTACTAATTTTGTATCAATATACAAAGGTATAAGGGCATATTCAATAATCTGCCCCTTCTTCTTGGACCTTCCTGTGCTATGTCTATATCTCATTTTTCTCAAGCCTATGCACTCCTACATAGGAGAGGAAGAAGGATACAGAAAAGGAAAAGTAGGAAGTCCCTGGGGCTAACCTCCAAAACCCATTAAACAGGACCATTCATCAGCTTGTAATCTCTTCCCTTAAATATCGGAGTTTTCAGTTATCCTTCAAATAACCAAAAAGAAGGGTGGAGAAACACCTTCCCCACCCTCTGGGCATGGGACGTCGCTCTCTTAAAGTGACTTCCTGCTGATTGGGGTCATAGTAGACCTGTTTGGGGCCCGAACCCAAATGGAAAAAATGGTTAAAAATGTTAGTACACTCCTTTTATGTTCAGTCCTTCTGTTCTCAGCTGTTTAGATGACCTAAAGGGTTTGTAGGCAGAAGCTGATCTTGCAGGCTTCACTGAGGTTCCGGCCGGGGCATTGTGTAGAGCTGAACGGTCCCAGCGACATTGGATTGCCATGGTGGTTGCAGGCCCCCGATGGAGACAGCTACTGAGGAAGTCTGCCAGGCAGAATCAACTGGGTCACTCATCCTCCTTGGTGCCTGATTCTGCTCTCTGCTGAGGTTTCCGCTGTTCAGCCATCCCCTGGCTCCCCTAATGGACTCTTCGGTTCTCCTGGAACGATAAGAACAGAGCCCTGCCCCAATCCCAACCCTGGGACAATTTTTTTTTGGGGGGGGCTAGGTAGTACTTCTCCTGAAGCAAATTTGGCCTTCCGACAACATACAAGGCGTTATCTTTCAATCCGGGTTAAAAAAGAAATCATTCTGTCACCTTGGAGCTAAACCAGCTCCAGTGTATATATTTTGAGATCCCAAAGGACAATCTGCCTGCATCGAGAAGGCCTTTTGTAAGTAGCCTCCAAACCTAGGTTCCTCCAAATCCCATGTGCTAAAACGGTCTAGGATAGTTAAGTAAAACAAACTCCTAGTCATGCAAACATGTCACTTTGTTAGCTCCTATGACAGTCTATCACAGATATTCTCTAAACTACCCAGTAATCAAGTTGCTAAGAGACAAGCAACATTTGCTTATCTAAATACAAGAGATGGATAGGGCATCTTCAAAAACCCAAGAGATCTGCAGAATATGGCATTCAAAGATGTTATCTTAAATTAAGATTTTCTTTTTTTTTGATACCGAGACATATCAGTGCCTGACAGCACCCCCTATTCTACTCCAAGTAG
>CAJQZJ010033120.1:1387258-1405901 GCA_907164525.1 Lophiomys imhausi | reverse complement strand
TCTTGCTCAGGCTTTCTTTGCTCACCAGCTTCTTTCTGCTTCAGGGAAATCTGGCCATCAAATGATGGCCAGCCCTTTTTTCAGCAGGACTCTTGGAGCTCTCTAGCATCAGGGGCCTCTTCTCCCTCTGGGCTCCATGCACTGTCCTTAAATAGGAGGAACTCTGTTTCAGCTTAATTTGGGCTCCGCCCACTTAGCAGCTGAAAACAATGTCAGGCCAGATACTTTGTTTCTTCAAGTCCATTAAGTCTTTCCTGTTTTCCTGACTTCAACCTTGTTTTTTAGTCTATTAAGTCTCCTGTTTGTTTCCTGTTTTTAGTCCACATGCTGATAATGCTCTTCATGCCCCGAATTAAGAGACAGTATCAGAAACCTCTATATATTTTCTAAATCTAATTTAATTTATCTAACTCCCTACACTGACTTAAAAATAATTCTAGAGCTTGAAAATCTACACCAGAAGAAACTGCTGCCAATTTCAAATGTTTCTACCCTCATGCCCTTAATCTTCTGTGACTTACTTTCAAAATTTAACAGGGCAAGAATGCTGAGCTAAAGAACAATATATAAGAAAAGCATTGGTTAAAGCATTTTACTGACAGCAGTTTTAATATCAGTTGTAAGTGATATTGCCAATTGGCTAAAGAATAAAATGAAATTTAGAGTCAGCTTTGCCCTAAGAATAATTCTCTCAAATGTTAAAGTTCAAAGATTGTGTGGCTAACCTGAGGCCTTAGACTTACTTTGAAATTGGAGATGGCAGTTGTACTATGAGGGCTAAAAAACTGGTTATGTAATTTTCAGACTGTGAGAAAGCAATTATTTTCTCTAGTCAGAAAAAAATTACACTAGTTGATTTTTCATTCTTTTTTTTTCAAACTACTAGCTTCCAGGTTTTTCAACAAGTCACCTAATTTCTAATATAGGCAGCTTCAGTATATTTTAATATTGGGTAAAAAAATCAATTGCTGGAAATTCTGGAATTTCCTTCTGAAAAGGAATGTCTATGGAAAATCTTGGAACATTAGTGATGAGTTATGAACAATGCATTGTTAAGACACCATTTCTCACAGCAAGTTCCAAGGCTTACCAGAGACAGTTTCTCAGGGCTGGATTCTAAGAATCTAAATATTTATGGAGCTTCCCAAGGAAGTCAGTTGTACAAACTCTTCAAAGACTAATAATGATGATGATAATAGTTGCTACTTACTAAGTACCTTTAAGTGTTTATAGTTTATGACATATCTAATTGATAGGTTACTATATATAATGTCCTTAACATGGAAATTGAGTATAGTGACCTGGAACAAGTGGGAATCACACTGGAGACCTTTGTTGATTCTTATTTTTTTAATTCCAAATGAGCAGTTGAAATTGTTCAAGTTCAGTTTTCATGGTTATGCTGCTGATATAGTGATTACCTTTCTCAATAACCATGGAAGAAGGAGGCATTCTTCCATCAGCATCCATTATATCCCCACAGATACCAACACTCATGGATGTTCAAGCCTTTTCTATAAAGTTGCGTAGTATTTGTGATAACCTGTACAACCTTCTCTTATATTTTAAACAATTCCTTGAAGACCTATAATACCTAATGCAAAAGTGTTATAAAATAGTTACTGCAACACATAGTTTTGTGACTAAAAAACACATTTGTACATTTGTGAATAAAACAATAGTAAAATATTTGTACATATCCAGCACAAAATGTTTTTTTAAACATGTTAATGCAGTTTGATTAATTTCACATTGCAGATTCCACAGATAATAGAGAGCCAACTATCTTTATAAAAGACATATGAGTATTGCATACTTATTGTCTTTGATGGCTAGATATGTCAGCTCTTTATAGATTTTAGGGAGGCACAAGTGTAACACCTTTAAGTGATGAACTTTCAGTTTAGGTGGAGAATGAGAAAATGTAGAGCACAGAATGACGTGACTATGTAAATAGCCCCAAGGAGGCTAAAAGGTCGAGAACCAGCTTGGAAGTGTCTATGTGAAGAGAAAACAGGAAGGCATTCCAGGCAGTTAATATCTAAAACACTCAATTAAGTTTTGCAATCCTACCTACAGACATTTATAGTTAAATCATGAACTCATTTGTCATCTTAATTTTTAAGAAGTCTCCAATTAGAATTATAACAGCTTATACATATTGTGTATAAATATGTCCATAAGAAATTACACTATTTGCTGATGTATTATCGTGTTCTGTTTTATATTTACATTTTAATTGGTATTCACAATTTTAATTAATTATACACAATGATGAGTGTCATAAACATAATTTTCATGTAGGTATATCATGTACTTTGACCATATTGGCTCTTCATCTCCCTTTTCTCATACATGTCTCATTCATAATTCCTTGTCATTATCCCAGGAAAAGTAGCTGCTACTTGTGTGTAATATATCATATATTTATGTATCAATATAAAATATGAGATCCAGAGACTGTGGAGACAATTTAGAGGTCAAGATCCTTGTCTGCTCTTCCTAGTGGAGTAGGTTTCAATTCCCCCTACTCACATGCATCTTTTTTTTTCCTTTATTTTTTATTTCTTCAAGTTATATCTCAATCGCAGTCCCCTCTCTATTCCCCCACCAGTCCCACCCTCCCACCCTTAACCCCCATCTTCTTCCCTTTTTATTCTTTTAAGTTTAAGGTATATCTTATTTCCCCCTACAGTTTCCCTTTTCAGTCCAACAAATGACTCTTTCTCTTATAATAATAAATACAATACAGTACAACAGAGGTAATTAGGCCACAGTTATGAGGGTTATATGGCTTAACATACATTCTCAGTGTCCAGTCCATATGTATTTGGTACCTGACTTTAACATTCTACTATCTAACAATCTCACTGAGTTTAAAGTTCTATATCTGACTCAACATTCATACTAACTTGCAACACAATTTTAAAAGTATCTTCTTACATCTATAACATTCTCTTGACTCCTAAGCAACTCAAAATTTAATTATGAGACTCTAGCTATCTGTTCTTCAGCCACCTCAGAGACCTGAGAGGGATAAATATATCTGATTTTATAGGAAGTACAGGGCCTGCAGCTTCCTAAACTAAGAAATGACATACCAGTGGCTGCCTGGAAAGTTCCCATTTTCTCTCCATACATTACAGCATCTATCTTCAGTCATTTGGCCCCATTTCTCTGACAGATATTGATTGTAGAGCAGGGGTTATGAAGGACTTACCTACCCTGTCTTGGCAGAGCTAGGCTGTTGACTTACCTGCTTCCAGGTTCTGTCCTTTTTGGACAGCATTCTGTCTACAGATGGAGAAAGGGGCTTTTCCTACCAAGAGATAGGCTTGCGACTAATTCAATCATCTCCCACTGGACATTCTTCGATGCACATCTTCTACTTGGAGGAGAATAGGGGGTGCTGTCAGGAGTGGATAGGTCTTGATATAAAAAAATCTAAAGTTTCAAAAACATCTTTGAATGCCATATTCTGCAGATCTCTTGAGGTTTTTGAAGAGGCCCTATCTATCTCTTATATTAGGGTAAGCAGATGTTGCTTGTCTCTTAGCAGGTTTATTTCTGATTAGCTTAGCAAGTAACTATAATAGGCTGTCATAGTACCTAACAGAATGACCAGCTTGCATAACCATTAGTTTGCATTTCTTAATTAACCAAAACAGTTTATGACAATTAGTAGTAAAAGGCCGAAACATCACATTTCATTTTTTTTCTTTACCTCCTAACCCTTCCATCCCATTTCTCTGGGGTGGGGTGTCCTTATATAACAGTCCCTAATCTCTGTTGAGAGGTCGTATGAGGGTCAAGAGCCTCTTCATTCATTGGCGGTCTACGAAGCAGTACCATCAGTGAAAAGTGTCTCGTTGCCTGGGAAAGAGAACTACTAAACAAACAAACCAATAAGCATACAATAGATAAAAAAGACTAAAAAATAGAAAAATATATAACTAATATATAAAAAATAATAATTAAAAATTAGAAGTCTATGTCCAAGTTCGCTTTGGTGTGTTAGTTGTAGTATTGATACCTTCTACTATATAGCTAAAATCCTACTATAAGTGAATAGATGCCATAAGCATCCTTCTGAGTCTGGGTTAGTTCACTCAGGATGAGCTTTTCTAGTTCCATCCATTTGGCTGCAAATTGCATAATTTCATTGTTCCTGATAGCTGAATAATATTCCATTGTGTAGATGTACCACAGTTTTTTAATCCATTCTTCGGTTGAGGACATCTGGGTTGTTTCCAGCTTCTAGTTATTACAAATAAGGCTGCTATGAACATAGATGAGGAGACTTCCTTATGATTCCGTGAAGAGGCATTTGGGTGTATACCCAGAAGTGGTATGGCTGGGTCCTGAGGCAGAGCTATTCCAAGTTTTCTAAGATATCGACAGACTGACCTCCATAGTAGTTGCACAAGCCTGCACTCCCACCAGCAATGGAGTAGGGTACCCCTTTCTCCACACCCTCGCCAGCATGTGCTGTCATTTGAGTTTTTGATCTTAGCCATTCTGACAGGTGTGAGATGGAATCTCAGAGTCATCTTGAGTTGCATTTGTCTGATGATTAAGGATTTTGAGCATTTCTTCAAGTGTCTCTCAGCCATTAGGGATTCCTCCTTTGTGAATTCTCTATTTAACTCTTTCCCCCATTTTTTGATTGGATTATTTGGTTTCTTGGCATTTAATTTCTTGAGTTCTTTGTAGATTTTGGATACTAGCCCTCTCTCAGATGTGGGGTTGGTGAAGATTTTCTCCCAGTCTGTAGGCTGCCGTTTTGTTTGAATGACAGTTTCTTTTGCCTTACAGAAGTTTTTCAGTTTCATGAGGTCCCATTTATTGATTGTTGATCTCAAGTCCTGAGATGTTGGTGTTCTTATCAGGAAGTTGTCACCTGTGCCAATTAGTTTGAGGGTTTCTCCCACTTTTTCTTCTAGTAGATTTAGTGTGACCGGCCTTATGTTAAGGTCTTTGATCCACTTGGACTTAAGTTTTGTACAAGGTGATAAGTATGGGTCTAATTTCATTCTTTTACAAATGGACATCCAGTTGGACCAGCACCATTTGTTGAAGATGCTGTCTTTCTTCCATTGTGCTGTTTTGGCTTCTTTGTCAAAAATTAGGTGGCCATAAGTGTGTGGGTCTATTTCTGGATCTTCAATTCGATTCCCTTGATCTACTGTCTGTTTCTATACCAATACCATGCTGTTTTTACAACTATTGCTCTGTAGTACAGCTTAAAATCTGGAATGGTAATACCTCTAGATGTTTTCTTTTTATTGTACAGGATTGATTTAGCTATTCTTGGCTTATTGTTTTTCCATTTGAAATTGAGAATAACTCTTTCCAAGTCTATAAAAAATTGTGTTGGTATTTTGATAGGAATTGCATTGAATCTGTATATTGCTTTTGGTAGGATAGCCATTTTTATTATGTTGGTCCTACCTATCCATGAGCATGGGAGATCTTTCCATCATCTAAAGGCCTCTTCCATTTCTTTCTTCAAGGGCTTGAAGTTCTTGTTGTATAGGTCCTTTACTTGCTTGGTTAGAGTTACCCCCAGGTATTTTATGTTGTTTGTGGCTATTGTGAAGAGGGTTGTTTCCCTTATTTCTTTCTTGGTACATTTGTTTGTTGTATAAAGAAGGGCTTCTGATTTTTTTGAATTAATTTTGTATCCAGCCACTTTGCTGAAGGTATTTATCAGCTGTAACAGTTCTCTGGTGAAATTTTTGGGGTCGCTTATATACACTATCATATTGTCTGCAAATAGGGGAAGTTTGACTTTATTTCCAATTTGTATCCCTTGATCTCCTTTAGTTGTCTTATTGCTCTAGCAAGGACTTCAAGTACTATATTGAAGAGATATGGTGAAAGTGGACATCCTTGTCTTGTCCCTGAGTTTAGAGGAAATGCTTCAAGCTTCTCTCCATTTAATTTGATGTTGGCTACTGGCTTGCTGTATATTGCTTTTATTATTTCTAGGTATGGTCCTTGTATGCCCGTTCTCTCCAGAACTTTTAGCATGAAGGGGTGTTGGGTTTTGTCAAATGCTTTTTCTGCATCTAGCGAGATTATCATGTGGTTTTTTTCTTTCATCTTGTTTATGTGGTGAATTACATTGATAGACTTTCGTATATTGAACCATCCCTGCATTCCAGGGATGAAGCCTACTTGATCATGGTGTATGATACTTTTGATGTGTTCTTGAATTCGGTTTGCTAGTATTTTATTAAGTATTTTTGCATCTATGTTCATGAGGGAGATTGGTCTGAAGTTCTCTTTCTTTTTTAGGTCTTTGTGTGGTTTAGGAATCAGGGTGATTGTGGCCTCATAGAATGAGTTTGGCAATGTTCTTTCAGATTCTATTTTGTGAAAGACTTTGAAAAGTATTGGTGTTAGTTCCTCTTTGAAGGTCCTGTAGAATTCCATGCTAAAGCCATCTGGCCCTGGGCTTCTTTTAGTTGGGAGATTTTTAATGACTGTTTCTATTTCCTTAGGGGTTATAGGGCTGTTTAATCTGTTTATCTGATCTTGATTTAGCTTCGGTAGGTGGAATCTATCAAGAAAATTGTCCATTTCACTTAAGTTTTCAAATTTGGTGGAGTATAGATTTTTAAAGTAGGACCTAAAGATTCTCTGGATTTCCTCAATATCTGTTGTTATTTTTTCCTTTTCATTTCTGATTTTGTTGATTTGTGTTTTCTCCCTCTGTCTTTTAGTTAATTTGGCTAATGCATCTTAAAACCATCTGTAGCTCCTGTTCTAGGGAATTCAACATTATCTTCTAGCCTCTGGAGATACACAACCATGCATGCAGACAAAATACCACCCACATAAAATAAATAAGTGAATAAATAAATAAATAAAATTTAAAATCTAGTATCCATAAATGAGAGAATATTTGACATTTGACCTCCTGAGTCTAATTTTCTTTGTTTAATAGATGATCTGAAGTAATAATCATTTTCATATAAGGGGACGATTTTGCTCCTTATGGATGAATAAAACTCCAGTGTATATATGTACTGTATTTTCATTATCTGTTCATCCTCTGATGGATATTTAGGCTGACCCCATAATTTGGCTATTGTCAATAGTGCTATAAGAAACAGACGTGGAAGTATCTCTGAAGCATATTGGGCACATACCTTAGATTGGGCAGTATGCACTCTTATTTTTAGTTATTTTGTGCAAACATTCATACTGATTTCCAATGTGGCTACAACAGACTACATTCTCATACTCCTTTTTCACAGAACCCTTGACATCATTTGTTGTTGTTTTCTTAATGATAACAATGTTGATTGACGGGGGTTCAGATAGAATTTCAAAGTTAACTTAATTTGAATGCCCCTAATGATTAGTGATGTTGAACATTTTCCATGTATTTATTGCTCATTTTTACTTCATCACTGAAGATACTGTTTATTTTATTACCCTATTTATTGATTGGATGATTTGGGCTTTTAGGTATTAAATATTTTGTGTGTTCTAGATATCAGTCCTTTCTCAGATGCATAGATACCAAAGTTGCATCACACTGTCTCTTCATTCAAGGGCCTGTTTCCTTTTCTTGGCAGAAACTTTGAAGCTAGAAGATCTGTTTTTAAAATGTTATTTATTTTATCAAGTTATATCCTGATCACAACCCCATCCCCACCTCGTCCCACCCTTCCACCTCTTCCCCCTCTCCTCTACTCTTCTGATGAGGGAGCCCCCCACATATCAACCCGCAACAACTCATCAATCATATGAGGGCCAAGAGCTTTCTCTTGGACTGGGGCTTGACATGATAGCCCAACTAAGGTAAGATGTCCCACTAGCAGGTATATGGGCTGCACAATGGTTATCCTGTACTATATGGCTAATATCCAGTTATAAGTGACTACATACCATGTGTGTCTTTCTGGGTCTGGGGTAGCTCACTCAGGATAAGCTTTTCTAACCATCCATTTGCTTGCAAATTGTGTGATTTCCTTGTTTCTGATAGCTCAGTAGTATTCCATTGTGTAAATGTACCACAGCTTTTTAAAATCTATTCTTTGGTTGAAGGACATCTTGTTTCCAGTTTCTAGCTATTACAAATAAAGCAGCTATGAACATTGTTGAGCAGATGTCCTTGTGGTTTGGTAGAGAATCCTTTGGATATATGCCCAGGAGTGGTATGGCTGGGTCTTGAGAAAGAACTATCCCTAATTTTCTGAGATATCGGCAGATTGATTTCCAAAGTGGCTGTACAAGTTTGCACTCCCAGCAGCAATGGAGGAGACTTCTGCTTTCTCATGCTGGTATATTTAAAGAAAAATATGGCCTCAATTATTTTAACTCCAGTATTTGAAGTTGAATCAAGTAAGGCCTAAAAGACAAGTGACCATCTCAAGTCATTCCATTTGTACCTAATAGTTAAGTGAGATAGTGATCATTAGTGTTGAATTTATTTTCCAACTTTTTTCCATTGCACATTATAAAGAAAAACTGTTAGGAATATATGCTTTAAAATAAAACACCTTCCTGAGGTCTTCTAGGATCACACTGTGGAAATGTGTTATGATTTCATTTATTACCTCAGATTATCCTTCATTTTGTTGCTTCCAGTTTAGAGTAGACTGGGATTTACATTAACAAACAGGAAGAGGGAAGAGATGCCACTTCCCACACAAAGAGTGAAACCCCATGCGATCCCTCTCTGGAAGATTTTAATGTGCTTTGCAAACATGGTTTAACTAAACACACAACATGAAAACTTGAGGTAGAATAAGGCAGTGAAAAGTGTGAAAATCATGGGATGTTGGGGGGGGAGGAGCTGTGACTATGACTCGGATCTCATTGCTATGCATACATTTCAGTGGTGGCTTCCAGAAGTTCTAGAGTGCACCAAAACAATGATTCTGTCTCTCAATGAGATCATTATTTGTGAAAGTCAAGATATAGGAACTTTTAACTTGAATAATTTGTTTAAATTGTCAACTCAGAATAGCATGCCTAAGGAAGTTTGGTCCATTTCATAGATTAAATAATAACAAAAGGAAGCAAGTCATAGTCCCAAGTAACAAGAAACTTAGAATGTTAAGAAAACTAGCAGAGAAATCAGTGAATGTATAGAAATTCATATCATTTAAAATGTAAAATGAAAAATCTTATATTGACTCTTTGAAAGACCAGTTGAAAGGTTTATAATGGAAGGAATAACTCAGTACACAGAATGCTCATTTTTGGTTGAGTATCAATAAAATTCATACAGTTAAACTTAATAAACTAATAGTACTCTGTTTTTCTTCCATTTTTAAACCTAAGTTTGCTATAGGCATAGAAAATGTGGAACTCAGAATTGTGAATATCACAGAGCTGAGAGGGCTAGAAAAAATGTTGGAAGGGGAGTATGGAGTCTTAAGCAAGATCAGTAATGTGGAAGAATGGGTTGATATTAGCAAAAAGATACAGTGAAAGTCAATCTAACATGCTATGTCAGATTGCAGAAATGGAACACCATCTTTAATAATAATCATGAATTGGGCATATATATCAGACATTATTTTATGTACTTTGAATACACTTATCTTAATCCTCACAATAATCTTATTCAATGGGTACTCTTATTATTATTCTCATTTTGTAGATGTAGAAATTGAGCCTTAAATAAGTTATATGATCAAGGCCAAATTAACTGGTCCTGTAGCCTTCATGTTTGAAGCACACTCTGGTTATGAGTGGAGCAGAGTCTCTACTCCTTTCATTTCTCAGTTGCATGTAAGATGAGTAGTGGACACTTCAATATAATATAATACTAATAATGGCAAAAATTAGATTCTGAGCTCATTTTCAGAACTTTCTAGAGTAAGATGTATTTAATAAGTTCTTTATGAATAAATTTATGTGACAATTTATAATTTCAAAAAGTTATAAAATTTTCACTAAAAGTTAGGATGCTTCACAAATTATTTTTCTAAGTATGTTTGATGGACAAAAGTTCATGTCATTTACATTTCTAATAGAAACAACACTTAATAGGATGTCATGATTTTTATGGAGCCACTATTAATATCTCTGCTCAGTGACCTAGACATCTGAATTAGCTTACATTGCATTTCTGGGACATTTGTCTCGTCGTTCATTTGTTCTTCTCTTCATAGAGAATGAATCAGCTCATTGATGTTAACTGACATCAAAATAAGTCTTTATCAAGTCCAGCAGGTTAGGACCTATATTTGGTGTTCTGATCGTAGAGTCAAATATGCATTAAAGTCAAATTTTAAATTGTTTCACTTATCAACAATAGGATTTTGTTCTTTATCTTGGTGAGGGTAAAGGATTTAAAGCATTGCAACCTGTTTCATGTGACTATCTGCTGCAGCCTTCCAACTATTAAGTACATTTGTATTGTGCTGATGTAAGCAAGCAATTGATTAAACGTGACCTTGTAAGATGAGTTCAAAACTGGTATATTTTATCTGACAGTGTGACAAAGAATTTAAAAATATTGAGCACTATAAAGAACAATATATTGACTTTAAAAGAACAATTGGAATAAAACATAAAGGCTGTCTCTTATACATAGGAGTAACATCAAATGTCCTAATTATAAAATCACAGAAATGCAAGTCACTATTAAGAGCCCCGAAGTAGAGACCTTTGAACTTTGCCCTCAGCACTTCTGTCCCT
Source organism: Lophiomys imhausi (assembly GCA_907164525.1). Classification (NCBI taxonomy): domain Eukaryota; kingdom Metazoa; phylum Chordata; class Mammalia; order Rodentia; family Muridae; genus Lophiomys; species Lophiomys imhausi. The sequence goes on along the minus strand of CAJQZJ010033120.1, from coordinate 1,395,233 downwards.
TGTTCTCTCAGGAGTGAAGTGATGTTCATGGATGAAAAGATAAATCACAGCCATCTTTTTACTTTACTGACTTCATTCCAAGCAGAGTAAGTTTGAATCAAGGAGACTGAACACTTTAGCTGTTTGAAAAGAATTTTTCCAGGCCTTGGTCTTCAAAATAGTTATATTAAGAGAATATTGAAAGGAAGAAAATTTGGTTCCTGATCCTGGATATAAAATAGAAACCAGGAAGCCAGACATAGTGAAGACCCAATTATTATAGACATTTCTGTGGAATGGAGCAAGATTCAAAGATGCAAAAGAACCGAGGCATGTACGAGCAGAACCCCACTTATTATTCACTCAATAATATTTATTGAGAGTTCCTGTGCATATGTGTATGTGTGTGAAGGTGCACACACAAGTTGACATTGGGTGTCTTTCTCAGTTGTCTGCAACCTTATTTTGTGAGACTGAATCTCTCACTGAACATAGAGCTCCCCTATTTGACTAGACTGCCTGGCCAGCAAACCCAAGATATTCTCCAATCTCTTCCTCCCTACCCTCTATGCCTGCCTTTTTACATGGGTTCAGGGACAAAGACTTGCATCCTCCTGCTTTTACAATAAGCAATTTACAGTTTGAGCTATCCCTCCAACCCCTATATGTTCAAAATCTTAATTGGCCAAGTACTGATATAGAAATACATGCTGTATCACTATTCAATCAATCAGTCACCAACCATTGCTCTTGAAAAATTCATATGCCAGCTGGCAATAACAGTTAATTAAAAATTGCATCATAAATAAACATGGAATTTTCAAATTCAATAAATCAACCATTAAAAAGGTAGAGTAGTCAAGACTACTGAGGAAGATGACTTTATTTCTTTTTAATGTTTATTTATTACTTCAAGTTACATCTCCATCCCACTTCCCTCTGTCAACCTGTCCTGGTCCCACCCTCCAACCCTCTGCCCATTCTCCCACCTATCCTACTCCTCTGGTGTGGAGTGCCCTACATATCAGCCCTGTCAGTTCATCAGTCATATGAGGGCTAAGAGCTTCTTCTTGCACTGGGGGTCTACATGGCAGCTCCACTAGGGCAAAATGTCCCACTAACAGGTAACAAAGTCTATGATCCTCTTCTTTTTGGTATGTTAGTTGTAGGATAGTTATCCTGTAGTATATGGCTAAAATCCAGTTATAAGTGAATAGATGCCATGAGCATCTTTCTGGATCTGGGTTAGCTCACTCAGAATGAGCTTTTCAAGTTCCATCCATTTGGCTGCAAATTGCATGATTTCATTGTTTCTGATAGCTGGGTGGTATTGCACTGTGTAAACAAACCACAGTTTTGTTTTGTTTTGTTTTTATCCATTCATCAGTTGAGGGACATCTGGGTTGTTTCCAGTTTCTAGCTATTACAATAAAGCTGCTATGAACATAGTTGAGGAGATGTCCTTGTGGTTTGCCTAGGAATTGTTTGGATGTATACCCAGAAGTGGTATGGCTGGATCTTGAGGTAGAGCTATTCCAAGTTTTCTAAAATATTGCCACACTGATTTCCACAGTGGTTGTACAAGCTTGCACTCCCACCAGCAATGGAAGAGTGTTCCCCTTTCTCCACAGCCTTGCCAAGATGTGCTGTCACTTGAGTTTTTGATCTTAGCCATTCTGACAGGAGTGAGATGGAATCTCAGAGTCATCTTGAGTTGCATTTCTTTGATGATTAAAGATATTGAACATTTCTTCAAGTGTCTCTCTGCCATTAGAGATTTCTCTTTTGTGAATTCCAGATATAGCTCTGTTCCCTTTTATTTGATTTGATTATTTGGTTTCTTGGTTTTTAATTTCTTTAGTTCTTTATAAATTTTGGATATTAGCCCTCTGTTGGATATGGGGTTGGTAAAGATCTTTTCCCAATCTGTAGGCAGCCATTTTGTTCAAATGACAGTGTCTTTTGCCTTACAGAAAGTTTTCAGTTTCATGAGGTCCCATTTATTGATCCTAGCAACTAGGATTGATTGAAGCTACACTAGTGCAGTCCCACAATGTCACAGTGGTTCTGGGGATTTCGTTTGTTTGTTTTATTTTGTTTTTTAAAGAGTAGGCTGGATAGCTCACAGGCTTAGATTGTCTGGCCACATGCTGCCCTCATCCATGTTCTGATACAGGAACAGGCCCTCAACAGATACTGGAGCAAGCGGGCACCTGAAACTCTGGATCATCCCCAACTCCAGAATCATGAGAATAATGAACTTCTATTTAAAAAATACATTTCTCCATATTTGATATTTTGTATATTAATGGAAAATGGATAAAGCCAATATGAGAAGGTACAGATTTAAGTCAGGAATAAAGAAACTTCCACCTAGCCACCTGGTTTTGTAATGTTGACAGAGAACTGTTTGCACTACTTGCAGTAACACTGACTGGAAGGAACCTAGTGACTTGGAAAATGAAAACTATGTTAGTAACTACAGTGATGACTAAGAATTGTTTCCTCCACTCTGGATACCATAGAAACTCCTTCTCCTTAGACCTCTTTATGTATGACCCAAAGAAGAGGAAAACACTAATAAAAACTTGGATTGTATTTCCTTACAAACTGTCATACTAAATCTTGTATTTTGTTTGTTTGTTTGTTTGTTTATTTATTTATTTATTTATTTGTTATTTATTTATTCGAGATAGGGTTTCTCTGTGTAGCTCTGGCTGTCCTGGACTCACTTTGTAGACCAGTCTGGCCTCGAACTCTTGTATGTTTAAAAGTTATAAAGGCACAACATATGAAGACACATATGATACATAAGAAGCTGTTCTAAACATTGTTTGACCCTTTTCTCCAGCAACAACACTGGAAGAATATGACCACCAGCTAAACTTCTATTACCTCAGGTTAATTGTGTCTGTTCTATGTGGCAGATGTGGCTTATGGATATAACTCCTTCCCTTCACAGCAGTGTTTGATAAAACATCCATATCTTTCCTGGGAACTCTAACCTGTTCCTTTTTTGTTCCGTGCAGAGTTGACAAACTTTACATGAAAACCCTAACAATAGATACTCAGGGTTTATCGATTGTATATAATCTGTAGTTATGTATTCTTTGAAATTGTTGTCATTCTTGTTCATGTCTATAGTTGTATTTTAAAACCTTTAAATTAGAAAATCCATTCTTAATGCAAGAACCAGTAATAAAATTGACCATTGCAGTTCTGCAGGACTATGATACAGGCATGAAGCAATATATTTATCTACTCTTCTGTTGATGACCATTTACTCTGTGTCCAGTGCAGGATGTGGCAAAATGCTATTAGGTATCTTTTATCATAGAATTTCAAATTTTACTAAGTATATATTTAGGAACAAAATTGCTGGTTTATGCAGTGGGGTCTTGCTGTGGCTTAACAGGCATCTTCTTAGATAATAATAGGGTTGAACAAATTCTCATCATTTTAGGTATCATTTTGAAATTGAATTACTGAAAATCCAATGGAAAATCATTAAACATGATTTTCTACTTTAATTTTTACTAACTTATACATAATTAGGTTTCATTATGGAATATTTCCAAAGCAAATGTTTTTGCCATCTCTTCCCCACATGTCTTTCCCAGCCCATCTCCTTCCCTTGTCTTTCCCATCAGCACAGCCTCCTCATCACATTCACATCACTCATGTTCGCACTTCGTGCTGTCAAATAGAAGCTAAGGTGCTCCTCTGGAAGTGGTGAGGGAGCTTATCTCCAAGAGTGCCATTTTAAGAAGGTGTTATCAAGAAGTGCTTCCCCAGTTAACCCTTACATGGAGTGTGATACGGTGTTAGTTAATGTTCTTTTTCCTTGCCCTGTTTCCTTGTTTCTTTCACACCACTCTATAAAAACTTCTCTGTCATGCTCGATTATACTCTCCAATGCATACAACTCAAACATAAAAGACACTTTTCTGATAGTCTTGTTTTATAAAACTAGCAAATTCTTCTAAAACACTCAAAGTCTAGACTTAGTACCCAGCTCCCTGGGACCATGCTTTGTGACTCTAAACAGTAGAGTTTCACATACTTATACTTGATTGAAATTTACTCACCTTTTGTTGCTATTATGTTTTCAAAATGCAAATGAAGCTTAATTACAATACTGTAGTGGCACATGGGTGAATATGTAATTATCAGTTGATTGCTATCTATTTTTCAAGTGAGATTAATTCACTAATAATCATTAGTTAAAGATACTTACTTCAAGCTATTAGGTGTAGGATACATTAATATATGTCTTTACAATAAAATTATAGTGTACAGTATTTTGTGTTCTGCAAACCCTTGTCTTTGTGGTAGTCAGTAGGCACCTTGTATTTCAGCGATAATCTGTGGCCTCTGCAGCGTGCACAGCAGCACACTCCCAATCAAGGGCAATCACAGGTAAGATTATTTGGGTGTAATTAGACCAGATCTCTCTTCAGTGGTTCATTATTCTACTTTGTGTTTAAAACTGACAAACTCATCTTGCATTATTCTATAAGCAGTAGCAGAGTTGTGAATCAAATGAAAGTTGTTAGCAACAACAATAACCATACAGGAAAGAGAAGAGAATGGTGCCTGGTGTCTCCCCACGTCCTTCCCAACCTGCAAATTGCAAAGCAGACAAAGGGAGCCAAGCCAGTCTGCCTGCACTGTTTAAAAATGACCTTCATCCACTCCTCTCCCAAAGGAGAGCTGGCTGACAAACTTCATGGACACTGCTGGACTTTCTCATGAAATTATTTTTAGTTCTAGTTTTCCTTTCAGTTTCAAGAAGGGAAATATCATATTCATGAAAATAATGTGTTGTCATTCAGCTGGACACAGTTTCCTGTCACTTGTCATGTATGAAACATACCAATTTCTCAGCTCATAATGGAACTTAAACACACACACACACACACACATATATGCTCATGTGCTCATTGTCAAGTCAATATGGAAAAGTAGTTGTAGTAAGAAATGGGTATCTGAATGCTAAAACCACCTTTCACTCTGTGTTAACTATACTCTCAAATAGTGACATATCATAGATTCTGAACAGCCATGATTGCAAAGAAAGAGAAATAAAAGACCAACATCTATACTGATACTCTACTAGAGCAAAGAACATTCTTATTCAGCTGTCATAGCTATACAAAAGACTGGAACATTCTACCAGCAAACTGTGATGTAGTGTCTTCAGCTAAGTGTCTAATACTCTATTTCCAAAAGACCCTCTTGATTACTAGTCAGGGGACCGTCCACACACAGAATAGCAAGGATCTACAGATATGCTCTGCTGAACTGTACTGCAAGCCACCTGTGCTGCATGGAAGTTTCTAGCAGCCACATTATTAAAGTGAAAATGAAAGTAATTTTAATAATATTTTTTTCTTTGAAACCATCTACCTAAAATATTATTTTAGCACTTAAAGTTATGTATATATTTATATAGAGATTGTGTGTGTGTGTGTGTGTGTGTGTGTGTGTGTGTGTGTGAAAGTTTGCTGTTTCTGTGCTGTGACTTCAAAACCTGGTGTGTATATAACACTTAAAACTCATCTGAATTTGGATTTGAAGATCTCAATAAATCTCTAAGCCTAGTGACTGTCATTCTGGAAATGTTTATCAAGTGAGTGATTCTTACTCTGAACTATGAGGTAATCCATAAACCCAATATGGTATTCATTAGCTATTTATTCCAGTGAATTCTGTAAGTATCCCAATATACATTTAGGTAGTGGAAGTTTATGTGTAGCTAATTATTCCAAATTAACTATGGCAAGCTATTTAACAGGTGTGGGAAATAAAGATAACTGATTACTAGTAGTTTTGACATCACATCATTGGAGAAATTAAATATTTAGAGCACTAAACTTGGTGAATCATACGCAGGAATCATATCAGATACACTCTGATGGGAAGCAGTAGGCAAGTGGAAGGAGAAATGGTCTAAAAGTGGACTAGGAAAGATAAGATTTCCTGATGGAGCTATGGAAGGTAGACTGGGTTGGGAAGCTTCTGAAGTGATTTGGAGAGTTGGAAAAGGAAAACAGTCACCTTGGACTGTGTAACATCACCGAGACTTTAATCAAAATGACTTGTTATTTGATTCTGCTCTTGAAGAAGTGATATGCTATAGCATACCACTGAAGTTTACATTTAAATCAGTGTGTCTAAAAGCAGTGACTAGAGTCAGATTCACATTTTGTGAAGTGACCTTTGTTTTTTGTTGTTGTTTTTGCTTGTTTGTTTATTTATTTATTACTTCAAGTTACATCTCCATCACAGTGCCCTCCTTCCACCCCTGCCGGTTCGACCCTCCCACTCTGTCCTCCCTCTCCTGTCCATCCCACTCTTCCAGTGTGGAGTGTCCCTACATATCAGCCCCTCTCAGTTCAGCGATCATATGAGGGCTAAGAGCTTTCTCTTGCACTAGGGGCCTACAGGGTAGCATCTCTAGGGCAAATTGTCCCATTAATAGGTAACAAAGTCTGTGTTCCTGATTCTTTTGGTGTGTTGGTTGTAGCATAGCTTTTCTGTTCTATATGGCTAAAATCCAATTATAAGTGAGTAGATGCCATGTGCACCTTTTTGAGTCTGGGTTAGCTCACTCAGGATGAGCTTTTCTAGTTGCAATCATTTGGGTGCGAAGTGCATGATTTCCTTGTTTCTGATAGCTGAGTAATATTTCATTGTGTAAATGTACCACAATTTTTTTATCCATTTGTCACAGTCTATTGACTCCTTTCTCCTTAACCCCAGGAATTACAGGACCAATGTGAGTCACGATCTAAAACTGTCCTGTGCTGTGCCTATAGAATGAAAATCATTGATTTATAATAGTTCACATAATGTTTTGTTTATTGTAGATAAATAAATAATCTTTGTGCACAAAAGTATTCAGCAATATTAGGATTTCATTTGTGTTATCTGGTTATTCATTTATTCTTATTCTCCTAGTAGGAGGTTGAACTTGTTCATAAAGAGTAAATAGATTAATCTTTACCACTTTGAGTTTTTTTATTAGAAATAATTTTAAGATTGCATTATGTTCCACTGGAGATTCTTTGATGCTAATCTTCTACTTGGAGTAGAATAGGGGGTGCTGTCAGGAGCTGACATGTCTCAATATCAAAAAATCTTAAGTTAAGAAAAATCTTTGAATGCCATATTCTGCAGATCTCTTGAGGTTTTTGAAGATGCCCTATCTATCTCTTATATTTAGATAAGCAAATATTGCTTGTCTCTTAGCAACTTGATTTCTGAGTAGCTTAGAAAATGACTGTGGGGGGGAAGGAAGATGGCGGCGACCTACACTGACACATTTTGAACGCGGGGTAAAAAGAGCCATAAAAAAACACAGAGTTATTGGGCACTGTGCAAAAACCGGAGGGGCTAGACCCTCCTGAGAACACTCACAGCTCACAAGGGACTGTTAAAAGTCACAGGGTAAGGCTCTCCTCCATCTCTCCCAGACACGGAAGCCACTAAACCCGGGATTCGGGAACTCCCATTTGGAGAGGCGCCTGGTAAGATCTACCCTAACTCACAGCAAGAAGAATCAGAGGCCACTTGGCAATAGTTCACTAGCCTATTGGACTCCCCACACCTCAGGGAGAACTTATACCCACTTAAAAAATTTTGCGAGATAGTGGAAGTCTTAGCAAGGAACAAACAGGGGGCTCAGTGGGTGGTCCACAGCCGCTCGTGAAGCGGAGGGCAGGAGGTTCAGACAGAGCGCGGGAAGCTGGGAACACAAAGGCGGGCGGGAGGGGCTGAATCCCGCACACTCACTACAGCACAGCTGGGGAGGGAGTCCGGCTGGCAGGGCCAAATCCCCGTGAACCCACAGCAGGACAACTGGGGAGAGAGTCAGGCGTGGGCTGGGCCAGGGATCCGCGCACCCATGGCTGAGCTGCTGGGGCGAGAGGTCCACTCAGGCAGCTGGGGAATCCAGGGCTCTGTGCACCCATGGCCGAGCAGCCGGGGGCGG
>CAJQZJ010033120.1:1371397-1387248 GCA_907164525.1 Lophiomys imhausi | reverse complement strand
GGGGAATCCAGGGCTCTGTGCACCCATGGCCGAGCAGCCGGGGGCGGGGGGGGGGTGGGGAGATCCGTGGCTGCGCAGACAGGAAGGGAATCAGGCACAGAGGCCAGACCTTTGGCGAGAAGCCTAGTGAGAAACCAGAAATCGGGACCATAGCTGTATTCTGGAAAATCCAGATATATTAGGTGTGGAGTCAGACCCTGTCAGCCTCCGTGATGACAAACAAAGCCCACAGAATCTGTGCCTGGGCAAACAGGTCCATACCATCAGAACCATTACAGGCTGATAACTCAGAGTGCAACATAGAGAAGTCTGAATTAAGAGCAGTGAAACAATTCCGGTCCATTACTCACAACCTGGGAATAGGCTGCACCAGCTCACAGTGCCTCAGGCGATTAAAACCTCAGTGACCCTGAAATCCCCCTGTAAGCAACGACAGATAGCCAAGTAACTCGTCCCCTGCACCAAAGCATCCACTGTGGATCCAAGCACAGAAAACGACAAGAACAGACAGCTAAACGCATCCAATGGCCAAAGGTCAAAAAAAAAAATAGAAATCAAGGAAATATGACTCCAACAAAGCAGAACTACCTAGCTCATCCAATTCGGATGACCTCACACCAACAGAAACACATGAAAACGTTGACAATTCTGCATTATGGAAAGTGATAGAGTCCCTGCAAGAAGAACTTAAATCTATGAAGGAATTCAAAGAAGCCACAATTCTACAAGTCAAAACAAGGAACAACACCATTAAAGAGCTCCAAGCCAAGGTGACAGAGCTTGAACAGGAAAAAGACAAAGCTATGAAAGATTTTCATACAAAAACAAGCAAGCTGGAGAAGGAAATGTACAAAACGAACAAAACCATACAAGACATGAAAATAGAAATAGAAACAATAAAGAAAACACAGTCAGAGTTAAAAGAGGAAGTGGAGAACCAAGGGAAGAGAACAGGAACTACGGATGTGAGTATCAACAACAGGATGCAAGAGATGGAAGACAGGATCTCAGGCATGGAAGATTCTGTGGAAGAAATCAGTACAACATCCAAAGAAAATGCGAAGGCTAAAAAATCTCTCACTCACAACATCCAAGAAATCAACGACTCAATGAAAAGACGGAACCTAAGAATTATAGGTATAGAGGAAAGAGAGGACTCCCGACTCCAAGGTCCAGGAAATATCTTCAACAAAATCATAGAGGAAAACTTCCCAAACCTGAAAAAAGAGATGCCAATAAAAATGCAAGAGGCTTACAAAACACCAAACAGATTAGACCAGAAAAGAAACTCCTCTCGCCACATAACAATTGAAACTCCAAATGTACAGAACAAAGAAAGAATATTAAAAGCTGTAAGAGAAAAAGGTCAAGTCACATACAATGGCAGACCCATCAGAATTACATCTGACTTCTCATCAGAAACTTTAAAAGCTAGAAGGGCCTGGTCAGATATACTACAAGTCCTGAGAGATCATAGGTGCCCAGCCAGACTACTTTACCCAGCAAAACTTTCTATTAACATAGATGGAGAAAACAAGATATTCCATGACAAAATCAAATTTAAACAATATCTACCCACAAACCCAGCCCTACAGAAAATCCTAGAAGGAAAATCCCAACCGAGACAAGGAAACTCCACCCAAGAAAACAAAGGGAATAGAAAACCCCTCAGAAACTAAACCAAAAGAGGCACAGGACCACCACCTATACCAAACTAATGGGTAATAACAACCCCAGGTCACTAATATCCATCAACATCAATGGACTCAACTCCCCAATAAAAGACATAGGTTTACAGAGTGGATCCGCAAGCAAGACCCTTCCTTATGCTGTATACAAGAGACACATCTAACTATGAAAAATAGACACTGCCTCAGAGTAAAGGTCTGGGAAAAGGTTTTCCAAGCAAACGGACCCAGGAAGCAAGCTGGAGTAGCCATCCTAATATCAAACAAAACAGACATCCAACTGAAGTTAATGAAGAAAGACAAAGAAGGGCACTATATACTCATTAAAGGGAATATTCATCAAGAGAAAATCTCAATACTGAACATCTATGCCCCAAATACAAAGGCACCTACTTTCATAAAAGAAACACTTCTAAAACTTAAAGCACACGTCGATCACAACACATTAGTAGTGGGAGACTTCAACACCTCACTCACAACAATGGACAGATCATCAAGACTGAGGCCAAACAGAGAAATATTGAGTCTAACAGAGATCATGAAACAAATGGACCTAACAGATATCTACAGAACGTTTCACCCAAACACAAAGGAATACACCTTTTTCTCAGCACCCCACGGAACCTTCTCCAAAATCGACCACATATTTGGTCACAAGGATAGTCTCAATAGATACAAGAAAATTGAAATAACACCTTGTATCTTATCAGACCACCACGGAATAAAGCTGGTCTTCAACAGCAAAAGAATCAACAGAAAGCCTACACACACATGGAAATTGAACAGCTCCTTACTGGATGACCACTGGGTCAGGGAAGAAATAAAGAAGGAAATCAAAGACTTCTTAAAATCCAATGACAATGAAGACACAACATACCCAAACTAACGGGATACATTGAAAGCTGTGCTACGAGGAAAGTTCATAGCACTAAGTGCTTTCAAAGAGAAAATTATGACAGCTCATATTAGTGAACTAACAGCTAAGCTGGGTGAATTGGAAAAAAAAGAAACAAACACTCCCAAGAAGAGCAGAAGGCAGGAAATCATCAAACTTAGAGCTGAAATCAACAACTTAGAATCAAAAAGAACTATACAAAGAATCAATGAAACCAAGAGTTGGTTCTTTGAGAAAATCAACAAAATAGACAGACCCCTAGCCAAATTAACTAAAAGGCAAAGGGAAAGAACCCAAATCAACAAAATCACAAATGAAAAGGGAGAAATAACAACAGACATTGAGGAGATCCAGAAAATATTCGGGCATTACTTTAAAAATCTATATTCCACTAAATTTGAAAATCTAAGCAAAATGGACAATTTCCTCGATAAATTCCACCTACCAAAACTAAATCAAAATCAGATTAACAGCTTAAACAGCCCAATAACACCCAAGGAAATAGAGACAGTCATTAATAATCTCCCAACCAAAAAAAAGCCCAGGGCTAGATGGCTTTAGCACGGAATTCTACAGGACCTTCAAAGAGGAACTAACACCATTACTTTTCAAACTCTTCCACCACATAGAAACAGAAAGAACACTGCCAAACCCATTCTATGAGGCCACTGTCATTCTGATTCCTAAACCACACAAAGACCCAACAAAGAAAGAGAACTTCAGACCAATCTCCCTCATGAACATAGATGCAAAAATACTTAATAAAATACTAGCAAACCGAATTCAAGAACATCATGATCAAGTAGGCTTCATCCCTGGAATGCAGGGATGGTTCAATATACGAAAGTCTTTCAATGTAATTCACCACATAAACAAGATGAAAGAAAAAAACCACATGATAATCTCGCTAGATGCAGAAAAAGCATTTGACAAAATCCAACACCCCTTCATGCTAAAAGTTCTGGAGAGAACGGGCATACAAGGACCATACCTAGAAATAATAAAGGCAATATACAGCAAGCCAGTAGCCAACATCAAATTAAATGGAGAGAAGCTTGAAGCATTTCCTCTAAACTCAGGGAGAAGACAAGGATGTCCACTTTCACCATATCTCTTCAATATAGTACTTGAAGTCCTTGCTAGAGCAATAAGACAACTAAAGGAGATCAAAGGGATAAAAATTGGAAATGAAGAAGTCAAATTATCCCTATTCACAGATGATATGTTAGTATACATAAGCGACCCCAAAAACTCCACCAAAGAACTCTTACAGCTGATAAACAACTTCAGCAAGGTGGCTGGATACAAAATTAACTCAAAAAAAAATCAGAAGCCCTTCTCTATTCAACAAACAAATATACCGAGAAAGAAATAAGGGAAACAACCCCCTTCACAATAGCCACAAACAACATAAAATACCTGGCGGTAACTCTAACCAAGCATGTAAAGGACCTATACAACAAGAACTTCAAGCCCCTCAAGAAAGAAATGGAAGAGGCCTTTAGAAAATGGAAAGATCTCCCATGCTCATGGATAGGTAAGATCAACATAATAAAAATGGCTATCCTACCAAAAGCAATATATAGATTTAATGCAATTCCTATCAAAATACCAACACAATTCTTTATTGACCTGGAAAAAGCTAGTCGCAACTTCATATGGAACAACAAAAAGCCCAGAATAGCTAAATCAATCCTGTCCAATGAAAAAACATCTGGAGGTATCACCATCCCAGATTTCAAGCTGTACTACAGAGCAACAGTAATAAAAACAGCATGGTACTGGTATAGAAACAGACCAGTGGATCAATGGAATCGAATTGAAGACCCAAACATGGACCCACACACCTATGGCCAACTAATCTTTGACAAAGAAGCCAAAACCGCACAATGGAAGAAAGACAGCATCTTCAACAAATGGTGCTGGTCCAACTGGATGTCCACTTGCAAAAGAATGAAATTAGACCCATACCTATCACCTTGTACAAAACTTAATTCCAAGTGGATCAAAGACCTTAACATAAGGCCAGCCACACTAAAGATACTAGAAGAAAAAGTAGGAGAAACCCTCGAACTCATTGGCACAGGTGACAACTTCCTGAACAGAACACCAACAGCTCAGGACCTGAGATCAACAATCAATAAATGGGACCTCATGAAACTGAAAAGCTTCTGTAAGGCAAAGGACACTGTTATTCAAACAAAACGGCAACCAACAGACTGGGAGAAAATCTTCACCAACCCCACATCTGATAGAGGGCTATTATCTAAAATCTACAAAGTACTCAAGAAATTAAAAGCCAAGAAACCAAACAATCCAATCAAAAAATGGGAGATGGAGCTAAATAGAGAATTTACAAAGGAGGAATCCCTAAGGGACGAGAGACAACTGAAGAAATGTTCAACATCCTTAATCATCAGAGAAATGCAACTCAAGACGACCCTGAGATTCCACCTAACACCTGTTAGAATGGCTAAGATAAAGAGCTCAAATGATAGCGCATGCTGGCGAGGGTGTGGAGAAAGGGGAACCCTACTCCATTGCTGGTGGGAGTGCAGGCTTGTGCAACCACTATGGAGGTCTGTCTGGCGATATCTTAGAAATCTAGGAATAATCTTGCCTCAGGACCCAGCCATACCACTTCTGGGTATACACCCAAAGGACCTCTCCTTATCTATGTTCATAGCAGCCTTATTTGTAATAGCTAGAAATTGGAAACAACCCAGATGTCCCTCAACTGAAGAATGGATTAAAAAATTGTGGTACATCTATACAATGGAATATTACTCAGCTATCAGAAACAATGAAATCATGCAATTTGCAACCAAATGGATGGATCTGGAGGAGCTCATCCTGAGTGAGCTAACCCAATCTCAGAAGGATGCACATGGCATCTATTCACTTATAGTAGGATTTTAACTATATCATACAGGATATCTGTACTACAACCAACACACCAAAAGGAACATGGACATAAATTTTTTTTTTATCTTTTTCTTTTTCCTTCTTTTTTTCTTTTTTCTTTTTCCTTTTCCTTTCTCTTTTTCCTCTCTTTTTTGTGGATTTTCTTTATTTTTGGTGGTTTATGTTTTTGTTGGTCTTTTTTTTAGTATTCCCCCAGTAGCAAGGTGACACCTTTCACTGGCAGTACTACCTCGTAGGCCCCTGGAGAATGAAGAGGCTCTTGGCCCTCATATGACTCCTGATCTGTGGTGAGAGGCTGTTAGGCAGGGACACTCCACCCCAGAGGAACAAGACGGAAGGGTCAGGGGGTAGAGCATGGGAGGGTGGGGATGGGAAGCGGGAAAAGAGGACAATATGATAAGGATGTAACCTGAAGCAACAAACAAATAATTTTATTAACAAAAAAAAAAAAAAAAGGCAGGTGGAAGGGCTGAAAAACTCTGAATGGAATAGAAGATACAGCCATTCGGCCTGGTTTTGCAGACCTCCAGGTGTCGAGAAGACATGGAGCTAAGGTAAAATACAAGAGAATTGTGGTATTGGCCCATGCCTTTGACTTCAGCGGAGACGGGGGGAGCACCGTAGAGTTGGTGGTCTTATGTATTCTGGAGTCATACGGAGTAGGGTGGTGAGGGTGCATACTCTTGGTCCCACCATTCAAGAAGAGTACACCCTTGGTCCCAGCTCCCAGCACACTGGAGACAGAAACGGGCAGATCCCGGAGCTCAGAGTCAGCCTGATGCAGGGCAAATTCTAAATAGAGAAAGACTTCTATCCAGGAGTGGTGCAACACATCTTTGATCCCTTCAGATGGGAAACACAGGTCTCTGATCCCAAAATTAGAGTTCTGAGACACACACATGGGATTTGGAGGGACCTAGGTTTGGAGGTTACTTACAAAAGGCCTTCTCGATGTAGGCAGATTGTCCTTTGGGATCTCAAAATATATACACTAGAGCTGGTTTAGCTCCAAGGTAACAGAATGATTTCTTCTTTAACCCAGATTGAAAGATAACACTTTGTATGTTGTCAGAAGGCCAAATTTGCTTCAGGAGAAGTACTACCTAGCCCCCCCCCCCAAAAAAAAAGGCAATTGTCCCAGGGTTGGGATTGGGGCAGGGCTCTGTTTTTATCTTTCCAGGAGAATCAAAGCGTCCATTAGGGGAGCCCGGGGACGGCTGGACAGTGGAAACCTCAGCAGAGAGCAGAATCAGGCACCAAGGAGGAAGAGTGACCCAGTTGATTCTGCCTGGCAGACTTCCTCAATAGCTGTCTCCATCGGGGGCCTGCAACCACCATGGCAATCCAATGTCGCTGGGACCGTTCAGCTCTACACAATGCCCCGGCAGGAACCTCAGTGAAGCCTGCAAGTTCAGCTTCTCCCTACAAACCCCTTAGCTCATCTAAACAGCTGAGAACAGAAGGACTGAACATAAAAGGAATATACTAACATTTTTAACCTTTTTTTCTCCACTTGGGTTCGGGCCCCAAAAAGGTCTACTACGACCCAAATCAGCAGGAAGTCACTTTAAGAGAGCGAAGTCCCATGCCCAGAGGGTGGGGAAGGTGTTTCTCCGCCCTTCTTTTTGGTTATTTGAAGGATAACTGAAAACTCCGATATTTATGGGAAGAGTTTACAAGCTGATAAATGGTCCTGTTTAATGGGTTTTGGAGGTTAGCCCCAGGGACTTCCTACTTTTCCTTTTCTGTATCCTTCTTCCTCTCCTATGTAGGAGTGCATAGGCTTGAGAAAAATGAGATATAGACATAGCACAGGAAGGTCCAAGAAGAAGGGGCAGATTATTGAATATGCCCTTATACCTTTGTATATTGATACAAAATTAGTAGTATATTCGGCTAAAGTGGTATTGACCATTGTTTATTGTGCAAAAATAAGGTTGTATTGGATTACATCAGTATTGATCTTTGTATATTGATACAAAATTAAGATTATAGTTGGCCACAATGGTATTGACCCTTGTATATGGACGTAATATTAAGATTGTATTGGGCTACATAGGCATTGATCTTTGTATATTGATACATAATTAAGAGTATATTTAACCACAATTGAATAGATCTTTGTATATTGATACAAAATTAAAGGTAACGCTTCCTAGTGGTATCATACCTAGAGATACTTGAAAATAAAATGTGAAGCTCTGGCCTCTTGATACCAACCGTCTAAAATGGTCTAGGATAGTTAAGTAAAACAAACTCCTAGTCATGCAAACATGTCACTTTGTTAGCTACTATGACAGTCTATCACAGATATTCTCTAAACTACCCAGTAATCAAGTTGCTAAGGGACAAGCAACATTTGCTTATCTAAATACAAGAGATGGATAGGGCATCTTCAAAAACCCCAAGAGATCTGCAGAATATGGCATTCAAAGATGTTATCTTAAATTAAGATTTTCTTTCTTTTTTTTGATATTGAGACATATCAGCGCCTGACAGCACCCTCTATTCTACTCCAAGTAGAATATAAGCATCGAAGAACCTCCACTGTAAGATGATTGAATTAGTGGCAAGCCTATCTCTTGGCATGAAAAAAACCCTTGCACCAACTGCAGACAGACTGCTGTCCAAAAAGGACAAAACTTGGTAGCAGGGAAGTCGACAGCCTAACTCTGCCAAGACAGGGTAGGTAAGTCCTTCATAATCCCTGCTCTACAAAAAATGTCTGTCAGAGAAACAGGACCCAAAGGCTGAAGACTGATGCAGGAATGTATGGAGAGAAAATGGGAATTGTCCAGGCAGTCATTGGTTTGTCCTTTCTTAGTTTTGGAAGCTGCAGGCCCTGCACTTCCTATATAAGCAGTTATATTTATCCCTCTCAGGTCTCTGAGGTGGTTGAAGAATAGACAGCTAAAGTCTCATAGTTAAATTTTGAGTTGTTTAGGAGTCAAGAGGGTGTTATAGATGTAAGAAGATACTCTTAAAAGTGTGTTGCAAGTTAGTATGAATGTTGAGTCAGATATGCACCTTTAAACTCATGGAGATGGTTAGATAGTATAATGTTAAAGTCAGGGGCCAAATATGTATAAACTGGACATTGGGAAGGCATACTGGGCCATTTAACTCTCATAAATGTGGCATACTTATATCTGTTGTTTTGTATAATACTTACTGTTATAAGAGAAGGAACCATCTGTTGGACTGAAAGGGGAAACTTCTTGGGGGCAGAGGGTGGAAGGGAGGAATAGGAAGGGGGAATAGGGAAGGGTTTGTGACTGAGATGTAACTTGAAGAAAAAAAAAAGTATTTAAAAAAAAAAAGAAAATAACTGTGATTGAATTGGTGGTAAGCCTTTCTCTTGGCAAGAAAAACCCCTTGCTTCAACTGTAGACAGACTTCTGTCCAAAAAGGACAAAACTTGGAAGCAGATAAGTCGACAGCCTAGCTCTGCCAAGACATGGTAGGTAAGTCCTTCATAATTCCTGCTCTACAATCAATGTCTGTCAACGAAACGGGGCCAAATGGCTGAAGATTGATGCTGTAATGTATGGAGAGAAAATGGGAACTGTCCAGGCAGCCACTGGTATGTCATTTCTTAGTTTTGGAAGCTGCAGGCCCTCCACTTCCTATATAATCAGATATATTTATCCCTCTCAGGTATCTCTCAGGTGGTTGAAGAATAGATAGCTAGAGTCTCATAGTTAAATTTTGAGTTGTTTAGGAATCAAGAGGGTGTTCTGGATCTAAGAAGATATTTTTAAAATTATGAGGCAATTTAGTATGAAAGCTGAGTTAGATATATAACTTTAAACTCATGGAGATGGTTAGATAGTAGAATGTTAAAGTCAGGTGCCAAATACATATGGACTGGACATTGGGAATGTATGCTAAGCCATATAACTGTTATAATTGTGGCCTATTTATTTCTGTTGTTTTGTATTGTATTTATAGTTATAAGAAAAAGAACCATTTTTGGACTGAAAGGGAGAGCTGTTGGGGGGAAAAAGAAATACCTTAAACAAAAAAAAAGAAGGGAAGAGAATGGGGGGCTGAGGGGACGGAGGGTGGAAGGGTGGGACTGGAGGGGGGAGTAGGGAAGGGATTGTGATTGAGATGTAACTTGAAGAAATAAAAAATAAATTATTAAAAAAGACTGCATTATGTTAAGTTCCTCCCAGTTTTCGCCCCTTCCAGAGGCCTGTTTCACTTGTAGGTAAGTTTCTCATGTACCATGACAGGGGTTATGCACTTACGCTTGCCATAGCACAACTTAATTAATTACAAAATTCAAATTCAAATTTTAATTATACAATTTTAACCTACAGTTATAACCAAATTTTATTTACTATAATAATTCATAAATAATTCTCTCCCCTTTATTAAGCTCACTGTGAAATTACTTAAATTTTCTAACATTCACCAGTCATATAACTCTGAACCACGAAAAATTCAATATAAGACCTTCCTAAAATTGATATATTGTTTGTTTATGACATCAGACAAACTTAATCTCCTCTGGCTGTTTTATACCATAGGTAAGAAATAATTCCCTCAATAGTTTCTAAAGTGTAGTGCAAATTTGCTATCAAAATCCGCCATACAATCAAGGTATATGGGCCACTTCATACACTGAATGACTAAGTTAGATTTGGGGATTTTGACTTATTACTTATTTTTACTTAAAATGCTTTGTAGAAAACAAGAAAAAAAAACAAAATTAGAAGCTAAATGAACTATGTATTTAGGATAATAGAGTCCCTGCTAACCAAGACTCTGCTTGGTTTGATGGCCCTGCTCTTAAATATAAGGCCCTATAGCAGACTCTAATTGGTTAACTGGTCACCTGTCTTCTTCTTGCTCTTGGGTTATCACTTCAACTTCTTTTGCTAGGGGTACTAGCATCTGAATAGACATTTCAAATGCTCTTTTATTCATGTCATCTACTTTTGGCCATGGATGCTCCATGTAATATATGGGTGCATGTCATGATTGCTTTTCTGTGTGTGGGTTCCTGTTCACCTGGTTTATAAAAATTACTTTTCAGCCCAGGCCTGCTGCTTGGCTGTCCTTGAGAACTCCAGGGTTATGTTGTTTTTTACAGAACTGTGTTACTTCCTTAGCTTCAGCTGTGGCTTAATGGGATACATTTTAGAAGTTCATTCTCCTCTCACCTAAAGTATACATTACTAAATGATCTCTTTTAAATTAATTTTTTTGCTATGTCCATCACACCGCCATAATTTCTCTTCATGCACAATTTGCTAGCTACTTTAATGGAGAAAATAAGCATGCCCTGGCCTGCTTCTGAGCACCAGGATTGGCTAGGTCATTGACAATTTACTAACAAAGAAAAGCTTCTGTGCATTTGGAAGTCAGCTGGAACTAAACAGAAAAAAATCAAGTGTTGGCAATTCTAAAGAGAGCAAGCAGTCTAATTGTAAGTTGAGGCCATTATCGATGTGGCCAGATATCAGCAGACCCCTCTAAGTAGATTCCTCTTGCATGATGCCTCCTTACCTCTGTCACCACCATAAACCTTATTACTATGTTAAACTGTTCATAACAGTCACAGTTTTGATAGGCTATTTGTGATAAATAGATAAAAGGCATTTAAGGTAGGCTATCTTAAGCCTGCACCAGTGGAAATGTCTTATTTTCCTTCTCTCCTCCTATCATTTAGGTTTTTTTATTACACCATGATTCTAGTCATACTTATATTCCCAATTAACTTATAATTAGCATGTATTAATTGTGTAAAGCAGTAATTTTCATACAAGCATACAATACACTTTGATCATATTCAGCTCTTCCATTACCCTTTATTTTTCTTATTTGTAGATGTGTTTGTTTTGAGACAAGATCTTCCTACAGGACTGTCCTGGAGCTCACTATGTAGACCAGGATGGCCTGGAACTCAAAGAGATCCTCCTTCCTCTGCCTAATGAGTGCTGGACTTAAAGGCGTCCATCTCCTGTCTTTTATCACTCTTTCTCAATTCCTTGCATTCTCTTTCATTTTCACACTTTGATCTGTGAGATCTCATAGACTTCTCTTGCTGTCTGTAAGCTTATAAAATGGGCAGCAGCCCTGGCAGATGCAACACTCCACTTTTCCAACGGGATCTATATACTCAGAACATTTTGTTGCTTATAGTTCACCACACTTTAACAATTCTATTTTTCCTTCCTCATTGATGCTCTGACTGGATCAGTCCTAAATCTTTTAGGATCCAGTTGCTTCTTCCTGCAGGAACTTATATTACGTCTCAGTGCCCCCACTTCTGGCGCTTAGCACCATTTCTCTGAATGTTTCCTCTGTTCTTTCCCAGTTACAGCGCTATCACCGTCACCATCACCATCACCATCACCATCACTGCATCACTCAAAATCCAACGACCACTGCTGTTTATTATCACTGTATCTGTTTTGTTGGCCTGGTGCCTAAAGCAAAGATGGCATCCTGTGATTGTTAGGGAACATTTTCTCCCTGCTGGCTTCTCAGATGTCCCTAGCTCCAGGCAAATGACAAGTCTAGTCGATTCGAAGACTTACTGTAATCAATGAAACCCACACATATTGTGTATTTTCTCTTTGTATTCTTTTCCTCACTGTGTTGTCTGTTGAAAAGCAGCATTTCCAGTGTGTTCATGCTGATATCCTCAGTACTCTCTATCCATCCTGGAATACAGTTAACACTAAGCAAATACAAATTGACATGAATGACTATTTGAGTAATAATTATTACCAGAATTTTTGTTGAGTGAAATTAAACCATGATGTTCTGGCTAATAAACATCCAGCAATAATTGTTAAAGATTGAAAATTGTTTTTAACTACATAATATTTGGAAATCTTGACATTATAAATTTACTGAGATCCTCAGTCCCATTATTTTTCTCCAAAAACAAAATCTAGATTTCTGATTGATTGTTAAAATTATGTTCATCTATCTCTAAGCTACAATTTGTTTAAAATTTGTTTAAATGCTGTCTGAAGGCAGTACTTAAAGTTATAAAAGGAACTTTGGATGTGCTTTCAAAGATTAACTTCCAATTCAGTGAGCCACTGTCACTTCTTACTGCTCAGGGTAATAATAGACACTGCTTTATTCGGTCGTTTGTTAGAATCATACCATTTGACTTGAACAATGCTGTTCATAGTTATTCCTCAACCTAGGAGCGGCCTTTGTGTGCACACCATTTCTCTTAGTCAAGCTACTTAACTCTCCAGCATATTCCCTACAACAGCTCACCTGAACACTTCCCACTCTTCCATTCAGAACTGCAGTTCAGAGCTTTGCCTTCTGCTTCCATGGCACAGTCAGTGGAAACCACCACGTACTTGTGCCTCTTGTAAATGTCTGGCTTCACACATCTTCCCTGCTCACTCTTTCTGTTAATGTGCTTTTTAATCTACTCATCTCACGAACATTCTTCTTTTCTGACAAATTTTCTAAAACATATTCCTTTACATTATCATATATACAATCATGACTCTCCTTTCATTGAAAAGTCCACCAGTAACCACTTTATTGGAATCAATAATGATCCTTACTTATTTCATTCTAATCAACCTTCCTGTCCTTTGGATACTAAATTAGGATTACAGACACTTGACATCTTTACCCATTGTACCATCACTGACCACAGTGTTCACATTATGAAAAGTCTAATGGAAATTATATTCCCTCTCTAATACAACAGCTTCCAAGGTAGTAGTCTGTCTTGATAGATACTTCTTCTTGTGCCTGACAGTCTGTTACATGAAATCCTATGGGTCTTCCTTGCTGCAGCATTGGATGCTACTGGTTATCAACTTCTATTCCCATTGCCTCTAAAACCGCTTTGCTTTCTCTCCTCATGTAGTAGCTCCTTCTGTTTCTACCATTCTGTCTAACAATCAAGCTTTGGATGAGTGTCCTCCACAGTTAATAATTGCATTTATTCCTTAGGTTTCAAAGAACACTGTGATGGTTAGCTTTAATTTTCAACTTGATACAACCTAGAATTACATGACGAAAGAGTCTCAGTGAAGGATTGTCTACACTAGGTTAGCCTCTAGCATGTCTGTGTGTTGGTGAGGGTAGGGGTTGTCTTAATTAATTGTATCAATGTTGAAAGACAAAGCCCACTGTGGGCAGCACCATTACCTAGGCATGAGGCCCTGAACTATGGAAAAATGGAAGAATCAAACTGAGCACAAGCAACCAGGCAAGCATGGGTACATCCATTTCTCTATGCTCTTTACTGTGGATGTGATATGATTAGCTGCTTTAAGTTCCTGACTTGACTTGCCACAGTACATTACAAGCTTATGAAAACTCTCTTTTCTATTAAATTGATTTTTTTCAATGTGTTTTGTCATAGCAACAAAAATGAAAGTAAGAAATCACATTTCTTTCAATCATTTCTATATTTTCAGTTCACATTTTGACCATATTTTCTTTTAAATTAACCCCTAAATTTACATAGCACTTTCTCTTTTAAACAACATATTATGCATTTATGTATCTATGTTTTATTGACAAAAAGAAATTTAATATATTTTATATCATAATGTCCATCATGAATTTAAAATCATTCCCATTTTCACTCAAAAGCATGCATGGATTTTTACAATCTTCTATGGACATCTAAATTTTATTTTTCCTTCAACTGTTCCTCACATAAAATAACAAAAGTATATTTACAATGTGTGCCTCCACCTATGCAGCTAATGTCTTCTTTAATATATGGTATGGTAAATGCTGCCATTTTATATCATTACACACAGTGGGTGTCCAAGCTTGTATTTTTATTTTTTGGATAAAATACTGTGGATCCTGACTGACTCCATTTTGGAAAAAGATTCCATTTTGCACTAGACTTGACTCAGAGCTGACTTCTAGTTCCAGGAAAAAGAATAAAATATACCCAATCTTGCATTTCAGGGGAGTTCCCTAGCCATAACTTGCTAGCTCACTCTGAGAAACAAACCAAAAAGTATAAATAAACTTTCTGCTGGTCAAACTGATCATTAATGGTCAAAACAACAAGCTAATCAGGGATAGTCAGGTTAGTCTGTCCAAATGTCATCCAGTCTTGTGCTAGAAACCCCTTTCTTTGTTCAAAATCCGATAAAACCCTATTTTTCTGTGTTCGGGGCTCTCAACTCAAACCACTGCATCAGTGAGTATTGTGAATCCCTACCGAAACTTTAATAAACAGCCCTTGTCTGCTTGAATCATTGTTGGCTCCTGAGAGGTCTTTGGAGGTCTCACAATCCTGGAAGAACAATACCACAGCCCTAAACATCATGAGGTGGAAGGGGGTTATTTGAGTTCACTGGTTATACAGTTCACCATCCAGAGAGCTAAGGTAGGAGTCTAACCAAGATATCAGAGATAGAGACAGAAGCAGAAATCACAGAGGAATGCTGTTTACTGGTCTGCTTTCTTTGGCTTACTCAGCCAGTTTTTTTAAAACACCACAGGTCTGCCTGCCTAGGCATTGCATATCCCACAGTGGGCTTGACCTTACTGCATCAATCAGAAAAAATAAAAGAAAGAGGTTCTGCAGAAAAACAATCTGGTGTAGGTAATTCTTCACCTGAGATTTCATCTTCTCAAATGTGTCTGGGATTGTGTCAAGCTGACAATAAAAACTAAGCACCAGATCAGGTAGGACCAAAAACAACAAAACCTTTCATCTTCAAAGGAAATAAATGTTGTATCAATATACAAAGATCAATACCAATGTAGCCAAATATAATCTTAATTTTGTATCAATATACAAAGATATAAGAGCATATTCAATAATTTGTCCCTTTTTTATCATTCCCATATTATGTCTTTATCCCATTTTTTTCTCAAGTCTTTTCACCCCTACATAGGAGAGAAAGAAGGATAGAGAAAAGAAGAAGAGAGAACTCCCTGGGGCTAACTTCCAAAACCTATTTTAAAAGACCATTTAACAACTTGTAACCTCTCTCCCTAAAATAACAAGGATTTATAATCCGTCAATTGATCAAAGGGGGGAAATCACCCACCCTGCCTTCTGGGGATGCGATGTTGCTGGCTTTTTTTTTTTTTTTTTTTTTTTTTTTTTTTTTCCTCTAACATGTTTACTACATTCCAAATCAGCAGGAAGTAATTTTAAGACAGCAACATCGAGCCGGGCGGTGGTGGCGCACGCCTTTAATCCCAGCACTTGGGAGGCAGAGGCAGGCGAATCTTTGTGAGTTTGAGGCCAGCCTGGTCTACAAAGTGAATCCAGAACAGCCAGAGCTGCTAAACAGAGAAACTCTGTCTCGAAAAAACCAAAAAAAAAAAAAAAAAAAAAAAAGCCAGCAACATCGCATCCCCAG
>CAJQZJ010033120.1:1344694-1365798 GCA_907164525.1 Lophiomys imhausi | reverse complement strand
CACACACACACACACACACACACACACACACACACACACACACACACCATTCATACTTACTCCCTAAGTAAACAAACAAACAATCAAATAAGTAAATAAATAAGTAAGTAAGTAATGTAAAAATATTTTGGTGTTACATTTAGGAAGGGTTCACCTTATACAAGTTAGGAAAATTTATCTATCTAGTTTTAAAGTTTCAGATTTTACTCTTACTACTGGGATTTATTTAGAATTAATTTTGTATGTGGCATGAGAAATGGTTTTGATTTCAGTTGAATGTTGTTTCCCCAAGAGCATTGTTTTGAAAAATATTAAACAGAGCAACATCTAAATGAAATCAAAACCATTCTTTTCATTCTAGATATTTTCTATTAATTATTTTTTATTTTTACTGCTCCTCTCCTTATCTGTGTCTAACCTCTGGTTAAGCACATTCTTTACTTAAGATCTTAATTATTGTTATTTGCTTATTTTTCTAATTCTAGGATTTCCAATAGTTTCTTTTTTGTGATTTTTTTCAGTCTCTGCCATGTTCCCAAATTGTCCTTTGCTTCTTTTAATGTGTGTACTTAATGACTTAAGAATCTGAATCTTATATTTAGGTCATCTGTTTCTCATTGTTTTTATTACATTGCTTTATCTTTTATTTGTTTCCAGGGTATATGGAAAGTTGCAAAGTAATTTGCCCTCCAGAATGTCCTTTTTCTAGAGAAGGAGTATGAGCTGCTAGTAGTTCACAAGCGTTTTAGTTAAGTTACAGGAGTTGCAAATATTTGAAGCCATACTTCAGTAAATCTGACATATGTCTATTTCTGATTCACATTTTCAGATAAAGTGCAATTCTTTCAAGTTTCCATCCACAGTCCTTCATTTCTGTGAGAGGTCATCCCATTTTAGGATGATCCTGAAGCACAGACTTTATTTTAGCTGCAGAGGAACATAACATTCTTGTTCAACTTCTCACTCTATTAAATGCTTCTTACTGAAAAGCTGCTGCATACATACAACTCACTTCAGTGGATTTATTCTCCCAGGGTTCAAAGGTCATAATTTTCCATGCTTTGTTAATTCTCCAATGTAGTCAAGAAAATGATTGTGTGTCGTGTCTGTCTTTTTTTGCTGCACCTAACATGAAATCTGTCCTGCTTTCATGTTGCACATTACCCATACCAGAAGACCTAAAGGCTAATTGCCAAACTTAATTTAAGCAACAGTTTTTAAACTAAAGGAAATATCAGTTTCAATGTATTGAAAATAAAATACAAATACCCTATCATATTCTAGTGGACCACAACAAGACCTGCTCATTATTTATCCCAGCTTAGCAATCTTATCTTAATACACTTACTTTTTCAAGAATACACTTATTTTCATGTTCCTTATGTAGATCAGGTTTTTTTTTTTTATGACAGACTTTGAAATTTTCTCTCATCATGGATAACTATTGTAAGAGCCTTCCATGGCATTCACACTTACACATCTTGTCTTTGTTCAAACATCATTTCCTCAAAACAGCCTAGCCTGTCTAGTCTAGTAAAATCATCCATATTCATTTCATCCTTTGCAAAAAACACCCTGCCTTTCTTAAAAATCTACCATGGTATATATATTTTTTTCTATTTTTATTTGAATTTAACTTTTACAGGACCAGAACTTTTTGAGTCACCCCCATGTCTTTACCACAGTGACACCTGACACAAAACTCACTCATTAAACATTAGTTTAATCTAAATATAAACTGCTCATTAAATAGAGGAATCATGGCCTATGACTCTAAGTAAATTAATTATCTTCTTTAACCCTCATCTTTTCACCTTTCATTTAAGGTGAGGATGATTATCATAATAGTGTCCAACATTCTTAGTTAATAAAATATTCCATGTAAGAGAATTACAAAGGAGGGATCCCTAATGACTGAGAGACACTTGAAAAAAAAAATGCTCAGCATCCTTAACCATCAGAAAAATGCAACTCAAGACAACTCTGAGATTCCATCCCACACCTGTTAGAATGGCTAAGATCAAAAACTCAAATGACAGCACATGCTGGTGAGATTGTGGAGAAAGGGGAAGCCTCCAACATTGCTGGTGGGAGTGCAAGCTTGTACAACCACTATGGAAATCAGTCTGGTGATATCTTACAAAACTTAAAATAGCTCTACCTCAAGACCCAGCCATACCACTTCTGGGTATACATCTAAATGATTCCTCACCAAATCACAAAGAAATTTCCTCATCTATGTTCACAGCACCCTTATTTGTAATAGCTAGAAACTGGAAACAACTCAGATGTCCCTCAACTGAGGAATGGATAAAAAAAAAAAAAAACAACTGTGGTACATCTACACAATGGAATATTACTCAGCCATCAGAAACAATGAAATCATGCAATTTGCAGCCTAATGGATGGAACTAGAGAAGCTCATCCTGAGTGAGCTAACCTAGACTCCGAGGGATGCACATGATATCTATTCACTTATAATCAGATCATAACCACTTAGTACAGGATAACTATACTACAACCAGTACATCAAAGGGAACAAGAACATAGACTTTGTTTCCTTTCAGTGAGATACTTTGCCCTAGTGATGCTGCCTTGTAGGCCCCCAGTGTATGAGGAGGCTCTTGGCTCTCATATGACTGCTGAACTGGGGCGGGGGGGGGGCTGTTATGTAGGGACACTCTACTCCAGAGGACTGGAATGGAAGAGATAGGGGATAGAGGGTGGAAGGGCGGGACTAGGAGGGGTGGAAAGAGGGCCCTGTGATGAAGATGTAACCTGAAGTAATAAATAAATATTTTAAAAAGTATCACATGCAAAGCTATTTGACATCACAAAGACATCCAATTAGTTTATTTTCCTTTTTTTCTTTTCTCTTTTTTCTTTTTTCATTTTAATCAACAACAAAGAGAATAAGTATTAAATTTGTGACACACCTTGTTTGTCTCAGAAATCTAGAAAGGGGTCATTTAACAACAGAGTAGTTCATATTTCTATAGAAGAATATGGGAACTTGATAGATTAAATTTTAAAAGACCTACCTGCTTCTTAAAAAATGTCATTGAATATATGGAAAAATAAGGAAAAATAAAAATATTTTCTGCTTTGATTTGGGTTTGACATTAATTTGTATGTAACAACAACTTTGGAAAGGTAGCAAAAGTTCTGCCTCTGTTGTGCTTCCATTACTGGCTGTTATCTCATGCTCTTAGCTGCTGGGTAGTGAATGCATTCGATAGATTCAATGGCCTAGAAGTGAGGTGGACAGAATACATTTACTGCAGTAGCTCCATAGTGCACTGAAGCTAAATGTTCTGGGCATATATGGCTGTTTATTTCATACGGTTTGCCTACGATTTATACCATGTTGATGCTGAGATGTTATGGAATCCTATTCCCATGAATCCTATTATTTCTCTTCTTAGAGTGCTAAGAAGAATTTCACCAAGTGAATCTTATTATCACAGACCCATTGAGATTGGAAGCTTCATTCCACAAAGGGGCAATGCTCTGTGTTATGTGGAGACTGGCAGGTCCCTAGTCTGCTGCTATTGAGATACAAGAAGCATGGTAATGCCTGCCTAATAAATTAACAATTTGAAACATTTCTTTCTTGACTTTGTACATCCATAATATATAGAGAAATCTTATCCCACATTCCTCTATTAAGGACAAATTAACACATTGCCTCAAATTATCTCTGTGGCTGATATCTGACAAAAGGAACATGAAATTCTTACTTATTTGGAACTCACACAAAAACCTATCTATTTTGTTTTGTTTGTAGATAACAGACTGATCACAAATCCCTTACACTTAAATACTTTGTGACCCCATTAGAGAGAGAGCACAGCATAAAAATCAATGTGTCATAGACACAATCATTAATTCTAGTGCATATTGAATATTACCAGTATCAACAAGATATGGAAACTTTCACATTAAAGCCACAAGATAAAACAAAGTTAATATGCATTGCTTTCCTGTAGACATGAGGCTGCAAATCTAACAAATGTGAAACTAAAACCTAATATGCTGTGAAGTTAAATGTAATGCTTTGTAAGAAATCCATCTGAGGTAGAAACATTGGTTTTGTTTCTAACACCACCTCATTATAATTAGAACTGTCTGAAAATGCTAGTTCTCAGAGTAGGATATTGTTAATACTATGAGTTGATTTTGACACCATTAATGAATTTATTCAGCTGAAGATTTTTCTTTTTCAGATAAAAGATCCTTTTATTTTATTTTATTTTCCTTAGGTACTTTAGACACAGAACTTACAAATCCTGATGGATTTGGGAATCTATTGGCAAACAACATTTATTTTCCTTATAAAGGAAAGCATTTCCCTTAACTAAAGCATTCCCACCTTTAACTGCGTTTCTACCTAAATGAGCTATTATTACAGAACTACTTAAAATAATAATATAGGGATCCAAGATGACACCGACCATACAGCAGTGCATCTGAGTAGTAGGTGAATGAAATTAGTCACTGTGGAGTGAATGTAGGTCCCCTAGCCAACTGCGAAACACAGGCACTGTCTGAATTCCTGCAGCAAACGCTGAGACTGGTCACCAGGTAAAACAGCTCATGCAGTTCCCAGGAACACCCCCCTGAGATCAGCCAGCTCAGTCACTGGTCTGGAGAGGACCTCCAGCTAGAGCAAATCTAGCCCAGGAGTGGATCCAGCCCACGGCTCCAGCCACAGATCAGTGGTCATGCCTGTCTGCCTGATATCCAGCCTGCACGTGGACCTGTACACCCAAGAGGGAAAAACAGCTGCACCACAAGAGCAAAGGTAAGTGAGATTTTTTTCTTCCCGGAGTTTCCAACATGGTGGCACAGTGTGCACTGTAGCTGAGAGGCAGAGACCTAACTCAATCACAGCAAAGCAATTAGGAGCCCACAGCTGTGTGTTCTAAACAAATACAGGGGCAGGTCATTCACCCTAGCACCCAAGCATATGAGGCAGTCAGCAACAGGCACACGGAGGTGGGCACCCATCTTGGGTGGAGCTCCCTGCCTGCACAGTCAGCCTAGCTGTGGATCCAGAATGACAGTGTCAGTGAGAGGAGAACACAGGCCCAATCACAACTCTACCTGCCTTTCTGAGGAGACCTGCTAGCTCCCAGGTCCTCAGAGGATAGCCCTCTCCCCACTCCAATCCCCTCTACATTGGTCCAATTGGGTCACTCGTAGTTGAGGAAAGTGGCAGCCACTCTTCTCTCTGAGAGCCAGTCTATTACAGGAACCTGCCCACCATCTGGAGGTAAACACCAGGATCTCAGGATCAGCCAACCCCCCCCCCCACACACACACGCAGGGAGTTTTCCTGAGCACCAAGGTCAACTGACAAAAGAAAAAAAACAGACAACACCAGGGTCAATCAAATGACAAAAGGTCAGAGCAAGAACATGGTAAAAAAAAAAAAAATCAAAACAATAGGATGTCTCCAGATCCTAGCAATAATGTTACACAGACAACTCTGGACATCCTAACATGATTGAAACAAAGGAAAATGACCTTAATCCTACGCTTATATTAACAATAGAAGGCCTAAGGGAGGAAATCAAATACCTCAGAGAGCAACAACAAAGTACTGCAAAGGAGGTCATAGAAATGAATAAAGCGCTTAAAGGAATGGAAGACCTGAAAAGGGAAGTTGAAGCAATGAAGAAAATCCAATCCGAGACATCCATAGTACTGGAAAACCTTAAGAAAAGAATAGGAACTACAGACACTAGCATCACCAACAGAATATAAGAGATGGAAGAAAGAATTTCAGGCTCAGAGGATAAAATTGAAGAAATTGATACATCTGTCAAAGAAAATGTCAAACCTAAAAAAGTCCTGACACAAAACCTTCAGGAAATCAAGGACACAATGAAAAGATGAAATCTCAGAATAATAGGAATAGAAGAAAGAGAAGAGTCCCACCTCAATGGACCAGAAAATATCTTCAACAAAATCATTGAAGAGAATTTCCAAAATCTAAGAAAAGAGATGCCTATAACTGTACAAGAAGCTTACAGAACTCCAAATAGATTAGACTAGAAAAGAAAATATTCCCATCACATAAAAATCAAAACACTAAATGTACAGAACAAAGAATATTAAAAGCTGCTAGGGAAAAGGGTCAAGTAACATATAACGGCAAACCTATCACACCTGACTTTTCCTCAGAGACTCTAAAAGCCAGAAGGGCCTGGACAGACGTCTTGCAGACCCTAAAAAACCACAAATGCCAGGCATGACTACTATTCCCTGCAAAATTTTCAACCAACATAGATGGAGAAAACAAGATATTCCATGACAAAGCTAAATTCAAACAATATCTATACACAAATCCAGCTCTACAGAAGATGTTGGAAGGAAAACTCCATCCCAAAGAGGTTAAGTACACACAAGAAAGCACAGGAAGCAAATAGCATGCCTGCAGCAAAAACAAAAAAAGAGAAGCTCACTCACATACTATTTCCACCAACATCAAGATGGCAGGAAGTAACAATCACTGGTCATTAATATCTCTCAACATCAATGGACTCAATTCCCCAATAAAAAGGCACAGGCTAGCAGACTGGATGCGAAAACAGAATCCCACATTCTGCTGCTTACAAGAAACACACCTCAGCAAAAAAGATAGGCATTATCTCCAAGTAAAGGACTGGGAAAAGATATACCAAGCAAATGGACCCAAGAAAAAAGCTGGAGTGGCAATTCGAGTATGCAACAAATCAGACTTTCAACCAACATTAATCAAAAGAGATGGGGAAGGACACTACATACTCATTAAAGGAAAAATCCACCAAAATGAAATCTCAATACAGAACATCTATGCCCCAAATGAAAGAAACACTACTGAAGCTCAAATCCCACATTGAATCTCACACATTAATAGTGGGAGACTTCAACACACCATTCTCACCACTGGACAGATCAACAATGCAGAAACCAAACAGAGAAATAATGAACCTCACAGATGTCATGAATCAAATGGACCTAATTGATATCTACAGAACATTTCACCCCAAAACAAAAGAATACACTTTCTTCTTGGCACCTCATGGAACCTTCTCTAAAATCAACCATATAGTCAGTCACAAAACAAGCCTCAACAGATACAGGAAAATTGAAATAACCACTTTTAACTTATCAGACCATCATGGAATAAACCTAGACTTCAACAATAACAAAAACAACAGAGAGCCTGCAAAAATATGGAAACTGAACAACTCTGTCCTCAATGACCTCTGGGTCAGGGAAGAAATTAAAAAAGAAATTAAAGTCTTCTTAGAACTTAGAACTCAATGAAAATGAAGGCACAACATACCCAAACTTATGGGACACATTGAAAGCAGTGCTAAGAGGAAACTTTATATCACTAAGTGCCTTCAAAAAGAAACTGGAGGATTCCCATACTAGCCACCTAAAAGCACACCTGAAAGAGCTAGAACAAAAAGAAGCAAACACTCCCAAGAGGAGCAGACGAGAGGAAATTATCAAACTCAGGGCTGAAATCAACAACTTAGAAACAAAAAGAACAATACAAAGAATCGACAAAACCAAGAGTTGGTTCTTTGAGAAAATTAACAAAATAGACAAGCCCTTAGCTAAACTAACTAAAAGCAGAGGGAAAATGCCCAAATCAACAAAATCAGAAATGAAAAGGGGGAAATAACAACAGACATTGAGGAAATCCAATGAATCATTAGTTCCTACTTCAAAAATTTGTACTCCACAAAATTGGAAAATCTAAATAAAATGGACGATTTTCTTGATAGATTCCAACTAACAAGGTTAAATCAAGAACAGGTAAACAAATTAAACAGTCCTATAACCCTTAAGAAAATAGAAGAAGTCATTAGAAGTCTTCCAACCAAAAAAAAAAAAAAAAAGCCCAGGCCCAGATGGTTTCAGCACACAAATCAGACATTCAAAGAAGAGCTAACACCAATATTTTTCAAACTCTTCCACAACATAGAAACAGAAGGAATACTGACAAACACATTCTATGAGGCCACAGTCTCCCTAATACCTAAACCTCACAAAGACCCAACAGAGAAAGAAAATTTCACACCAAATTCCCTTATGAACATGGATGCAAAGATAATTAATAAAATACTTGCAAACCGGA
The DNA here is from genome assembly GCA_907164525.1 of Lophiomys imhausi. Classification (NCBI taxonomy): domain Eukaryota; kingdom Metazoa; phylum Chordata; class Mammalia; order Rodentia; family Muridae; genus Lophiomys; species Lophiomys imhausi. The sequence goes on along the minus strand of CAJQZJ010033120.1, from coordinate 1,357,658 downwards.
TCCAAGATCACATCAAAAGTATGATACACCATGATCAAGTAGGCTTTATCCCAGGGATGCAGGGGTGGTTCAACATTAGAAAATCCATCAATGTAATCCACCACATAAACAAGCTGAAAGAAAAGAACCACATGATCATCTCATTGGACGCTGAAAAAGCTTTTGACAAAATACAGCACCCCTTCATGGTAAAAGTCTTGGAGAGATCAGGCATACAAGGACCACACTTAAACATAATAAAGGGAATTTACGATAAGCCAATAGCCAACATCAAACTAAATGGAGAGAAACTTAAAGCATTTCCTCTAAAATCAGGGACAAGGCAAGGTTGCCCACTGTCCATATCTCTTCAACATAGTACTTGAAGTTTTAGCGAGAGTAATAAGACAACTAAAGGAGATCAAGGGGATACAAATTGGAAAGGAAGAAGTCAAAGTGTCCCTATTTGCAGATGATATGATAGTAAACATAAGTGACCCCCAAAATTACACCAGAGAACTCCTACAGCTGATAAATTCCTTCAGCAAGATGGCTGGATACAAAATTAATTCAAAAATATCAGTAGCCCTTCTTTACACAAAAGATAAATGGGCTGAGAAAAAAATAAGGGAATCAACACCCTTCACAATAGCCACAAATAATATAAAATACCTGGGGGTAACTCTAGCCAAGCAAGTGAATGGCTTGTATGATAAGAACTTCAAGACCCTGAAGAAAGAATTTGAAGAAGATATCAGAAAATGGAAAGATCTCCCTTGCTCATAGATAGGTAGGATCAACATAATAAAAATGGCCATCTTACCAAAAGCAATATACAGATTCAATGTGATTCCTATCCAAATACCAACTCAATTTTTTACAGATCTGGAAAAAACAATTCTCAACTTCATATGGAATAACAAAAGACCCAGAATAGCTAAATCAATCATGTACAATAACAGAACATCTGGAGTTATCACCATCCCAGATTTCAAGCTGTACTACAGGGCAATAGTAATAAAAACAGCATGGGACTGGTATAGACACAGACCAGTTGACCAATGGAATCGAATCGAAGACCCAGAAATAAACCCACACACTATGGTCACTTAATTCTTGACAAAGAAGCCAAAAACACACAATGGAAAAAGAAAGTATCTTCAATAAATGGTGCTGGTCTAACTGGATGTCAACATGTAGAAGAATGCAAATAGATCCATACTTATCACCCTGTACAAACTTAAGTCTAAATGGATCAAGGACCTCAACATAAATCCGGACACACTAACATTAATAGAAGAGAAAGTGGGGAAAAGCCGTGAACTCATTGCCACTGGTAGCAACTTCCTGAATAGAACACCAATAGCTCAGGCACTAAAACAAACAATCAATAAATGGGACCTTATAAAATTGAAAAGCTTCTGTAAGGCAAAGGACACTGTCCTTAGAACAAAACGGCAGCCTACAGACTGGGAAAGGATCTTCACTAACCCAACATCAGACAGAGGGCAAATATCCAAAATATATAAAGAGCTGAAGAAATTAAACACCAAAAAAATCAAATAACCCCATCAATAAATGGGATACAGAGCTAATCCGAGAATTCACAAAAGAGGAATTGCTAAAGGCCGAGAGGCATTTGAGGAAATGTTCAACATCTTTGGTCATCAGGGAAATGCAACTTAAAACAACTCTGAGATTCCATCTCACACCTGTCAGAATGGCTAAGATCAAAAACTCAAATGATAGCACATGCTGGCAAGGATGTGAAGAAAGAGGAATACTCCCCCATTGCTGGTGGGACTGCAAACTTGTGCAACCACTTTGGAAATCAATCTGGAGATATCTTAGAAAATTGGGAATAATTCTACCTCAAGACCCAGCCATACCCCTCCTGGGCATATATCCAAAAGATTCTAAATGAAACTGCAAGGACATTGATTGCCACAACAATGTACATAGCAGCTTTATTTGTAATAGCCAGAACCTGGAAGCAACCCAGATGTCTTTCAACTGAAGAATGGATAAAAAAAACTGTGGTACATTTACACAATGGAATACTACACAGCTATCAGAAATGAGGAAATCATGCAATTCGAAACCAAATGGATGGAGCTAGAAAAGCTCATCCTAAGTGAGCTGACACAGTCCCAGAAAGATAAACATGGTATGTATTCCCTTATAAGTGGATATTAACCATACATCACAGGATAACTATCCTACAACCCACAAACCCAAATAGATAGGAACCTAGCATATCTATCCTAGGAAAAATTTTACCACCAGTGAGTCATGGAATCTGTGCAGGTTAGTGGAACACCATACCTTAGATAGTGTGCCATATCAAGCTCCAGTACAAGTGGAAGCTCTTGGCCCTCACATGATGCAAGATCTGAGGGAGTATGATATGGGAGGGCCCACCACATCTGAGGAAAAGGAGAGTAGCAAGTAGAGGAACAAAGAGAGAGGGAGGGAGGGAGGAGGGGAGGGAAGGAGGAAGGGAAGGAGGGAGAGAGGGAAGTAGGGAAGGAGGGAGGGAGGGGCCAGGAGGGGAGGAGGGAGGAAACTATGTTCTAGAAGTAAATAATACTTTTTTAAGAAAAGAGTTAATAAACTTAAAAAATATAATAAAAATATAATATAAAATTTTCAAACTATAATTTACCAAAGGTATACTTGCCTTACTGGCATGAAAGGAAAATGGCCTCAATTTCAGATTAGAATGTTAGACTGCAGGTGGCCACATAGATTACACAAACTTGATAGCAGGTTACAATTTTTTTTTTTTTTTGTAGATGTATAGGATATTTTCATGGTTTGGCATTTAAAAGCAGGTAACAGGTTTAAATACTGTAAATAAATTAAAGGTTACTGCTGTTCAACCTGGTTTTCTAAACCTCCAAGAGTTGAAATAATGTGGAGCTAAGGTAAAATACATAAAATGCGTGGTGTTAGCCTATGCCTTTAACTCCAGCAGAGACAAGAGGAGCACTATAAAGTCAGTTGTCTTATAAATTCTAGAGTTACAAGACACAGGGTGGTGTTAGTACACACCCTTAATCCCATCATTTGAGAAGAATACACCCTTAATCCCAACATACTAGAGACAGAAACAAGGTCAGACTGACACAACACAAGCTCTAAATAGAGAAAAACTTCGATCCAGGGGTGGTGGAGCACATCTTTAATCCCATTAGTTGGTAACCACATGTCTTTGATTCCAATACTTAAAATGCAGAGAGAGACAGGCACATAGGATTTGGAAGGATTTAAGTTTAAAAGCTACTTACAAAAGGCATGCTGAAATTCAAACAAATTGTCCTTGGAGATCTCAAAATATATACACTAATTTGTTTAGACTCCAAAATATCAAAATAATTTCTTCTTTAATCCGAATTGAAAGATAATACTTTATATATTGTCAAAAAATTTGATCCAGAAAAAATATTAACTGACCCCCCCCCAAAGAAAACAATAGGTAGTGTCCCACAGTTAGGATTAGGACAGGGCTCTTTTCTTATCCTTCTAGCAGATTTAAAGCATCCATCCAAGGAATCCAGGGACAACTGGACAACGGAAACCTCAGAAGAAAACAGATCAGACACCAATGATGACAAGTAGCCCAGATGATCCAGTCTTGCAGACTTCCTCAATAGCTGTTTCCACAAAAGTCTACAACCACAACAACTCAAAATCGCTAAGATTGTTCAGCTCCACAGACTTCTCCAGTCAGAACTCCAGTAAAGCCCTGAAGTTCAGCTTCTGTCCACGAACTTCTTAGGACATTTAAATAGCCGAGCACAAAAGGAATGGACATCAAATGATTCTATTAACATTTTAAACCATTTTTCCATTCTTTTTGGGCCCCAAACAGGTTTACTAGTCCCAAATCAGCAGGAAGTCATTTTAAGAGAGCGATGTCCCATCCCCAGAAGGTGGGAAGGGTGTTTTGCCCCCCTTTGGTCATTTGATGGATAATAGAAAATCTTGTTATTTAGAGGAAGAGACTACAAGCTGTTAAATGGTCTTGTTAAATGGGTTTTGGAGGTTAGATCCAGGGACTTCTCTCTTTTTCTTTTCTGTATCCTTCTTTCTCTCCTATGTAGGAGTGAACAGAGAAAAAATGGGACATAGACATAATATAGGAAAGATCAAGAAAAAAGGACAGATTATTGAATATGCCCTTATACCTTTGTATATTGATACAAAATTAATATTATATTTGGCTAAATTGGTATTGAGCTTTGTATATTAATGCAAAATTAAGACTGTATTTGGCTACATCACTATTGATATTTGTATATTGATACAAAATTAAGATTATATTTGGCCACAATGGTATTGACCCTTGTATATTGATACGAAATTAAGGGTAATGCTTTTTAAAGGTATTATATCTAGTAATGCTTAAAAATGAAATATGTTCACTTTCCATAATGTAGAATTGTCATCACAGCTTTATTTGTAATAGCTAGAAACTGGAAACAACCCAGATGTCCCTCAACTGAAGAATGGATTAAAACACTGTGGTACATCTACACAATGGAATACTACTCACCTATCAGAAACTCAGAAACAAGGAAATCATGCAATTTGCAGCCAAATGGATGAAACTAGAGAAGCTCATCCTGAGTGAGCTAACCCAGTCTCAGAAGGATGCACATGGCATCTATTCACTTATAGTCGGATTTTATCTACATAGTACAGGATATCTATTCTACAGCCAATGCACCAAAGGGAACATGGACATAGACTTTTTCTTTCTTTCTTTTTTTTTGCTTGTTTGTTTGTTTGTTTATGTATGTGTGTTTTGTTTTTGTTTGTTTGTTGTTGTTGTTGTTTTGTTTTTTCTCCCTGGCAATGAGACACTTTTCACTGGTGGTACTGCCTGGTAGGCCCCCAGTGTATGAGGAGGCTTTTGGCCCTCATATGACTTCTGAATCGGGGTGGGAGACTGTTATGTAGGGACACTCCACTCAAGAGGAGTGTGATGGAAGGGTTGGGGGTAGAGGGTGGGAGGGAGGGGCTGGGAAGGGGGAAAGAGGACAATAAGATGGAGATTTAACCTGAAGCAACAACAACAACAAAAAAGAAATATAAGAGATAGATAGGGCATCTTCAAAAACCTCAAGAGATCTGCAGAATATGGCATTCAAAGATGTTTTCTTAATTTATGATTTTTTTAATATCGAGACATGTCAGCTCCTGACAGCACCCCTTATTCTACTCCAAGTAGAAGATGAGCATCGAAGAATCTCCAGTGTGAGATGGTTGAATTAGTGGCAAGCCTATCTCTTGGTAAGAAAAACCCTTTGCTTCAACTGTAGACAGAATGCTGTCCAAAAAGGACAAAACTTGCAAGCAGGTAATTCGACAACCTAGCTCTGCCAAGACATGGTAGGCAAGTCCTTCATAATTCCTGCCCTACAATCAATGTCTGTCAGAGAAACGGGGCCAAACAGCTGAAGATTGATGCTGAAATGTATGGAGAGAAAATGGGAACTGTCCAGGTAGCCACTGGTATGTCATTTCTTAGTTAATGAAGCTGCGGGCCCTGCACTTCCTATATAATCAGATATATTTATCCCTCTCAGGTCTCTGAGGTGGTTGAAGAATAGATAGCTATAGTCTCATAGTTAAATTTTGAATTGTTTAGGAATCAAGAGGGTGTTCTGGATCTAAGAAGATGTTTTTAAAATTGTGATGCAAGTTAGTATGAAAGCTGAGTTAGATATAGAACTTTAAACTAATAGAGATCGTTAGATAGTAGAATGTTAAAGTCAGGTGCCAAATACATATGGACTGGACATTGGGAATGTATGCTAAGCCATATAACTCTCATAATTGTGGCCTATTTGCCTATTTATTTCTGTTGTTTTTTATTGTATTTATTATTATAAAAGAAAGAGCCATTTGTTGGACTGAAACAGGGAGCTGTTGGGGGGGGAGAAGATATACCTTAAACTTAAAAAAAAGGGGGGAGAAGCAGATGGGGGATTGAGGGGAAGAGGGTGGGAGGGTGGGACTGGAGAGGGGAGTAGGGAGGGTATTGTGATTGAGATGTAACTTGAAGAAATAAAAAGTAAATTATAAAAAAATGAAACAAGCATACAAATAATAATAATAATATAATCTTAGCAATGCTAATAGCACTGATAGTCCTACTGAACTTTTTTTCTATATTCGCCTAAGATACTCTTCCTCACTTAACCCTCTTCCCTACTAATAATAACTTTAAAATATCTTATCACCAACTTAATAACAAAAAAACATCCGACTTCCCATCTTTACAACATTAAGCTCCCTCTCCCTTCTGCCTCAGTTAGTTCTATAGAAGTTTAGGATATAAAGTCCAAAAGCCTTCAAAGCTTTCAGAAAACCTTTAAAGTTTAGCTTCTGAACAAGGACTGTAAGACTGTATCCTACATCTACTGAGCACAAGCCAATTACTTTAATTAAGCTTAGTCCTCAACCTCGATTGGCAGGGATTAAACCTACAAAAATGATGACCAAATTTATAATGTCATTGTAACTGCACACGCATTCATAATAATTTTCTTTATGGTTATACCAATAATAATTGGTGGCTTTGGTAATTGACTAGTACCACTAATTATTGGAGCCCCTGATATAGCATTTCCACAAATAAATAATATAAGCTTTTGACTTCTACCTCCCTTCTTCCTTCTGTTTTTAGCATCATCTATGGTAAAGATGTTAAATGTATATTATATTTATTTTCTGGGGCTGGATTATCTCACTCCGGATGATTTTTTTCTAGTCATTCTTTTGCCTGTAAATTTCATAATATCGTTATTTATCATTTATTTTTCTCTCATATAGAACTTCCTCTCCCTCCTCTACTCCCATTATCCAACCCTGCAACTTCCCCTCTCGCCCAAACCCACTCACCCTCTGTTTCCATTCAGGAAAGAGCAGGCTTCCCAGGAATATCAATCAAACATAGCATATGAAGTTACAATAAGACTATCCCCAAGGATTTCCAAGATGGTGGCACATAGGTCACACTGTATACCAGTAACAGGGGCTCAGTAACTACAGAAAGAGTAAGAGGACACACCACAGACCCTGAAACACCCGAGTCTGTGTTTCCCCTGGACTGAGGAAGATCCCCCTATTACAGAGACAAACAGATTTCAGTCACTAATTCCCCCAGACTATCCTTCCTTACTAAGGTCAGATCTTGGTTCCCAGTGACACAGGCCCCCAGTTCCTGGCCATTAGGTACTTCCTGTGTTCCCCAAAAGAGCTCCTCTGAGGGGGTCACTCTAGCAGACCCAGTGTCATTTGCCCTGGTCTCCAGCTTCAAGGCACTTACTGTACCCAGAGAGAGTTTCTCAGGGAAGTCTCCCTTCTAACCACAGAGATTCTACCTCAGCCTCTGGCCACCAGGTACTTTCAGGCAACCTGGGTAAACTGCATAGCACCAAACACAGTCAGGCCTCTGGCCTCTAGGTACTTTCCCAGTACCAAGGGAAAGCTCCTCAGAGAGGTCTCTGGCCTCTGGCCACCAGGCCCTTCCAACAACTCAAATCAACCACCTAGTGCCAGAGAAACTGATAAGGCTAATGGCCTCCAGGCACTTCTATGACCCCAGGAGTACTTCTCTTATAGATCTTCTTCTGGGTTCCAGGAATTCTCGTCCAGGCCTCTGACTACCAGGTATGTCTCTGAGAGAGATTCTTCTACAGGGCATTCAATAACTCCCCCCCCCCCCCCAGGAACTTGGCTTCAGACCTCCAGGCACTCCTACATCCAGAGCTAGCTTCTCTGAGGAGTCTTCCTCTGGCCTCTAGACACTTCCCAATATCTCTAGCAGAGCTTCTGACAGACTCCATAGAGGACTCCAAGAGGAGTCCCAGGGAAGCAGGACCCTGTATTTGGCCTCCAGGCTCTTTCTGTTTCTCTGAGAGGATGTCTCTCCAGCTATAGCCTTCAATCTACAGCCCTGTTAACCTTCCCAAAGTGACCCTCTGTATTTCTGGATCATACAGGAACATTAATCCTCCAGACCAGGACTCTTTCCTGATTACCAAATCTAGTGGGCACCAGAAGCAACCAACAGAAAACAGGAACAACCAGGTGGCCAAAGGCTAATGAAAGAACACAATCAACAAAAAACCAGGGCATTATGGCTCCAGAATGAGCTCCAGAATACTAGAACCCAGCTATCCTAGTACATACAGCCCTGACCATCCTAATACAGCATAAATATAAGAAGATGATGACAAATCTATACTTATAAAAATTATAGAGGCCTTAAAAGAAGAAAATATATCCCTTAAAGAATTTAAGGAGATCACAATCCAACAGATGAAAGTAATGGCAAAATTCCTTAAAGAAATGCAGGAACACATAAGCAAACAGGAGAAGGAAAGGGATAAGGCCACTAATGAAGAACAGACAAAGCGAATCAACCTGGAAAAGGAAATGATTAAATCTGTCAACACCTGAAAATGGAAATGGAAACAATAAAGAAAACACAAATGGAAACAATTCTGGAGGTGGAAAACCTAGGAAAAAAGATTAGGAACTACAGGCACAAACATCACCAACAGGATACAAGAGATGAAAGACAGGATATCAGTTATGGAAAATTGAATTGAAGATATCAATACAACACTCAAAGAAAATGAGAAAACTAAAAAATTCTTCATCCAAAATACCCAAGAAATCAAGGAATCAATTAAAAGAAGGAATCTAAGAATTATAGGAATAGAAGAAAGAGAAGGTTCTAGACTCCAAGTACCAGAAAACATTTCAACAAAATCATAAAAGAAAATTTCCCAAAACCTAAAGAAAGATATGCCCATAAATGTTCAGGGAGCTTATTGAACACCAAATAGATTAGACCAGAAAAGAAATTCCTCTTGCCACATAATAATCGAATCATTAAACATCCAGGGCAAAAAAAGAATATTAAAAGCTGTAAGAGAACAAGGCCAAGTAACATATAAAGGCAGACCCATCAGAATAACACCTGACTTCTCTTCTGAAACTGTGAAAGCCAGAAGCACCTTGGCAGATGATGTGCAAGCCTGAAAAAAAAAAAAAAAAAAAAAAACAGATTTCAACCTAGAATATTATACCCAGCAAAACTTTCAATCATCATAGATGAAGAAAACAAAACAACTTTGAGATTCCATCTCACATCTGTCAGAAAAGCTCATACAACAGCACAAACTGGCGAGGGTATGGAGAAAGGAGAACCCTTCTCCATTGTGGTGGGAGTGCAGATTTGTGCAACCACTATGAGGTCAGTCTGGTGATATCTTAGAAAACTTGGGATAGCTCTGCCTCGGGACCCAGCCCTAGTGGTGTTGCCTTGTAGGCCCCCAGTGTATGAGGAGGCTCTTGGACCTCATATGACTGCTGAACTGGGGTGGGGGACCGTTATGTGGGGACACTCCACTCCAGAGGAGTGGGATGGACGGGTTAGGGGGTAGAGGGTGGGAGGGCAGGACTTGGAGGAGTGAAAAGAGGACACTATGATGGAGATGTAACCTGAAACAATAAATAAAAAAAATTCCATGAAAAAAAAACAAATTTAAACAATATCAATCCACAAATCCAGCCCTACAGAAGATCCTAGAAGGAAAATTTCAACCCAGAGAAGATAACTACAGCCAAGAAAACACAGGAAAAAAAATAACCCCACTGCAACAAAACCAAAAGAAACTCACAAACACACTACTACCACCTACAACAAAATAACAGGAAATAGCAATCAATACTCATAGATATCTCTCAACATAAATGGGCTCAACTCCCCAATAAAAAGACACTGCCTTAGAGAATGGATTTCAAAACAAGACCCATCACTTTGCTCCATACAGGAAATGCACCTCACCAACAAAGAGACTTTATTTCCAAGTTAAGAGGTGGAAAAGGGTTTTCCAAACAAACAGTCCCAGGAAGCAAGCTGGAATAACCATCCTTATACCAAATAAAATAGACTTTCAACCAAAATTAATCAAAAAAGATAGGAAAAGACACTACATACTCATCAAAGGGAAAATTCAAAAAGATGACATCTCAATCCTGACCATCCATGCCCCAAATACAAGGGCATCCGCATTTGTAAAAGAAATATTACTAAGATTTAAATCACACATTTATCCCACACACTGAGAGTGGGAGACTTCAACATCCTTCTTGCCCCAATGGACAGGTCTCTGAGCAGAAACCAAACAGAAATAATGAAACTAACTGAAGTCCTGGACCAAGTGCACCTAACAGATGTCTATAGAACATTTCACACACCACAGTAGAATATACCTTCTCACACCACATGGAACTGTCTCCAAAATTTACCATATAGTCGGTCACAAAGCAAGCCTCAAACAAAACTGAAATAAGCCTTGTGTGTTGTTAGATCAGCATGGATTAAAGATAGACTTCAACAACAACAGAATCACAAAAAGCCTACACGTTCATGGAAACTGAACAACTCTTTACTCAATGACCACTGGGCCAGAAAATAAAGAAGGAAGTCAAAGACTTCCTAAAATTCAATGAAAATTAAGGCACAACCTACTCAAACTTATGGGATTCAATGAGAGCAGTGCTAGGAGGAAGTAACAGTAAGTGCCTTCAAACAGAACTTGGAGACAGCTCATAAGAGCAACTTAATAGCACAACTGAAAGCTCTAGCGTGTGTGTGTGCATGACGGGGGGAGGGGGAGAGGGAGGGAGAGGAAGAAGAAAACACTCCCAAGAGGAGCAGACAGTAGGAAATCACCAAACTCGGGGTTGAAATTAATAAACTAACTAAAAAGCATAGAGAAAATATCCAAATCAACAAGATCAGAAATGGAAAGGGAGAAATAATCACAGAGACTGGGAAAATCCAAAGAATCATTAGTTCTTACTTCAAAAACATGTATTCCACAAAATTGGGAAATCTAAGTGAAATGGACAATTTTCTTGATAGATTTCACATACCAAGATTAAATCAAGAGAAGGTAGACAAATTAACTGTCCTATAACCCCTAAGGAGATACAGCCAGTCATTAAAGGTCTCCCAACCACAAAAAAAGTTCAGGGCCAGATGGACTGAGCAAAGAATTCTATCAGACCTTCAAAGAAGAGCTAATAACAATACTCCTCAAACTCATCCACAAAATAGAAACAGAAGGAACACTGCCAAACTCATGCTATCAGGCCATAGTCACCCTGATACCTAAGTCACACAAAGATCCAAAAAAAAGAATTTCAGACCAATTTCCCTAATGAACATAGACACAAAAATATTCAATAATATACTTGCAAACTGAATCTAAGAACATATCAAAAATATTATACACCATAATCAAGTAGACTTCATTCCAGGGATTCAGGAGTGTTTCAACATATGAAAATCCATGACCATAATACACCATATAAAGAAAGAACATTGCCAAACTCTTTCTATGAGACCACAGTTACACTGATACCTAAACTATATGAAGACCCAACAAAAAACGAGAATTTCAGATCATTTTCCCTCATGAAAATAGACACAAAAATACTTGATATAATATATGCAAACCAAATCTGAGAATACATCAAAAGTATCATACACCATGATCAAGTAGGCATCATCCCAGGAATGCAGGTGTGGTTCAACATACAAACATCTGTCAACGTAATCCACCATATAAACAAGTTGAAAGAAAAAAAAACACATGATCATCTCACTAGAGACTGAAAAAGCATTTGACAAAATCCAACACCCCTTTATGCTAAAAGTCCTCATGAGAGCTGGCATACAAGGACCATATCTAAATAATAAAGGCAATATACAGCAAGTCAGTAGCCAGCATCAAGTTCAATGGAGAGAAACATAAAGTATTTCCTCTAAAATCAGGGACAAGGCAAGGATGCCCACTCTTCCCACATCTCTTCAACATAGTACTTGAAGGTCTAGCTAGAGCAATAAGAAAACTAAAGGAGATAAAGGAGATACAAATTGGAAAGGAAGAAGTCAAAGTATCCCTACTTGCAGATGATATGATAGTATATATAAATGACACTAAAAATTCCACCAGAGAACTCCTACAGCTGATAAACATATTCAGTAAGGTGACTGGATACAAAATTCATTCAAAAAATCAGTAGCTATTCTTTATACAAAAGATAAATAGGCCAAGAAAGAAATCAAGGAAACAACGCATTTCACAGTGGCCACAAATAATATAAAATACCTGGGTGTAACTCTGAACAAACAAGTGAAAGACTTGTACAACAAGGATTTCAAGTCCTTGAAGAAAGGAATTGAAGAGGACATCAGAAGATGGAAAGATCTCTCATGCTCATGGATAGGTAGGATCAACATAATAAGAATGGCCATCCTACCAAAAGCAATATACAGATTTGATATAATTCCTTGCAAAATAGCAACACAATTCTCTACAGTCCTGGAAAGAACAATTCTCAACTTCACATGGAATAACAAAAAAACCAAGAATAGCCAAATCAATCTAGTACAATAAAAAATGTCTGGAGTGATCACCATCCCAGATTTCAAGCTACACTACATAGCAATAGTAATTAAAACAACATAGTACTGCTATAGAAACACACCAGTTGATCAATGGAATTGAATCAAAGACCCAGAAATAAACCCACACACCTATAGTCACTGAATTTTTGACAAAGAAGCCAATCTCTAATGGCCGTGAGACACTTGACAATTTGCCCTTGGGGTGCTGCCATTTAGGCCCCCAGTGCAAGAGAAAGCTCTTAGTCATCATATGACTGATGAACTGAGGGGGGCTGATATGTAGGGACACCCCAGTCCAATGGAGTGAGATGGGTGGGAGAGGGATTAGAGGGTGGGAGTGTGGAACCAAGAGGGGTGGAAAGAGGGCACTGTGAAGGAGATGTAACTTGAAGTAATAAATAAACATTAAAAGAAGAGAAGAAGAAGAAGAAGAAGAAGAAGAAGAAGAAGAAGAAGAAGAAGAAGAAGAAGAAGAAGAAG
>CAJQZJ010033120.1:1313255-1344684 GCA_907164525.1 Lophiomys imhausi | reverse complement strand
AGAAGAAGAAGAAGAAGAAGAAGAAGAAGAAGAAGAAGAAGAAGAAGCCAAAACAATACAATGGAAAGAGGAAAGCACCTTCAACAAATGGTGCTGGTCTAACTGGATGTCAACATGTAAAGGAATGGTAATAACATGTGTTGTCATTTCAGTTTTTGATCTTAGCCATTCTGCCAAGGGTGTGATGGAATCTTAGAGTCCTCTTAAGTTGCATTTCTCTGATGATAAAGGATGTTGAGCATTTCTTCAAGTGTCTTTCTGCCATTAGAGATTCCTCTTTTGTGAATTCTCAGTTTAGCTTTGTTCCCCATTTTTTGACTGGATTATTTGGTTTCTTGGTTTTTAATATCTTGAGTTCTTTATAAATTTTGTACATTAGCCCTCTTTCAGATGTGGGGTTTGTAAAGTTCTTTTCCCAATATGTAGGTAGCAGTTTTGTTCTAATGACAGTGTCCTTTGTCCTTCAGAAGCTTTTCAGTTTCATGAGGTCCCACTTATTGATTGTTGGTCTTACAGCCTGAGCTATTGGTGTTCTGTTCATGAAGTTGACCCCTGTGCCAGTGAGTTTGAGGCTTTTCCCTACTTTCTTTTCTATTAGGATTAGTGTATTGGGCTTTATGTTAAGGTCTTTGATCATCTTGGACTTCAGTTTTGTGCATGGTGATAAATATGGATCTACTTGGATTCTTTGACATGTCGATGTCCAGTAGAACAGCATCATTTGTTGAAGATGCTGTCCTTTTCCATTGTACGATTTTGGCTTATTTGTCAAAAATTAAGTGTCCATAGGTTTATGGGTTTACTTCTGGGTCTTCAATTCGATTCCATTGATCAACTGGTTTGCTTCTATACCAGTACCATGATGTTGTTATTACTATTGCTCTGTAGTATATCTTGAAATCTGGGATGGGAATACCTCAAGATATATTTTTAATATAAAGGATTGATTTAGCTGTTCTGGGTTTTTTCTTGTTCCATATGAAGTTGAGAATTGTTCTTTCAAGGTCTGAAAAATTTATCTTGGTATTTTGATAGGAATTGCAGAAAACTTCTCCATTAATGGTGGGAGTGCAAACTTGTACAACCTCTGTGGAAATCAGTCTGGCGATATCATAGAAAATTTGGAATAGCCCTACCTCAAGACTCAATCATACCACTCCCAGGTATACATCCCAATGATTCCTCACCAAACCACAAGGATATCTCCTCAACTGTGTTCATAACACCTTCATTTGTAATAGCTAGATAGTGGAAACAATCCAAATGTCCCTCAACTGACAAATGGATTTTTTAAAAAACTGTGGTACATTTACACAATGGAATACTACTCAACTATTAGAAACAATAAAATCCTGCAATTTGCTGCCAAATGGATAGAACTAGAAAAGACATCCTGAGTGAGCTAACCCAAACTCAGAAAGATGCACATGGCATCTATTTACTTACAAGCCAACAGAAAGTAAGGAACAGGAACATGGACTTTGTTAACTGTTAGTGGGAAACTTTGCCTTGGTGGAGCTACCATGTAGGCCTCCAGTACAGGAGGAAGCTCTTAGCCCTCATGAGACTGATGAAGTGAGTGGGGCTGAGATGTAGGGGCACCCCACATCATAGGAGTAGGATAGGTGAGAGAAGGGAGAGGGTGGGAGGTTGAGAATGAGAAGGGTGGAGGGAGGGGACTGTGAGAGAGACGTAACTCAAAGTAATAAATAAATGTAATTTTAAAAAAAGTAAAAAAAGAAGGAAAACTCATTGTCATCTCATTAGGTGCCAAAAAAGCATTTGACATAATCCAACACCCTTTCATGTTAAAAGTCTTGGAGAGATTATGCGTAAAATACCTAAATATAATAAAGGCAATAACCAGCAAACCAGTACCCAAAATAAATTTAAATGGAGGGAAACTTAATTTCCAATAAAATCAGGGACATGGAAAGGCTGTACACTCTCCCCACATTTCTTACATAGTACTTGAAGTTATAGCTAGAGCATTAAGACAACTGAAGGAGATCAAGGAAATACAGTGGAAAGGAAGAAATCAAAGTATCCCTACTTGCAGATGATATGACAATATACATAAGTGACACCAAAAATTCCACCAGAGAACTCCTACAGCTGATAAACATGATCAGTAAGGTGTTTGGATACAAAATTAACTTTTAAAAAATTGGTAGCCCTTCTTTACACGAAAGATAAATGGGCCAAGAAAGAAATCTGGGAAACAACACCCTTCACAACAGCCACAAACAATATAAAATACGTGGGGGTATCTCTGAACAAGCAAGTGAAAGACCTGTGTGACAAGAACTTCAAGTCTCTGAAGAAAGAAATTGGAGGAGACATCAGAAGTTGGAAATATTTCCCATGCTCATGGATAGGTAGGAGCAGCATAACAACAATGGTCATCGTACCAAGAACAACATACAGATTCAATGCAATTCCTATCAAAATAACAACACAATTCTTTACAGACCTTGAAAGAACAACTCTCAGCTTCATATGGAAAAAAAACCAGAATAGTTAAAATAATGTAGTATAAAAAAAGAACATCTGGAGGTATAACCATCCCTGATTGGAATACTACTTAGCTATCGGAAACAGTTAAATCATGCAATTTGCAACTAAATGGATGGAACTGGAAAAGTTCATCCTGAGTGAGTTAATCCAGATGCAGAAAGATATACATGTGCTCACTTATACTGGGTTTTAGCCAATGCATTACAGGATTATGATACTACAACCCACAGACCCAAAGGAACAGGAACCTAGCATATCTATCCTAGGAGAAACTCCACCCAGCAGCAGATCAAAACAGATTCTGAGGCATACAGCCAAACATTAGGTGGAATTCTGGGAGTCCTATATAAGAGAGAGGGGGGGAATAGAGAGACCTGGAAGAGACAGGAACACCTCATGAAGATCAACAGAACCAACCAACCTAGGCCATTAGAAGTTTACAGAGAGTGAAACCCAAACCAAAACTAAAGAAGAGAAAAGCATGTATAGACTAGACCTAGGCTCCCCTATACATAAATAGATGATAGGCAACTTGGTCTTCACACAGAACACTTAGCAAGTGGAGGTAAGAGTCGATCTCTGTCATGAACTTTAGTGGAACACTTTACCCTAGCTAGGTTGCCATGTCAGGCCCCAGTGCAAGATGAACCTCTTAGTCCTCATGAACTGAAGGGGTTTGATGTGTGGGGGCCCCCCTCACCTGAGAAGGAGTGGGGGAAGGGGAAGAGAGTGGGACCAGGAGGGGAGGAGGGAGGGGGCTGTGATTGATATGTAACTTGTATAAATAAATAAATGTTGAAAAATAAGTAAACAAACAAACAAATAAATAACGACAGCAACAAAAGACTAGGCTCATCTCCTTTATTAATGCTAGATGAGGCAACCCAGTAACAGAAAAGGTTCCCCAAAGCAGGTAAAGAGTCATCGACCACACCTCTTCACACTGTTAGATGTTCCACAAGACCACCAAGCCACACAAACATAACAAATATGCAGAGGACCTAGGCCTGACCCCTACAGGCTCCCTGATTGTCAGTTCAATTTCTGTGAGCCCCTGTGAGCCCTGATTAGTTGATTCTTTGGGCCATTTTCTTGGGCACTCAACATTTTTAGCAAATTTATTCTAGTTACAGTTTTGTAGATTATATTTTGTCTCCTAATCTATCAGAATATTTTGGACTTTTGTGAAATCTGTTGCCAGCAACTTGTTTCCTAAAGAGTCTCCTGTGTTCAGAATGTTTAGTATGGTTTCTAGTAATTTATGATCAATTCATTCCAAAGAATTAATTGATGTCATCCACCTGTCCATTATTCCTTACTAATTTCTTTATTCATTAATTCATATTAAAATAAAATTAGCTATATCTTGAGGTCATTTGACATAATCAGAGCTCAGTAAACATTAATGTAGGTATTGATTTAGCCATTCAATCAATTATAAGCACCCATTGTGGACAGGTGGCTGTGATGCTGAAATGACCACGAAAATCCATTTACTTTCCCATGCAAGAAATATACTCTGAGAGTGAATCAGTTACATAAATGCAAACTGGGGAGTGAATTGTTGCTGTTTTCCCCTTATCCATGAAATCAAAACCCATCCAAATGTCACACCCTTTTCAAAATATTTGTTGTCAGTAACATATCTCCTTTGCTTCAAAATTTAGAGCTCAATAATCTAACAAAAGATGTACAACTTTCTGTTTAGGTCTTTGAAGCTGCTTGCAGTCTCTAGTTTCTATAGTCGCTCTAACAGAAAGCTCCCAGGATCATGAGCAAGGAAAGTCAGTTCTTTTTTTTTTTTTTTTTTAAATTAGAAGTAGTTATTTCTTTTTGTTTAAACACTTTTTTTCTTTTTTTCCTTTATTTTTTATTTCTTCAAGTTACATCTCAATCGCAGTCCCCTCCCTATTCCCCCTCCAGTCCCATCCTCCCACCCTCAACCCCCCATCTTCTTACTTTTTTTCTTCTTTTAAGTTTAAGGTATATCTTATTTCCTCCTACAATTTCCCCTTTCGTGTCCAACAAATGGCTCTTTCTGTTATAATAATAAATACAATATAGTACAACAGAGGTAATTAGGCCACAGTTATGAGGGTTATATGGCTTAACGTACATTCCCAATGACCAGTCCATATGTATTTGGTACCTGTCTTTAACATTCTACTATCTAAACATCTCCATGAGTTTAAAGTTCTATATCTGACTCAACATTCATACTAACTTGCAACACAGTTTTAAAAGTATCTTCTTAGATGTATAACACTCTCTTGACTCCTAAACAACTCAAAATTTAATTATGAGACTCTAGCTATCTGTTCTTCAATCACCTTAGATACCTGAGAGGGATAAATATATCTGATTTTATAGGAAGTACAGGGCCTGCAGCTTCCCAAACTAAGAAATGACATACCAGTGGCTGCCTGGACAGTTCCCATTTTCTCTCCATACATTACAGCATCGCTCTTCAGTCTTTTGGCCCTGCTTCTCTGACAGACATTGATTGTAGAGCAGGGGTTATGAAGGACTTACCTACCCTGTCTTGGCAGAGCTAGGCTGTCGACTTATCTGCTTCCAGGTTTTGTCCTTTTTGGACAGCATTCTGTCTACAGTTGGAGAAAGGGGCTTTTCCTACCAAGAGATAGGCTTGCGACTAATTCAATCATCTCCCACTGGAGATTCTTCGATGCTCATCTTCTACTTGGAGGAGAATAGGGGGTGCTGTCAGGAGTTGATAGGTCTTGATATAAAAAAATCTAAAGTTACGAAAACATCTTTGAATGCCATATTCTGCAGATCTCTTGAGGTTTTTGAAGAGGCCCTATCTATCTCTTATATTAGGGTAAGCAGATGTTGCTTGTCTCTTAGCAGGTTTATTTCTGATTAGCTTAGCAAGTAACTATAATAGGCTGTCATAGTACCTAACAGAATGACTGGCTTGCACAACCATTAGTTTGCATTTCTTAATTATCCTAAACAGTTTATGACAGTTAGTAGTAAAAGGCCGAAACATCACATTTAATTTTTTTTCTTTACCTCCTAACCCTTCCATCCCATTTCTCTGGGGTGGGGTGTCCTTATATAACAGTCCCTCATCTCAGTTGAGAGGTCGTATGAGGGCCAAGAGCTTCTTCATTCATTGGGGATCTACGAAGCAGTACCATCAGTGAAAAGTGTCTCGTTGCCTTGGAGAGAGAACTACTAAACAAACAAATCAATAAGCATACAATAGATAAAAAAGACTAAAAAATAGAAAAAATATAACTAATATATAAAAAATAAATTAAAAATAAAAGTTAAAAATAAGAAGTCTATGTCCAAGTTCCCTTTGGTGTGTTAGCTGTAGTATTGATACCTTCTACTATATAGCTAAAATCCTACTATAAGTGAATAGATGCCATATGTGTCCTTCTGAGTCTGGGTTAGTTCATTCAGGATGAGCTTTTCTAGTTCCATCCATTTGGCTGCAAATTGCATAATTTCATTGTTCCTGATAGCTGAATAATATTCCATTGTGTAGATGTACCACAGTTTTTTAATCCATTCTTTGGTTGAGGGACATCTGGGTTGTTTCCAGTTTCTAGTTATTACAAATAAGTCTGCTATGAACATAGATGAGGAGACTTCCTTATGATTCGGTGAAGAGGCATTTGGGTGTATACCCAGAAGTGGTATGGCTGGGTCCTGAGGCAGAGCTATTCCAAGTTTTCTAAGATATCGCCAGACTGACCTCCATAGTGGTTGCACAAGCCTGCATTCCTACCAGCAATGGAGTAGGGTACCCCTTTCTCCACACCCTCTCCAGCATGTGCTGTCATTTGAGTTTTTGATCTTAGCCATTCTGACAGGTGTGAGATGGAATCTCAGAGTCATCTTGAGTTGCATTTCTCTGATGATTAAGCATGTTGAGCATTTCTTCAAGTGTCTCTCAACCATTAGGGATTCCTCCTTTGTGAATTCTCTATTTATCTCTGTCCCCCATTTTTTGATTGGATTATTTGGTTTCTTGGCATTTAATTTCTTGAGTTCTTTGTAGATTTTGGATATTAGCCCTCTGTCAGATGTGGGGTTGGTGAAGATTTTCTCCCAGTCTGTAGGCTGCCGTTTTGTTCGAATGACAGTGTCCTTTGCCTTACAGAAGCTTTTCAGTTTCATGAGGTCCCATTTATTGATTGTTGATCTCAGGTCCTGAGCTGTTGGTGTTCTGTTCAGGAAGTTTTCGCCTGTGCCAATTAGTTCGAGGGTTTCTCCCACTTTATCTTCTAGTAGATTTAGTGTGACCGGCCTTATGTTAAGGTCTTTGATCCACTTGGACTTAAGTTTTGTACAAAGTGATAAGTATGGGTTTAACTTCATTCTTTTACAAATGGACATCCAGTTGGATCAGCACCATTTGTTGAAGATGCTGTCCTTCTTCCATTGTGCCGTTTTGGCTTCTTTGTCAAAAATTAGGTGGCCATAAGTGTGTGGGAAGGAAAGTCAGTTCTAAGTGGTCTTAATAAGACCTTGGGAGGCTATTTAACACCACTGAGTCAGGATGTCTAAACCTGTAGTTAGTAAACAAATACCTGAAGATAAGACCTAGAGATTCAAGGCTTCACAATGCTGGTCTGAAACTCAGCCTGCCAGGACCCCAAGTTGCTAGTTGTTTGGTGAATGAGTACCATTGTTCTTTGTCCATAGGTATGGGAGTCATACATCTTGAATGGGCTTTGTCTTAAGATGGTTTTAATAATTATACATTATTTTGGACTCAGAAAATCCTCTATTACATTGCACCTGTTCTTTAGCAACAAGACATATCAGTCTTTCTGCTCCTTAAAACTTGCCATGTTTTGAATATAACCTTTCAAAATTCAAGTGTTGAGAATGTGATCATGGTAATGGTTGGTGACTTTAAAGAGTGACTTAGCCTCTTTGATTAAATACTGGGTCCCCTGTAGCACCATCTGATTTTGAATTTACTATAGAGCAGAAGAGGACTTTGAACTTCTGATCTTCCTGCCTCCTATCCCAGGTTCTGGGATTATAGGTATATACTATGACACCTAACTCCTCATTCAATTTATTGTTGCTTTTAATTTCATAAAAATGTGTTGGATTCTGTTCCAACCATGGAGTTCTAAGCCAGGCATTATGCTAGTCACCCAGCTCCCAATCCAATGGTAGTCCTCAACTACAAACGGGCTGTATCATAGTAATCAGTCATTTTTAATCCCTTAATAAATTCCTCTAAGATTAGTACATTCTTACTGTTGAGTGCCTTTAATATTATCTTACCTCTCCTGTGGTCTAACTTGTGTAGCAGGCTACTAATTCCAAAGTTCATTTCTAGCATATTATCTCCATGGTCTTTACAAAAATAAGTAATATAAACACACATTACTAATGAAAAGTGTCAGTCTGAAAGTACTGCATACTATGTAATTCTGGTATTCTGGCAAAGCCTATTGAAACACTAAGGAACCAATGGGAAACAAAATTGAAAGCACATTTGCCCCAGTGAGATGACGCAGCAGGTAAAGTCTTCTTATCAATCCTCATGACCTGAATTAGATTCCCTGGCCTGTCTTTGGGGAAGGAAAAAATAAAAGACACTGACTTCCACATGCAAATCTGTACAGTGGTGCACACATACATGTGCATACATGCACATTCTAAGGAAATACATGCATAAATGTTATCTCCAGCTCATTGCTATGGCTATGGCCTAAAAGAGTGGGAAGACCACGGGGCTCAGAAGAGTTAACGGTGTGTCATGTGATGCAGTGATAGAGGGTGAGTGTGTTCCCTACATTTAAAGCCTGCACAACTCCAAGAGTGAACCTCCCTGTGAGCCACACACTTCACGTGACAAGTAGGTGAGTATGTGGACAGACTTATTCTAACAAACATACCATCTATTATAACAGATATATCATTTTTGTGTGGGAAGTTGATGAAGGAGACTTGCATATATAGGGACAAGGTAAGTGTTTTCTGTCACGAACATAGAAATTCTTTTGGTGGTGTCTGCTTGGAGGAAGAGTGACTTAGCCACCGCAGTGAGGTCAGCTTCTCTCTGCTGTCAGTCCTCCCCATGCTGGTGCACGAGCACTTTTGAATCTATGAACCAAAATAAATCTTCTCTGTTTAAATTGGCCTTTTTAATACTGAGTCACAAAAATAACAAAAGCCTGCCTATTCCACTGTTCTAAATAAAGTATAGTAGGAGCTCCTGTGCGTGTATGTGTGTGTGTGTAACTCAGAGGTTCATATCAGGTACCAGCCTCTATTTTTCCCTACCCTTTCATGAGGTAAGCTTCTTTGTCAGCCTTGCACTCACTGATTGGCTAGACTGGCTGGTTAGCTAACTTTGTAGATTCACCTGTCTTCGTCCCAAAGTTCCATGGTTATAGATGTGCATGGCCATGCCCAGCTTTTTATGTGAAAACTGGGGATCTGAACTTAGATCTTCATTTTACATAGTGGACACTTAACCCATTAAGCAATTGCCCCAAACCCTAAAGCATGTTTTTATGAAGGCAAAATAAAAATATGTCCCTCCATTCATTTTAAAGTGCAAATGAATCTTCCTGCAAATCGTACTTTAAATAGCCATTGATCAACTTACAGAGGGGCTATGTTCAACATTTACTTGTACATCAGCTATTGGAACTGAGGATAAGTTCTCCCACAGGAGAAGCATTTTCAGAGTTTTTAAATTTTTATCACTATATCACCAAAGACTTCTTCAACACAGTCACTGAACAATTTGATTTACACTCAATGGTCAGAAATATTTAGTGTATTTTATACCATTTCTATAAGAGCCTCTTGAGTTCTGAGTGACTGATCTTCATATACTTGCCCTAGCACTTATGAAACATAGTAGGATTAAGATTCAAGATTTGGAAAAGGAGGAAGTGGCTTGCTGCATATTATGCCATATGGTCTCCAGAAATGATACGGCCCATAGAGGGCCCCACAAACAGGGACATATCTCCGGAGGGTATAGAATTGCAATTTTGGAGGTGGATGTGTGCAATATTAGTAAGATTTTGTTTTCTGTTTGGCAGGAATTTCTAAATTACAATATTCCTGAGAGATGAGAATTTTATGTATTGGGTGGATTTTGCACACTGCAATTAAAGACTTAATGTGCACCATGTATATCAGTTAACCTCCCAACACACCAAAGCATAAGTGTCCCCATTTTATAAGAAATTTTAAGGTTAAAGAACTTGTGTAATTTTCTCATAACCTCACACTAGGTGATTAGGTTGGAGTTATTTATCTGCTTATTTAGTAGGTTAGTTATTTGGTTTTAAAAACAAGATGTCACTGTAACATTGTAGCTCACTCTGGACTAAAACTCATTCTGTAGCTAAGGCTGGCCCAATACTCAAGACAACCATCCTGCCTCAACTTCCTGAACATAGGAGTAACAGTTATGGAACACAGCTGCCCATGCTTCGGTTTAGATGTTTAGTCTGATGGTGGAACTGAAAAATCTAAGCATGGGTTATACTTCTTTTTATTCCTACGACTCCGGCTATGAAATACTATGCTGACTTGAAGATTTAGAACAGTATCCAAAGGTCAACAGAAGAAATTTATTGCCCTGAAAAAAAAAAAAAAAAAGTGTCCAGCGTCACCTCATTGTATTTGGAAGCTGCAAAATTTTCCTTCGTCTTGACTCCAGCGGAAGCTTTGCTCTCAGCTCACAACCAAGGGCTTTCACTGACAAAGTGAACCTAGGCCTGAACAACCCTGTTTCCTGGTTGTTCTTAATGATCCCAGGCTAAATTCTGCAGAGAATGAGGCAAAGAGAGCAACAGCGGAGGCAGTAAATGACCTATCCATGGAGACTGTTAGCTCTTTGAGCCTCTGATCTGTGAGGTCTCTGATGGGTGCAGCCCACAGAGGTATGGGTCAAACTTTGCCTCCCATCTACTGCTGAAACGCCCACTGCCACTCTGGAGCAAGACCCAGCTGAAGTTGAAGGAGAGGAGGGAAGTCAGCCTGCGCAGAAGTCTTCACACGGTGGGCTGGGATGGCGTGACCCAGAAGGCGGCTAAGCACAGCTCCTTACAGAAGAAGCCCAAGTGGCTCCACAAGCGAGGAAAACGCTCAGCATCTGCCAGCCGCCTCCTGAGTTTTTCTATCGCGCTACAGGAACAGCTGCGCCAGACTTCAGCAGCGCTGTAAACCTGTCATCAGCACCGCATTGTTTACATATGGCTACAAGGTCTTTATGCCCAGGATCCCTTAGCTATACAGCGGGGGACAGATATTTACATGACAGCTGTGTCAATTGGAAGCCGCCTCTGTAAGCTTGTTTGTTTCACCAAAGCAACACTCGCCAACGCCTACCCCTCCCCCCACCACCCCAAAGACACGAATCTATCTTCTCTCCTTTCTAAATGAGCGCTGTGTTAATAATAGAACCGCGCTGCAGATGCTCAGAATGGAAATAGCTGGCATTTCCCTAACAAGACTCATAATTCTGCTAGAAATAATGGATTTCAAGTGAAATAGCTCGCGTCCAAGAAGAGTGGTTATAATTCATGACCAGACATCCAAATGAAATCAAAATCCGGGAAACATGTAAAGTGCTAATTTTCTACATCAGTGGAATTTATCAAGTCCATACTGATTAATTCCAACAGTGGTTTGGTTGTTCAGTCGATAGAGCTTTGTTTGTTTCCCAAAGACATCTGAATGACATTGATTTAAATATTACAACTTCCTGGTTTTCTAAAAAACTGCTTTCAAATTGTAAATCAAATCCCTCTGCATCACAAGTGGCTGATATTAAATATTTTTACTTTTATTCTGTACCATTTGAAGCAAGACTCTTATTTATTTCATCAATGAAGTAAATAGCTATATATTTAGGAGGGACTATTCATTATGCATATCTCAAGGGAGTGAGAAATAATTCACTTTTGTTGCATTAGTTTATTTACTATTAGTTCTTCTAAGAACACACTTACAATGTAATAATGACTATTTAGAATTAGCATGGTTAGAAAATAAGCCACTCCTAAAACACTCAGGAATAGTTCAACAGCTATGTTTGTTACAGATTAGTTGTGTTTTCTAAACGTAATGTGTTGGAAACTGGATCGCAGATGCAACTGTAGGCATAGTAGGGGGTATATAGATGATAAGAACACCCCCCATGAATAAATTACCACTACAGTTGCAAGAGTAATTTATTATCTTGGTTGTAGGTTTCTTATAAAAATACTAGTATGATCCACCCTTGTACTCTCTGGGTCAACAAGCCTTTCTTGTTTCTGCCATGGGGTGATACAGCAGAAAAGCCTTTGCAGTTGCCCACACTTAGATCTTGGACTCCCAGCTTTCATGTACGCTATAAATTATCTAGTCTACCGTGTTCTGTGAAAAATAGATTAAAACATGCCCCACATCTGTTTTCATTATCTCGCAATATAAAACCAAAGAGTGATTCTATACAAGTTAGATTAATTAATATCCTCTAGTCTTTATTCATGATGTAAACTTCTTAACCTTAGAACTTGTGAAGATTATTTTTTTAATTTTTATTTTATGTGCATGGGAGTTAGTGATGGTTATGAGCCCCATATGGAAATCAACCCAAGTTCTATGGAAGGACAGCCAGTGCTCATATTAAGCACTGACCACTTCTCCAGTCCAGGCTTGTGGTTTTATATGGCAGAGGGACTTGCAGATACGATCAAGTTGGAGATTTTAAGAGTTGGAAATAGTCTTGTGCTATCTCGGTTACTCCAGTGCGGTTGCAGTTCCTTGTAGAGGGAGGATGATGTGTGGAAGGGCTGAAGGTGCAAAAATAGAGGCCGAGAGGAGATTTGACGATGCTCCATGTTGAGGATGGAGAAGAAGGGCATAAGCCCACAAATGATGCTATGGGAGTTAAAAGATGCAGAGAAATAAATACCCTTTATCTGTGGAAACTTCTGAGGCAGTACTCCCTTGAAGTGCTCAGTGAATCCCATGTTAGCACTGGAGCTGTAAGACAATAATGTGTGATGCTTGATGTGGCCAACTTGATAGTGATTAGATACAGGGCAGCACAAAGAGAATGCACTGAATAATTCTGATGCTTAGTACAAGGATGGCACGGAGGTTCTTTCGCATGAACTTGAAAGAAATAACTAAGACTTAATATTTTCATTTTAGCTTAAGATGCACAATGGCCCACACCTATTGTTTTAAAAATAATAGTTCATTCTGTGCTGATGAAGTGATCCAATCCAGGCCAAATTAACTTATATAAAGGCAGGTTTATTGGATATAAGAGAGAAAGAGAAACAGTGTGCACATGCAGAGAGAGAGAGAGAGAGAGAGGGAGAGGAGAGGGACAGAGACAGAGAGACAGAAAGGGATGGAAAGAGAGGGGGAGAACTGGGAAGACAGGCAGAAAGGGTGGGGGAAAGAGGCAGAGAACAAGCCCCCAAAATACCCATATTATATAGGAAAAGGGTTTCTGGGAGCGGAGCATGCCCTGTAACAGGGAAAACTGAGGCATGCTGGGAGAACCTGGAGATCCAGACCTAACACCTATAATTCTAGCATGTGGAAGATGGAGGAAGAAGACTCAGAATAGTTCAAATCAGTCTCTGCTACATCATGAAGTCCAGACTGGCCTGGGCTATGTAAGACCCTGTCTCAAAAGACCAAAGAGAAAAAATAGGTAAAATATCTAAATATTTAAGTGAAAGATTTCTTCCAGTCTCAAGCCATGCCTTATTTTAGTTAATTTCATGTTAATTTGAACATGTCTAGTCCAAAAATCACTGGGCCCTTGGAGTGCTCAAATGATACTAGAAGTACCAAGATAATGAATGAGCCAGGTGTTGAAGGCATTTTGAGCAGTTGCTGTCCAGTTCATCCTCTGTTTTTCTGCATTACTCAAGTTAACAGCTTCAAATTACTGAAATTCATATTTATCCAAATCTTTGTAAAAATCTAATATATCAGTAAATTAAGTCTCTCGCTTAAAGAAAAAAAAACAAAACAAAGCTCACAGGTACACAAAGCCCCATGTGGAAACAACAGTTACCTTGTGAAGATAGAGAGCACACTGCTCAGGAGGGCAGAGGCCATAGCTTGTGTTTAGAAGTCAGAGGACACAGGTTCAGTTTCTAAGCCTGCTCTAATTACTAGTGAGCAGTGGAGGGAGGTTGTGGGGAGCAGCTACCTCCTGGGAGACATTGTTTTGCTTATGCATTCTTGAAAAAGAGAACATCTTATGTTAATTTTATGAATTAAGAAGCTAGAATTACACAGGGAGTTATATCCATAGAATTCCTATGAAGTAAAAATGACAAAAAAAGTGATCCAACTTAAAGAATATTCACTGTAAGATATTCTTTTCATGATGACCCTTTCAACTTACTCTGGAAAACTAGTCTGCAAAAATTGAATGTCATTAACTACTAGATAACAAAAATCCTACATTCTAGTCTCCCAATTTCTAGCTATAGGTGCTTAGGAGAAAAGACATCAGTGAATAATTACCTAATTATTTTCTAATGTAGAGTATATATGACTTAGCCAAGGAAAATAATCAGATATGACTTATTGTACTTTCTAGCATCCTTAAGCGTATGATTGTGAAGGTCTGGAGAGGTCATTTCTCTGAGATGCAAATCATCTTCCGAGTTCCTAGTCATCCTTACATTAAAGCATGCTTCTCTAGGGAAGAATGGGATATTTGCAACGTTGTAACAGCCTATGTTATTAAACAAAGGTGGGAAGTGGAGGTTGAAGCCAATCGCTTTCTATGGGAGAGTGGAAAAGGAAAGCAGACTCATGCTCTAAGGATTTGGAGTGCCATCTAACATGGAGGGTGGCTACTTTGAAAAGTTACACTACAGCAACCACCTGATTTTAATGTATACTTCCAATGTATGCTTTCAACATATACTGTCACTCATGGTGATACTATTTAAGTAGCTATGTATGAAGATTCTGGAAGGGTGTGGCCAAAACTACCTTGTCCAACCAAAGAGTGGATAAAGAAAATGTGATACATTTACACAATGGAATATTACTCAACTGTTACAAAAATGACAGCATGAAATTCACAGGGAAATTGATGCAACTAGAGAAAAAAAATTATCCTGAGTGATATACACCCAGAGAGACAAATATTGTTAGGGGAGCGCCTTATACACTCTATATTCAGATGCACATTTCCATGCCCCCAAGATCTAGCTATACTCTAGACATGGGCATTGCCATGAATATTGAAGAATCTTCTGTATCAATGTGGTGTAAATTATGCTCCCTAATTATCTCTGATTGGTTCATAAAAAGCTGAAGAGTCCATGACTGGGCAGAGAAGATAGGAAATCTGGACTTGTAGTCCAAGCCAGGGGGTCTGAGAGAGAAGAAGAAGGAAGAAAGTGAACCATGAGGAGGGAGAAAGAAGGTCACTATGAGGTCTGGCATGAGAAGGAGTTGCCAATGGATTTCTCTAGGAGGACAGACAGCTACAGCCTTGCAAGCCAAGGAAAGATTAAATGCAAGTAATTCAGGGCATATGGCTAGGATGTAGCTGAGATAGATTAGAGGGTTAAGAATATTTGCTCAGTTATTGTGCTTAAAGCTTGTTGAATAAATCTATTGTTCTCTCTCTCAATTATTTGGGAGATAGCCAAGTTAGGGGGAAAAACTGCAACTTTAAAATTTCATCTTACAAAAACATGGTATATATTCATGTATAAGTGGATATTAGCTTTTTAAATACATGATAATCAAGATAAAATCGACAGACCCAGAGAGGTTACAAAAAAGGAGGTCTCTGTGGCAGGAGTGCTGGGCACCCATAGACTTCCCAGGGAAAAGAAATAGAATAGGTTTTGGGAGTGCACTGAGGGCAAGTAGGGATGGGAGCAGGAAGGATCAGGTGGAAGGTTGGAGGGAGAGAGTTTGGGGAAAGAAGGCTGGAATTGGGGAGGGGTATTTGGAGGTTGGTGTGTAAACTCAGTGCAGTGGACACATCCTGGAACCTTTGAGGCTGATCTTAATGAGGACTCATAGTAATGGAGGATGCAGAGTCTGAACTGGCCATCTTTTATAGACGGGCAAGGATTCCAGTGATGGACAAGGGATGTATTCAGTTAAGTTGGCCAAGGGGAACCATAGAGATCCTCAAATGACCTAGGCTGATGCTAAGATAGAGGTTTGCTCTGCAAACTGACAGCAGGACCCCATTGCTGAGGACAATATCCACACAGCTCATTGGAAGTACAGAGATTATGCTGGTGCCTGCATGGGGCTTAACCCCTATATTCAAGCCTCTTTGGTGCAGGAAGATATGTTGCAGGTTATGAAAAGAGAAATACTGACGTCAACCCATCCACAAAACTTTCGACCTGCAATCTGTCCTGCTTGCAAAATATGGTGGGACAGAAATTTTGAAAGTAGCCCTTCAATGTCTGGTTTACCTTGAGGCCCATGCCATGAGACAGAGTCCATGCTTCTGGATGCCCAGGAACCAGAAACTGGATAGCCCAGAGATCTAGGGTAGAAAAAACAGGACTGGCCAACAAAAAAAGAAAAAATCAAAGAAATTATTCCAATTGATATTCTGCTACACTCATAATATGTGTCTTGTCTAGTCATCTACAGAAAGGCTTCCCCCAACAGCTGATGGAAGTGGGTGCAGAGATCCACAAAGAGACATTATGCAGAGAGAGAGAGAGAGAGAGAGAGAGAGAGAGAGAGAGAGAGAGAGACTAAATTGGAGTTCTCCATCAGGTCCCTACCCTTGAAGCTTGGGGAATGTAGAAGACAGGAAGGAAAAATTGTAGTAGTCAGTGGGAATGGAGGACAACAGGAGAGCATGGCCCACCCCCATTGAGTCACCCAATCAGGGCTCATATGGGCTCACAGAGAACGAAGGGGAAAGCATGGGACTTCCATTATCTACACTAGGTCTCTCTGCTTGTGTGGTATGGTTCTCAGCTTGGTGTTCTTTTGGGACTCCTAACAATGGGTGCAGGTGTGCCTCTGACTCTTTTGCCTGCTATTTGGTTGCCTTGCTCAGTCTCAGTATGAGGACATTTGTCTTGTTTTATTGTATCTTATTTTGTCCTGTTTGGTTGTTCTTTGTTAGATACCTGCTACTTTCTTAAGGAAAATGGAGAAGGAGTGAATCTGGGGGAAGAGAGGGGTTGGGGGAGAGCTAGGAGGAGTGGAGGAAGGGTAAACTGTATTTGGGATATATTGTATGAGAGAAGAATCTATTTTCAATTAAAAAAGAAAAAGAAACAGAGAGAAACAAAGAAAGAAAGAAATTGTCCTAACCATGCAAGCCATTGAAAATAAAATGGCTGCTAATCCAGAATACAACCATTAAGGGGTTTGGTGCCTCCACCCAGAGTCAGTACAGGACACACCCAATCATGAAATTTTCAGCACAAAGAGATCTTATTACCTGAAAGGGACAAACAGGGGGTGTGGGTGGGGTGGGGTGGCTGCCTCTGGATCAGACAGCAGATCTATGGCAGACAGCAAGCAGTAGCAGCAGGTGTTTTTTTGCTTTAGTTTTTTGCATGCATGGGTTTTTTTGTTTTTTGTTTTCCTTTTTTTATTTCTTCAAGCTACATCTCAATCATAATCCTCTCCTTCCTCCCCTTTCTGGTCCCACCCTCCTACCCAATTCCCCCTCACCCTCCTATCTGCTTTTCTGCTTTTATTGTTTTAAATTTTAAGTATATCTCCCCCCCAAACAGCTTCCCCTCTTAGTCCAATAAATGGCTATTTTTATTATAACAATAAATACAGTACAAAACAATAAGAATATTTAGGCCACAGTTATGAAAATTATAAGGTATAGCATACATTCCCAATGTCCAATCCATACATATTTGGCAACTGATATTAGTATTCTATTATCCATCTATCTCAATGAGTTTAAAGTTCTATACCTAACTCAGTTTCCATCCTAACTTGCATTACCAAGTTAAAAACATCTTCTTAGACATAGAACATCCTTTTAATTCCTAAACAACTTAAAATTTAACTGTGAGACTTTAACTATCTAGTCTTCAACAACATTAGAGACCTGAGAAGGATAAACATAGCTGATTATACAGGAAGTAAGCCAGCAGCTTCCAAAACTAAGAAATCACAGACAACTGGTTGCCTGGACAGTTCCCAATTTCTCTCCCATACAATAGAGCATCTATCTTTAGCCTTTTGGCCCAGTATCTCTGACAGACATTAATTATAAAGCAGGAATTATGAAGGACTTGCCTGTCCTGTCTTGGAAGAGCTAGTCTGTCAACTTACCTGTTCCCAAGTTTTGTCCTTTTTGGACAGCATTCTGTTCACAGTTGAAGCAAGGGGTTTTTCTTGTACAGTGACAAGCTTGCCACTAATGCAACCATTTCCAAATGGATATTCTTTGATGTTCATCATCTACTTGGAGTAGAATAGGGGGTGCTACCAGGAGCTGATATGTCTCAATATCAAAAAAATCTTAAGAAAACATCTTTGAATGCCATATTCTACAGATCTCTTGAGGTTTTTGAAGAACAATTTAAGATTGTATTAGTATAGATCTTTGTATATTGATACAGAATTAAGATTCTTTTTAAGGTATTGTACCTAGGTAACGCCTGAAAAGGCAATATGAAGTTTTGGCCTTTTGATAGCAACTGTCATAAACTGTTTAGGATAATTAAGAAATGCAAACTAATAGTCATTCAAGCATGTCATTTTGTTAGGTACTAACATAGTTTATCATAGATGTTTTCTAAGTTAATCAGAAATCACATTGCTAAGAGGCAAGCAACATTTGCTTATCCAAATATATGGAGATAAAGAGGTGGTCTTCAAAAACCTCAATAGATTTGTAGAATATAGCATGAGTAGGTTTTTAAGGAGAAAAAATGGTAGTATGTGCTGTAGTGATTTGTTTAGTTCTGATTAGACATGTTAGCCAAATAATGTATTTTGACTGTTGGGCTTTAGTGTTTTGTCTCAAGAATGAGTCAGTGGCCAAAGGACCTTGTGGACTGGCTTTAGGAATTACAAAAATGTCTTGGATGTGCAGGATGCACAAATAAATTAAGGAAGATTTTCTGTTTTTTGTTTGAACAGAAGAAAGACATTTGTAAGTCTCCATTCATGTCATATGAAAGGATGGCATGCAGTAAGTCATGTGTCTTCTATGTAGCCAACAATATTTTTACTGGAGATATGTACACATATATATATATATATATATATGTATATGTATATGTATATGTGTGTGTGTGTGTGTGTATGTGCCTTAGCCAGTTTAAGCTGTTCCCACATAGTGGAATCAGAAAATATAAGATACTTATTTGTTCTTTTGTTTGTAGCCAAGATCTGTAGGAGGCCTTTCCAGTCAAATTTGATTTCTATCAGTTTTGATGGAAGACTTTTTTCTTTTCTGCAATTATTATTACATATATATGACTATATGTAATCAATTTTAAATTAAAAATACAACATAAAACTGTATGGAGTTTAAGTTTCTCCTCTACAGTTGACATAAATTTATTAATTGATTGAGATAGGTTTTTTTCTGGGTTGTTCTGGCTGTTCATAGATTAGGTTGACCTCAAACTCAAAAGGAACCTATCTGTCTCTGCCTTTGTCTCCCATGTTTGGGATCAAAGGTATGCATTTACATTTTTCTTCCCTTTTCTCCTTTCTTTAGAAATTTAATTTCTATGTGGCTATATCTATCCTTATTGAGACTGGATTTCTCTTTGTAGCTAGGACTATCTTGCTTTGCTCTGTAGAGGTATGTAGATTAGATTGGTCTTGAACATACAAGGAACCTGTTTTTTCCTATTCCCTCATGTTTTGGGATCAAAGTATGAATTTAATTAATTGAATTACTTTTATTAAATAAATATTAATCAAACCATTTTGTATTAGTCTGAGTTCCAATTCTCCCATGGGAGCCAAATTCTTGAGGAGATTAGTTTAGAATAGCATGAGATATGCTATTTTATATTATCTTTTCTTAACTATTTGCAGTGGGAGGCATGCAGCATGCATGTTCCTCCCCCAGCCTAATTCTGGGTCTTTACATTGACTAATAGTATCTCTCTTTTTTCTCCCCCCCCCCCACCAGAGACAGGGTTTCTCTCTGTGTCCATGTCCTGGACTCACTTTATAGACCAGGCTGGCCTTGAACTCACAGAGATCTACCTGCCTCTGCCTCTCAAGTGCTGGGATGAAAGGCATGCACCACCATGCCTGGCTATTAACATATCTTTTTTAGGGGCAAAAATGCCTCTTGAAACCAGTTCTCCAGTGGGAGCCCCAAACCTAAGGAGACTGGCTTGTCACCCCTTTCTCTTTATACAAATTTAAGATTATATGTATTTATCCATTAGATCAGTAAGGACATTATTATTCATTACTAAGCAAAAACTTACATAGTAACTTCAAGGAAAAAAAGTGTCATTTTGAATTCTAGACTGTCTTTAGCAAGCAGCCTTCTATTATCAGCAAGGTTCCTGCCCTGCATTCATTATTTAAACCAAGCTGGTCTAGAATTAAGAGATTGACCTGTTTCTTCCTCTAGTATGATGGGAGTAAGGGGATGTACCAGTACCACCCTGCTCAAATATTTCACTTAAATCCTAGATAATAGTAACTGTTACTCAGAGGACAACTCTGAATCACAGTGACAATTCCAAATATCTCCAAAATCTCAAAAATCTCTCATGTTTTAGCAAAGTCAAACTACAAAAATATCCTTTCTACCTCCTGATATAGGGAAAATCAAAGACATCTAAACAAAACCAAGCAAAAAAACCAAGAACATTCCAAAAGCCTTGGTCGAGCTTTGCCAAACTTTGCTTCAATTTTGTTCTGTTCATTATTACTTGGGATCTAGTTTTGGCTGCATTTCAATGGTGGGTCGATCCCAGATATCAATGAGAAACACCTAGTAGCCAGGGAACTCTGAATTCCAGCTGCCATAATTTTGTCTTATCTATCTGGAAGGGCCTCCCTCCTTCCCCCACTGTCATTGTTGGTAAGTTAGCATTCCATCTATAAGTTCTTTTTTTCTAAGCCTATATTAATCCCATCTTTCTTAAAAAGGATACATAGAACCACAATTGACAGTGTTAAAAATATTTTCATGCTAAAAGAAACAAACTCAATTGGAATCCAAACATATTGAGACACTGTGAATTCCTTCGTTTTTAATCTAGGCTGTTAATTTCACTACCTAGTTCATCTAGAAGGCTGCTGGGGTTTTGGCACATAAGGACAGACTTAGCTCTCCACTTTGCTGCAAGGCAGTAGCTTTTGTTAAGGGAATGTATTTGGGTTTGATTCCCCACTCTTTCACTAGGAAACTGCCTTTCACCTGGGTCTTCTCAGTCTATGAGCATGGATTCTAATTGCCATAGTTGGAAACCATTTGTAGAAAAAATTCTATATATTCTGCCATCTTTTCTGGTCACAGTCCAAAATGATCCTTCCTTAATATGTACATCCTTAATCATGCAAAAATATGTGTGTGGGGTGTGTGTGTGTGTGTGTTTTATAACCTTACCTTTGAGTTACCAAATTTTAGGTGACAGAGAAGTTAGAAGACAGTAACTGTAAACATAGACTGGCTTTCCAGAGCAATTTCAACATAATATTTTCTAGCAGCATCATATGTAGGCATAATGCAAGCAAGGAAAAATTATATTATAATTATTATGAACGATATTTGAAGAGAGAAGTCAGTGTTTATGCAAATGAAGGATTAGTGCTGGTCCCCAAATAAACTATAAGTATGATATGATAAATTCTCTCATGTTCATCCAATCAACTTCAGTATGGCAAAATCATCCATTCATTTCAAAGGATTTAGCTATTTGCCAACCTAGAAACACTTTATTTAACTTTTAAGAAAGTCTACTCTGTTTTATTTTAATAGAAAACACAGGATCTCAGCCCCTATCACTAACTGTAAGAAGTGATGTTTAGCTTTCATGGATTTATAATTGACTTTGGCAATGACTCCAATCACTGGTAGCCACTTGCCTTTCTTGTCTGGGTTGAAATGAAGACACTTGGCCATATTAGCAGCCCCATGGTTATGAAAACACATCACACAGCATATAAGGCCTTTAATCTTGGGGTAAGTAGCAGTGTGTCTTTCTAGTTGGCACAGTGTTTAAAGAGTATTGCATTTATATAAACAGACAGGTCAATATGATTGGCCCCATGTAAGCAGCAAGCTTCATTTTGAATTCATTTCCATGATAGATTGTGGTAATTTGCAAGCAAAAGAATTAAACTATTATTTCAACTTGTCGGATATAATTATCACTTAGTGATTTTTCACTTTTAAGGGTCATAGAGAATATCCAAGGCCTGGAATAATTTGTTCTCATCATTGTTGGCATTTTGCTTTGAGACACTGATGTGCTTTTATGACTAAATAAAAG
This sequence comes from Lophiomys imhausi, assembly GCA_907164525.1. Classification (NCBI taxonomy): domain Eukaryota; kingdom Metazoa; phylum Chordata; class Mammalia; order Rodentia; family Muridae; genus Lophiomys; species Lophiomys imhausi. The sequence continues at coordinate 1,322,725 of CAJQZJ010033120.1, read as the reverse complement.
GTAACAAACCCATAAGTTCTTTCTTGGCCTACCTCCTGGACATTCATGAGATAGCCTCTGCTGTCTTCTGGCAAACATAGGTGTGAGATACTTCCTCATTTGAGCCCCTAATTATGAAAGCATTGTGGTATATCAGAATAAACCTTAAGTATATAAGTCAGAAGTGCAAAGACTCTCATAAATGGCCTATATGTAATTCATATTTGACTATATTTTTCTTCCAATCCATGAGGTGATTATCTGCTATTATGATTTAAATATGAATTAAGTCAACCAGAGACCCAGACTCTGTCCTGGAAGGCATTGTAGACTAATGAGTAAATATGTATTAGGATGTCTTCAAACTGCACATTATTGACCTGAGAGACAACAGGGAAACTATAATGAGTGATTATGTAAATCCTCAATCACAGATTGTTGCAATACTCTATAATGTCATTAATTTACATTACTGTCAGTCTTTCCTTATTAGGCTCTTACTAATTAGCTGTTCATTGACACATATTCTGATGTAGACTTTTTGTGCATCATTAAAGTCCTTTGTGTGGAGACAACCTTGAAGACCTTTTAGATTGTGTGTAATTGACAAACCAGATGACAACTTTTACTGTCTATCATAAAACTGCAGCCAGTTGACTTGGACACTGGACTTGTTTTTCCATATTTTTCCTCTTAACATTTCAGTAGGGAAAGGTTTATAGGCAGGTGAGGATATTTATGAGATAAACTGGAATATGCCCTTGGCTGCAAGGTCAGCTTTAGAAGGGTTTTCCAATGAAATGCACAATAGCTCCTTGAGAGTTTGTAATCAGCATCCCTCCTTAGAAGCACCTACTCCACATGAAATGTTCTTAAGGATGCTCACATTATAAGTTATTTTCCAGGATATCATTTAAAGGCACAGGCTTTCAGGTGATTATCTGCCTCCTAACAGAGGTCAGGGCTCGAGCATGCGGTGAGTACTTCCACCTCTGATGCAACCTCGGCTGGATTCCAGCCTGTGCTCAACAGTCAAGCTTCTCTACCTCTCATATTGCCAGGTTGGGGGTTGGTTTTATGTGAACTAATTACTGTATTACTAATTACTGTGATTCATTCTCTTATCCATCTGAAAACACTTATTATGCATTAACTCCCTACAAAGTGTTATCATGACACTAGCGAGCAAAATACCACCCCAAAATATATCAAAAATGAAATCTACCTTCATACAGTTGACTTTCTAAGGCGAATGGGAGACAGATACTCAGTATCAAAATATCGTGGGACCCCAGGAGGTAGTAAAGCAGGGAAGGAGCAAAGGAGAGGAATTGAGAGTGTGATCCTGTCCTCTACCTAAGCTTCTCCACTCTGAATAGCTACAGGGAGATCTTGAGAGATGTAGTAGACACCTGGAAGCCATGAAGACGAAAGCTGCTCATGGAAGGGGGAATCACAGAAAGAGCTAAGAGATAGACCCTGGATTATTGTGGAACCACCAGGTATAGTGGCTAGACTCTCTATTTCCTATTTCAAGACACAGATTCTATTTTTGCCTGCATAATTAAGATGCTATTTTGTGTTGCCATTCAGCAGTTCAATATGCTCTGTCACAACACCATCATGTTGCTAGTAACCACACCTTCAAAATGATATCAAGGCAACTACTCAGCCCTGACTTCAGGGCCATGGTCCAGGTACCTCCAAGAGATAACTTAGAATACCTAAGATACATATTTTAGAACTGAGGCTGGAGCTCAACTAACAGAGAGAATCCCAGGGCTCTATAGGTACCATACAAAGACAGGCTTGGTGGAACAGGCCTATCATAGGAGCATAGGGGAGGTAGAGTCAGGAAGATCAGACATTTAAAACCCTTTCCAGGTTTGACTCTTGTCTAATTATTATGTACTAAGTTATATCAGTGTCTGGTTTCTTTTTATGAGATGGTATTCATAAGATTCTGTTGTTATGCTGGTCCTGAGTATGTGGAGGGATAGATGGGGTCTATCTTTTTCAAGGATTTAAATGTCAAATTATAAACAGTCTGTCTCCAAAAATGACACTCTGCATGTGCATTCTAAAAGTTAGGGTAAGGTGACATCCAAACATGGTTTGTTGAAAGGATGTAAATACTCTACTAGTAGAGTTAAAACTAGTTTCAAAAAAATTGTGTGTGTATGCATGTGTGCATGTATGAGCCTGTGCATGTGTGTGTGCCTGTGCATGCATGTGCATTTATTTGTATGTGTGTTCATGTGTGTGTGTTTGTGTGTGTGTGCTTGAGTACATATGCTGCAGAGGCCAGAAGAAGGTCTTAGAGCCTCTGCGGCAGTTGTGAGCTGCCAATGCATGTGCTAGGAAATTAACACCAATCTCTCTCTGCAAGGGCATTACTTGTGCTTAACTGTTGAACAGGGATACTGGTACTTCAGTGGTACTGGTAGCAATGAAAGCAAGCAATAGTTATTTATTCCAGATAATGTATTCAGCCATTTACAGGGATTACCCCATCTTTACTACAGCCTCTTGGTTTGCAACTTTTATTTTTCTTTCCGGTGTAGGGATGTAATTCTTCAGAATAAGAGCTGTAGATAACATCTTCAAGTTATCTCCCTACCAACTGTTACAGATGGAACAGATCTAAGCTCAGGATAACGTGAACCCAGGTCTGCTTCAATTCTAGGTGCAAGGATTTGCAAAGACAAACACACATCCTTCAGATCCACTTGCCATAATTTAGAATTGTTAGCTCTTAAGCTCAAATTAGTTAACTAATTTCCCTGGATTGCAGTAGGATGACTTTACAATCAAGGAACTCTGTACTTGGGTTTACTTAATAGGCTGATAAACTGGCAGAATTGTGAGTTCATTGTTAAACATTAGCCTGAAAGTAAAAGATAAGAATGCACATGCTTTGTCTACAGATGAGGCACCTTGTCATTCAATGCTGCAAAATACAGCTAAGGAGTTTAAGAATTGAGGGGAACATAAGTTCAAGACCCAAGAGGAGAACATGAGACCAGACAATATGCCAATTAATGGAATTAGACTGAAAGACTTAAAATGAAGTCCCCTCAGGAAATGGTGTAAAAGGAAAGGCAGTTAATTCAATAAGGACAAAAGGATAAGCGAGCTAACTATGAGGGATCAGAATATTTAAGGTTGATAGCATAGGAAGAATTAGAGAACATTGGCTTGTGATTGCTGTGAATTTATTATACCCCAGTAGCTTGGTCTAATTTGGTCCCCTTCAGCCTGTGAACAAATAGGCTCATCTTGACATTCCAGGACAAAAGAAATATTCCCTTTTGTCACAGCCCAGCTAGAGAAGTGATTATGATCAGGGACCATTCACAGAAGAGTAAATAAAGGGCACACTCATCCTTCTAGTAAGTTTTCAATCCATCTGCCATGGTGCATTTCAAAGACAGTTCCATTGTATTTTGGTTGTTTGAAAAGACATACTTAAAAATAATAAAGTGAGTAGATTGTATTCAATATGCTGGGAGTTTATATGCATGGATGGGACTTCTCTTTTGCTAAGCAGGTTTTGAAGTGCCAAAGGCATGGTGGTGGGTAGTTAACAGACTGTAATAAAGTGCATCTGTGTGTTTTTACAGCAAATAACTGAAAACGCGAGCTTAGGAAATTCTGGGATGGACTCCATTCTCTGGAATAGCATTTAAGCAGTGCTATTAATCAGTTGAGCATCAACAAATGTGCCTCTGAAAACCAGAATCCACAAAGTACAGCAGGGACTGGGTTTCCAGTGTGACACAGAATACCACAGTATCAATCCAGTTAGCCCACTCAGGCAAGGCACCCCTGGAGAAACAGCAATGCCAAGGTTGCAGGCTGAGGGTGGCATGGTCAAGATTAGTGCAGGATGTTGAGAAAGACTACAGGAATACATGCTAAAGAACCAGTAAAGGGAAGTGGTCAGTGGGACAAGCACAGCCTCAGCTCAGGGCCTCTTCTGATGGGATGTGTACCTGGAGTCCATTAAGTCCTACAGTTACTCTGTGGTAATAAATCACATGACTTATTAATGAAGGTAGAGGATAGTAATTGAACTTCATTATCTAGGTATGGCTAATTATCGTGTGTGTGTGTGAGTGTGTGTGTGTGTGTGTGTGTGTGTGTGTGTGTGTGTGTGTGTGTGTGTGTGTGTGTGTGTGTGTACAGTAGAGGGTAGTGTTGATTCTTTTTCTTTATTGAGATCTTCAGTTTTTGAGGCAGGGTCTTTCTGTGAGCCTGGAGATCATTAACTCAACAGGACCAGCCATCCAGACCTCTACATTCCCAGTACTAGAACCATAGACATGAACTTCAACATCTGGCTTTTATCATGTGTTCTATGGAGTCCAACTCTTCATATTAGTGCAGGGTGGTAGTTAGAATGAAAATGGCCCCCATAGGCTCACAGGATGTGAAACTATTAGGTAGTGTGTCCTTGTTGGAGGAAGTGCATCACTGGGAGTGGGCTTTGAGGTTTCGGGTGCTTAAACCAAGCCCCGTGTCTGTCTCTCTCTTCCTAATCACTGTGGATCTGGATGGAGAACTCTCAAGCTCCTACCCCAGCACCACATCTCCTTGCATGCTTCCATGCTTCCCATCATGATGATAATGGACTAAACTTCTGAATTGTAAGCCAGCCCCAATGAAATATTTTCCTTAATAAGAGTTGCCATGGTAATGGTGTTTCTTTACAGCAGGAGAAACCCTAAGACATGTGGCAAAGACTTTACCCACTAAGCTAATTCCACCACACACTAACCTTGCATTATAAGGCACTCACCAGGCACAATGCTGGTAATGAGCCTTGTCACATATCTAAGATTAAGTCAGGCATGCTTGGAGCTCACAGACTACTGGAAGGAGATTATTATATAGGTCTTGCAGGTCTTTCTCAATACAGAGCACATCTAACATTGCCAAAGATCTGGTATCATGGATCTTTTGAATTATCTTCTCTAAGGTCTTCTGACATTTACCAAGGGGTCCAAGATGAGAACATATAGGATGAAGTATGCCTGAAATTGTAATGTGCTTGAAATTGAGACAGACTACCTTTCTTTTTTATGTAAGTTTATTTATTTATTCACTTTATATATCAATCATTGTCCCCTCCCTCCACTCCTCTGGGTCCCAATCTCCCAGCCTCTTCCCCCTCTCCTCCCTCCCCTTCTCCTCAGAAAAGGGGACCCCCTTACCATCCCACCCTAGCACATCAAGTCACATCAGAACTGAGTACATCCTCTTCCACTGAGGCCAGCACGGCAGCCCCATTAGGGGGAAGTGGTCAAAAATCAGGCATCAGAGACCATGTCAGAGACAGCCCCACTCTACTTGCTGGGGACCCACATGATGACCAAACTTTCCATCAGTTACATATGTGTAGGGGACCTAGGTTCAGTTCGTGCATGCACTTTGGTTGGTGCTTCAGTCTCTGTAAGCTCCCATGGGTCTAGATTAGTTGATTGTGTTGATCCTCTTATGGAGTTTTTGTCCTCTCTGCATCTATTTATCCTTCTCCCCATTCTTCCACAAAATAACCAACACACTGCCTAATGTTTGGCAGTGTTTCTCAGCATCTGCCTTTATCCTCTGCTGCATGGAGACTCTCAGAGGATAGTTATGCTATGGAGGAGATCACTAAACCATCCACAAAACCTTTGAACCAAAATTGACCTGGTATACAAGATGTACAGGGATAAAGATACAGCAAAGATTGAGGGAATGTCCAACCAATGACTGGACCAACCTGAGACCTACCCCATAAGAGAGCCAACCCCTATCATTATTAACAACGATACTTTGCTATGCTTGCAGACATGAATTATCATTCTTCACAGTGTAATACACAGGTAGATGACAATGTTTCATATACTTTTCTGTAGTTCCATCCTAAGAGGGCACTGATTTTATGAAAAAAAGAGCTTTATAAAAAGATGATCTATGACAGTGTTTAGTGCAACATTTCTCTGCAGGTCAGTGGCACTATGGAAGGGAAACTGGAAAATTAAAGAACTTTTCCCAATGTAGACTTGGCACTATGGCAGACATCAGAAAAAGTTAAAGACAATACAAGACATTATGATGCTTACTTTGAATTACCAACTTGACACAACCTAGAATCATCTGGGAAGGGAATTTTAATAAGTGACTGTCTACATTAATTTGGTCTATGAGTATGTTTGTGGGAGCTTATCTTAATTACATTAATTAAGTGGGGAGACACCTGTGGGTGGCAACATTCCCTAGAAAGGGAATTCTAAACTGTATTATAGTGTTTTGTAATTCTCTATTGTACTACAGTAGAGAAACTGGGATGAGCAATGGTGTACATGCATTAATTCAACAGTCTTTGCTCTTAACAGTGGACATAATACTTATCAGCTTGTGGAAAAACAAGGTTGAAGTCAGGAAAAGCAAGAAAGACTTAATGGACTGAAAAACAAGGTTGAAGTCAGGAAAAACAGGAAAGACTTAATGGACTTAAGAAACAAAGTATCTGGCCTGGCATTGTTTTCAGCTGCTAAGTGGGCAGAGCCCAAATTAAGCTGAAACAGAGTTCCTCCTATTTAAGGACAGTGCATGGAGCCCCATCAAAAGGAAGAGGCCCCGATGCTAGAGAGCTCTGAGGGTCCTGCTGAAAAAAGTGCTGGCCATAAGTTGATGGCCCGATCTCCCTGAGGCAGAAAGAAGCTGGTGAGCAAAGAAAACCTCAGCAAGACACCAAAAGGCCAAGGACTAAACCCTGTGGCTCAACTTTTGCCTAGAGGGGTTTCATCTGTCCAAATTGTGGCCTAAATAAAACTGTGGCTGGCTTTAAGGACTGAGCAGAGTTGCTGATGCAGTTTCCCAGACAGAAGAAAGCATCAAGCCTTATTTAAGGTGAGACTGCAATGACCAACTTACCATGACGAATCTACATCTGAGATCTAGAAAAAGAACTGCTAAGTGCGTTAAAGAATCTACAACAGAGACTGTGTTCCTGATGACTGAGCACCTGCCCCAGAGACTGTATCCTTCTAAAAGGTTAGGAAAATAATTGTCAATAGGATTAGTGGTTAGGTTAAAGGGGCTGTAGGAATTTGTAGGGTTAATAGCTAAGAAATTGTTAGTATTTGCTATAGGTGAATATTGTTAGTAAGTAAATAAATAATAATTTTTAAAAGTTTGGTTTTATGTTTCAATATATTTTATTTATTTATTTATTTATTTATTTATTTGTTATTCAAGAAACAAGAAAGGAAACTAAGCAAGTATTACTTTTACCCAGGCCTAATACATACATAATCTATATCAAGTACTAACTAGCAGGTAATTAATGATCATCTTATAACATCAGTAGACACTAATGGCATTGCTGGAGAGGCACAAGATAGTTACCAGTACGTTCCAGCACCTTTACATGGAACTTTATAGATTTGAGGAAGATTATAGTCTTTAAATAATAGAAATTTTATTATTCTGGACTGTGGTGGTGGGAAAGGACTGTGCATTTGGTTCTTTGGAGAAGGCTTCATAGGAGAGCTGAACCTACAAACAGATCTTACAAGTCAGTGAAGAAAGCATAGATTTTGATATAGTATAATAGTGAAACAATTCTTTGAGATGGAGATACCTCCCGATAAATTAAGTTGAGAAGAATGTGTGGAAAGTGTTTGGAAAATAAGGATAAGAGAGTCATGCACGTTTATCTATTTTCATTCCAGGGGTATGTGACTCATCCAAAGGCTTCTGATAATTCATGACCTTTTACTTCAAAATAGCTACAAAAAATAAGGATTTGTTGTATTATTTTTATTTTTTATTTTTGCATACATACATATGTGTTTTATTGATGTTTCACATGCACATGTGTGTGGACACACATGTATGTGCAGTATATAAACATGTGTGCACATGCATGTAGAGATCACAAATTTACATCCTCTGTCTTCTCCTATTGTTCTCTGCTTTCTATGGTAAGGATGGATTTCTCAACTAAACCTAGAGCTGGCCAATTTGGCTAGTCTTACCTAGCCTGCTTGTTCTGAGGACATCTTGTCTCTGCCCCCCAAAGGCTTACAGGCAGGCTGCCATGAATGTTAGCTGTTTACTTCTATAGGAGTACTGGAGATCCAAACTCTAGTCTTTGTGCTCACATGGGAAACATTTTATCCACTGAGATATCTCTAAGGCCTACTCTTTCCTTTGTTGAAATGTATGGGGCTCAGCCTGTGATGCTTTTACAGAACTGTGCCCAAACTCCTAGTTCTGCAAAGCATACCTACTATGGCAAAGCTGCTCATTCCCCTTTTGTGAGAGCTGGAAGACCAAGTCCTCTTTAAGGAGCTAGAGCTGCCTTAATTTGAGACAAGGGATTTGACTTAAATTGCAGCAATTTGTGAAATCAGCAAAAGCTGATCTTTGATATGACTATGAGATTGTTGACCATGAATTCTGCTCTACTTACAAGAAGGCCTTAGGTTTTCAGCCAAGGACATTCCTGTGTCATCCGTAGTCCCCACACCAGAGCTACACGTCTCTCTTGAGTACTGGGGGTGAAGTAATCAAGGCTGGAGGAAGAAAAGGCAATTTTATAAAAACCAACAGCCCCAAATTCTGACAGAGGGAATTGTGAAATTCTAAGTTTCTTCCCCCTCTCCTTCCCACTTTCTCTTTTCCTTACTACTGTATTTGGAAATAAGGCTAGGGCAGAGGATTCCCTGGTACAGTTAAAGTGATGACTTGAACACTCCCAGATCAGCACCGGAAATCTAGAATTGACAGATGTGGTCTAAATGTGGTCTAAATAATCTCAGAGTTCTTATCCTCTCCATTCTGCTTTTCTTAAAATTCCCAGTAAAATAACTTGTCTTCAACCTTATCTTTAGTACTGAAGAGATCCTTTGTCCTCTGTTTAGAATGTTCCAAATGCTATGGAAGTGCCTGTTGCAAATAGAGTGATACTAGTTACCTCCCCTTGTACAGTACTGCCTGGGGATCTTCCTTCACTCTATCTTCCTATCTCCTTTTTTGTTCCTTCATGACCTCACTATCTGGGGTCTGCTTTGCCAATCAACAGAGATCCATTGTAGGGGTTAGATAAATTAGATTTAGAAAATATATAGGAGTTTCTGATACTGTCTCTTAATTCGGGGCCTGAAGAGCATTATCAGCATGAAGTCAGGAAAAACAGGAAAGACTTAATAGACTGAAAAACAAGGTTGAAGTCAGGAAAAACAGGAAAGACTCAATAGACTTGAAGAAACAAAGTATCTGGCCTGACATTGTTTCCAGCTGCTATGTGGGCGGAGCCCAAATTAAGCTGAAACAGAGTTCCTCCTATTTAAGGACAGTGCATGGAGCCCAGAAAGGGAAGAGGCCCTTGATGCTAGAGTGCTCCAAGAGTCCTGCTGAAAAAAGTGCTGGCCATCATTTGATGGCCAACTCTCTCCCTGAAGCAGAAAGAAGCTGGTGAGCAAAGAAAGCCTGAG